>OX411253.1:600000-995266 GCA_948150575.1 Tinea pellionella
TTCTGCCAATGTCGAGTAGTAAATTCTTAATGTTTTTGCATCAAATTGCAATAGTGTTTTACAATTTGACACTTTCTTGGAGTATTTGGCGGCAGTTCCACCCGGTCACGTCACAATATGAGCGTTTTCGCGGCGTAGGATAACCACAAAAAAAAACCGCTTCCGTTGCCTCATATAGAGTGATTTTAATGTTTCCACAATTACTCACATGCGCAGCATAAAATTACGCAAAATAACACCAATTTTACACAATAATAACCACTAAACTAATTAATGAAAGGGATAAAAAACACCTCAACCTTCCCGAACAAAAGCGCGCCAAACAATCCAACTTCTGAAGTCAAAATAATAATACGCCGTGACATAATAGTCTTATAGCGGCCGTGGTCTAGCGGTAAGACCACCGGTACCAATGTAACTTGGTTATACTAAAGAGTGGCAGGCAGACTGATGATGGTTATTAGCCCAGTCTACCGTCCTGGGATAGTACCACCACTTTCGAATGTAACACTCGTGAAGTGACTTTGTCGCGTTTCGGGAGCAGTGTGAAAGTAGCCAGTTATAGTGAGAGGAGTGTGCACTGTTGGTGCATACTCGTCTCCTCAGGCCGGCATAGCGGAGGCGACTGCCGCCCGTAGAGCTTTATCTGTAGTAACAGTTATGTTAAATAATGTTACAGTTAAACCCTCAACACACAGTACCGACGCTCGTTGACGATGGCTTCTCCTTGTGGGAGTCGCGTGCCATCATCACATATTTGGTGAATAAATACGGCAAGGGAAATTCTTTGTATCCCGAAGATCCGAAAGCAAGGGCACTCGTTGACCAGAGATTGTACTTCGATATTGGTACCCTCTACCAGAGATTTGCTGATTACTTCGTAAGTATAAGTTTTCTTATCTAAACGCCTGAATCGATTTATATGGTTTTATTTATGGCTCGTTTTAACACTGTCTTAGCATGCTGTATTTCTTTTTTTTTAGATTTAATGGCATTATAACAATTTGCCAGTGTCAAAGTAATTTTTTTGCATCAAGTTAATATTACAGTGCATCACAGATCATTCATTCATCACGTAAACAGTCAGGTCAAGTCTCAGTCAAGTCAAAAATTGCTTCAGTAAAGTGGTAGAATCTTTACTGAAACTTCCTACGGAGTTTTGGAGGGAAAATGGGAACAGAGGTTCTCTTCTTTTGAATTGTTTGCCTACACTCACGCACGTTCACGAACACTTAATGGTTAATAATTCACCATTATTACACATTAACACTCGAGGATAATAATTGAAGACAGATAACCTAATTTCTCAAGATGCCCCTGAAAAACTGCTGTATTTCTCATATAGTAATTAGGTGAAGTGACCTTGTCGCGTTTCGGGAATTGTTTGAAAGTAGCCAGGTATAACGAGAGGAGTGTGCACTCTCTATCTAGAATTCTAGATGGTACATGCTCGTCTCCTCAAGCCGGCATAGTAGAGGCGACTGCTGCCCGCACAGGTTTTTCTCTAGTAGCAGTTGATTCCATTCATAGACCGCACTCTAGCTTTACATCAGGCGGAGTGTTGTCATATGCCGAGCTACAATAAAATAAAAAAATACTTATATGTTGTAGTTTGTATGTACAAATTAAATAATTATGTATTTTCTTAGTATCCTCAAGTGTTCGGCGGAGCTCCGGCTGACAAAGAGAAGTTGGCTAAAATAGAGGAATCTCTGAAACTGCTGGACAGTTTCCTTGACGGACAGAAATATGTAGCCGGTCCTAATCTCACCGTCGCTGATCTCAGCATAATCGCCGGTATTTCCAGCTTTGAAGCATCGGATATTGACTTCAAGAAATATGCTAATATCAAAAAGTAAGTTACAGTTACTAAATGCAATCCTAGTTGTTGAATCAGCAGCGGTTTCTTTCGCTAGACCTTGCAACCGAAATGCATGACTGTGTAGAACTTTAATTTTTCCTTAATTTTAGCACCATTGTGCTTAACAACGTAGTGAAATAAGAAAATGTATATCTTTTTCTAAATAAATAAAATTAATGTTTAATTAATAAATGCGTGCTTCGCCTTATAACCTTGCCTATTAAGAATTTTAAAAAAGTTTATGTTGTCTATGTTATACATAAATTATTAATCTTATTGTGTTTATAGGTGGTACGAGTTTGTGAAATCTACAGCACCAGGATACCAGGAAGCTAACGAGAAGGGTTTGGAAGCTTTCAAAGGCTTGGTCAACAGTATGATGAAGAAATGAAGCACCAATCACCCGCTAATTCACAACTTTAATAATAAATTATAATATTATTAAGATTATGCTTCCGACTGATTGTGTTCAAAATGTTGTTTTAATAAATAATAATAATATAATTGTTAGATTTTTTTTTAATTATGGCATTATAAAATTTTGCCATTGTCAACTTACCGTATTTTGGAGGGAAAATGAAAACGCACTTTCATTATTTACTTGACTTAATCTTCATACAGATTAAATACATTAAACAATAAGTATGGAAGAAAGGAAAGGACAATAAATCCCTTGTTTATATTGTATTTGTATACCAATAGCACCATATTATGTGTTCTAGCTATCATAAAAACCTATTAGTGAGTTGCGAAAAAAAAACATAATTACCTAAAATAACTAACTAACTAATATCTTTATTTAATTTGCATGTTAACAATTATTTAAACAAATGTACTCGTATGTATTCAGTTATTCATTTAGAACCTTTAATATTTTTCACTACTTCTTGAAATTTCTCCAAACTCTGAATATTAGCTTCTTTATATGAAGGTGCTGTATTTTGTACTAGTTTGTACCATCTGTCAAATACAATAAATATATTTAATAAAATTAATTAAATTCTTAAAATTAATTAAGAATTAAGCCCACAGGCAGGCTGAAGTTTATTAGACACAAATCGAGGCGCGCCAAATTAATTATCATTTCCCCCGTGTCTATGTTTTGAAACACCGTATAGTAGTACTTATCAAAATTTGCGAATTTTTGTTTGTTGTCACAAAAATAATCGTTGCTAAATCAAAAACCATTTCCAGAAAGTTACTTTTCTGTTTTTTTTTAAATCTATGTTCGAGTAATCATTTTTATTACACGTAATTTTTAATTCCCATCTAAAAAAACTTTATTAATGAGGTCAAAAGTCCCAAGTCAAATAAAATTCTGCTTACTCTTAGATACAAGAGAATAATGTAAACAGTAAAGATACTTACTTAAGTATATTCGGATAGTTATTTAAACTGATATCGGCATAATCTATGGAAGACACGGTGGCTACTAGAGCCAGGTCAGCGAGAGTCAGGTTATTGCCGATTGCATAAGTCTGTCCATCCAGGAATGTGTTTAACATCGCAAGACTCTCGTGCAACTTACTCAGGTGACCTTCATCTGCTGGAGCACCGGCAAATAATTGTTTATACTGTAAATTGTAAAACTTAATAAAATTCAGAACTTCACTTTTTTGTCAGTGGTGGTACATTAGTACACTAGGCAGTGTCACCTCAAGAGTTAGCAATTAGTAAGAGTTAAAAAAAGGTCATCACTTCAGGGTTAAAGGCATCACCACAGGCACAGCCTCCGCCCCAGGCCCCTAGCTACACCACAGTATTGTTTCAGTTTGATGGGATAATTAATTATCAAAATTCTTGAAATAACATATATACACAACGTAAAGTATATACAAACATAATATAAAGCGAATCTCGGATACAATGTCCCCACTTCGAAGTCTATACGTTGATCAATGAGAGCTCGTATTTTGATGTCCTCTGGATAGAGGGAAGTTCCGTTGCCATATTTGTTGACTAAATATTTAGCAATAGTACGTGATTCCCATAAAACGAAGCCGTCTTCATCAATGAGGACTGGGACTGTATGTTGAGGGTTTAACTGTAAACACATTTAGATATTATAACCCCGCTACAGTCTTTCTCGAGTGCTTGCCTGGACCTTAGTTCTTAAATAATAGATTAAGTATTAAAATGAAAATAAAAGTGTAAAAAGATCTATCAATGGATTTTAACAATGGACCTTAGAGGATACCGCCATTTAATTTAACTATGCAAACGCCTGAATAAATTTATATACGTCTTCTTTAGTATCCGTACACCGTTTCTTGTAACACAGGATAAATTACTAGATCACAGGATAGATTCAACTCGGCCATAGCTCGGCTACGCCATAAGCAATATTTAAAAAAACATATCTCAGTATTTTTGCTAATATGTGGTTGTTATAAACAGCAATCAAACGAGATAAGATAATACTTGATTAATAAATCATCTAAATTATTGGTCTGAACACAAATATAATTATATTTTTATCTATTCCCTAAACATAAAAAATTAAAATGTACACTGTAGCAGGTATATATTTACTAGCTATAATATAATTTATTAAAAGTAAATATTCCTCAACTTCCGCAAATAAATTAAAAACTAATGTTTACTAAGACGTGGATAGATGTCCACATACTGTTAATGTTGCCAACATATGTACTTTTTGAATCAGTTCCACTCAGTAACTATTATAATACAAGCCTGAAATATAAGAGATAAAGTTTTGCCTATTTTTTTTCTTTTACTTGATTAAATCATAAATATGAGAAGAAAATCGTGAGGCTCCAAATCAGCTTTACAATTAAGTTTCGGCACCAGAAGGCCCGTTAAAGTAACTTTAACTATTATTTTTACGGCGACGACGACCGTTAAACGTTTACATTTACTCCACACGCGTTGCAATATCGTGTAAATTCATGCTGTTATCGTTAAAAGGATGGCTGATTTTGAAATAATAATAGAAAAACATATTTGGCTTCTTTTCATATATTTCAAGTTAGTAACATTGGTTTGACGATTACTTTATCTTTAACCAGCCAAGATTCACTGGTTACGGTTAAGGTTAAAGTAAGCGTCAAAAATTACAGGCGCGACGACGCGATGGTGCAACTCGTGTGGAGTAAATGTAAACGTAACGGTTGAAGTAAGCGTAAAAGTGATAGTTAAAGTAACTTTAACGGGCCTTCTGGTACAAACGGCCCTAAAGGTAAATAGGTAAAATTCCACCTTAGACAGCATCACTGCTTAACATCAGGCAGGGTTTGGTCAAACAATTGCCTAAAGCAGCAATTAGATGCAGTTTTTCTCGGTGAAAACTCATGTTTACGTGCTGACAAGGTCGAAGCAATCGTAGGTATGCTCAAATTGATATATGGGGCTCCTAAAGTCAGCATCTTCAAGATGTAAAAATTCGTAATTACCTCCAGATATTCGGGTTTAAACTGATCCCTATTCATCAAATTTACTAAACGCAAGTTGAATCGTATATTCAGGGCTGCCCCAGTGAGTAAAACAATCCTGCATGGCCCTGAGCCTGCCGTGTGATACAAATCAATAGGCATGTTATCAACTATAAAAAGAAAAAAATAAAAATAAATACTCACCTTGGATAAACGTAAATCATCAGTGATTATCACAAAATCAAACGTATCTTTTTTTACAAATATCTTCGCGTAGCAGTCGCCTCGCTATGTCGGCTTTGAGAAGACGAATGTGCACCCATTAAGCATAAAAAGCACCACTTTCATTTAAAAGCGTGCTTAATTATCTCAAAATTTATGTAAGACAGAAGAAAATAATAAACTAAGTCAGACTTACCTTGACGGAAGAAATACAACAAGCAAATCTTGAGTTATATACCTTCCTCGTTTGATAGTTTATCTTAACCCTAATTCTATGCAAATAGTGTTTTCATTGTTAAATCACGAAGCAAACGTCGCTTACAAGAGATAAAGATGAACGCGGATGAGTCAAAAATGGGAAGTAATTACAATAGTTAATTTTTTTAAAATAAATTCTCCGGCTACACGCTCCATCTGGGTTACACGGGCAAGTGTTGGAAAGACGTTTGAGTGTTTATTAGTGTAGTGTGTATCACTAACTTCATCGGTCACTTGTAGAGTTGCTAATCCCCACCAAGTCCGTGGGATGACAGCGCGTGTAAACAGGTAATTAGAAAGATTTATTGAAACAATGGTATCGACGCCCGCGTGGTAGGTAGGCATATAATCCTACGCATCTACTTCAATTACCTACCCGAATAATATAGTACATCAAGTCTGTTCAAATATGTAAGACAAGGACCAGCGTACATCTGGCAAGGCGAGCGATGAATTTCAAAAATTAACATAACAGCCAGCGTTTCGATGCTCTCAGACCGTTTGTGTTAAGGATAATAGTTTGGTAGTGAAAAATTGTCTGAGCTGCACCTCGTCAGATGCACGCCAGCCCTCAGGCAGCTGTACAGTTGAAAATAAAATAAACAAACACATATAGATACATTATCTTTGTATTTAATAAAAGTAATTAGAGATAGGCACTAAAAAATAAACATGTAGAGCATAATAATACACATCTTATTACATATTATCCATCAACAATATATTCATGTCGACAATAATTATATGATGCGAAGAAACAACCCATACGTGCACAGTAACACAAAATTGTAACTACACTCCGCCCTTAAACCAGAGTGCGGTCCATGAACGGAAACAACTGCTACTACAGATTAACTTTCTACAGGCAGCAGTCGCCTTCGCTATGCCGGCTTCCAAACTGATCCCTGAACGCGACAAGGGTGTTACATCTCATGTTAGCGTGTACGCATGCCAATAATATAACATTACTATCTTCATTATGCCTTATACATAACAAGTTATTGGTTTGTAAGGGGGAGCGCCAGAAGAATCCTGTAAACGTCTTTTTTTGTCGCTTTTTCAGTGAGTTTATTTTTATAGTTTGGCGTTGGAGCGCCCTCCGTTTGAAGTTAGAGTGTGTTTAAAAACACAATAATTATAAAAAAAATTATCGATATATTAGGACACACAACTTTTGAACACAACACTATGGGTCGTTTGCACCAGAAGGCCGGTTAAAGTAACTTTAACTATTACTTTTACGTTTATTTTAACCGTTACGTTTACATTATGGTTTACATTTAGTTGCACCATCATCGTCGCGCCTATCATTTTTGACGGTTACTTTAACCTTAACCGTAACCCGCGAACCTTGTCTGGTTAAAGTAATCGTCAAACCAATGTTGCTAACGTCAAATGTATGAAAAGAAGCCACGAGATCAGCCATCCTTTTAACGATAACAATACGAATTTACACGATATTGCAACGCGTGTGAGGTAAATGTAAACGTTTAACGGTCGTCGTCGCCGTAAAAGTAATAGTTAAGGTTACTTTAACCGGCCTGCTGGCGCAAACGACCCTATTTCACTTCATTTTGACAGCTGTCAGATCGTTCACGCGACCGCTGTCCCAAAAGCACACCAAAAACTTGTCACGCATAAGCCAATCACACTCGTATGAATCTCGCTGTAAAATCTGCACGAGTATCGTTATATTTTAAATAAAAACATTATAATGGGGGGTAGTTAAGTACCGCTGTGTTAACTAGGCTTATATTTTAGTAAATGCATTTACTTCATGTACATCATAGCGCAACATTGTTTAATTATTGTGATATAAATACTTAATGTTTCGAACTAAAAATCTAATGGCACCAGAAACCACACACACAGCGATACCGAAACACACCCACACATAACTAATATTAGAGTTATTGCCATTCGTCCAATACAATCTTGCTGCGGATCCACCGTACCCCCAGGAGTGATGGTAAGATATCTTTAATAATTTATTATTAATTTTCATTGTAATAAACCACAGTAAGAACATACCAACTGTGGAAGAAATACAGTGCTACGCCCAAAAGTAGGGACCGTATCAAAGATCATCCAAACGATTCGGTCAGGCAGCTCAATAATATAATAACAACAAAAAGACTGAAGCGTTGGAGTTATCAAGATTTAGCCAGCCGATAAGATAGGCTGCATTAATGAGGTCTTCACTGGCGGCACTCATCAACCCGCCCATTGCCGCACCACAGATCTGCTTGCAGTCAGACTGACTGATTGCAGATAGGAAGGAAAAATAATAATACATTGTATATGGGTTGGGCTGAGATGGGAATTACATTCTATTTTAAAAAAAGTTTTACATATTTTCATCGATACAATATTCGCGTTCAAAAGCTGCCCCTCCCTATGAAAAATTCTTACCTACGTCCATAGTGGCATCGTTCAATGACGAGCGTACTACAGTGGCACGGCGAATCCGTAGCATACAATTAACAGTTTAATAAAAGTGTTGCCAGAACACAACGCTATCTTTTTTTTTACGCTAGTAACACAATTTATTGCCTTACGAAGAATAAAGCTCTAGAACTTCACCTATTTATATTTAGACATAATATGTATTATACAACAAGGAGGGTGATTTAACATGGCGACTTGTACATAAAATAAAGTCATAAGGATTAGCGACGGGAGATTCATTCGGAAAACAATCGAATAACATCACTATTCGAACTAGTATCTGTCAAATCATAGACAAAATAGACAACGGATGTATTTGATCGAATGGAATGTACGATTGTTTTGCGATAATTGCCAATCGCTAATAAGAATCAAGGACAAGTTAAGCTACAGACGTTTTATGCATGGTCCGTGTTCTCTGAGAATGCGTAAATTATTACCAAATCGCCAACTTTAGTAATACTATACGAGCCAACTAAGAATACGACTATGGTCTTATTTAGAATTAGATAGACAAATTGACAACTCGAAACATACACCACGCCTCCATAATGTTGCCACGTTAGAAGTATAGTGTTGTTACACGAATACTTTAATTGATTAATTGAATTATCTTAAAATGACATTTCGACTAGTAATAGCAAATCTACCTATTTTATAATTATTCCGACAATAAATATGTTAATAATAATAAAAACTTTCTTAACAACTTAGGAGTTTAATTTATCTCAGTAATTAATTACTTTAGAGACAAAAAGTACTAAGATAATTTCATTATATCACTACGCTTTATCGACTGGCATAACTTGCGAAACCATTTTGTGCGTGTAAAAAAAATCGTATATCACTTTTTTTTATCAATTTCTGTCCAATGTACGTCATCGAAATGTTCAATCACACACGATTGCGTGTACGAATTCATACTAGTATTTGCTAAGCCAGTCACAAACAACGAACAGAAAAATATATTAAATATAAAGTTAATTGAATTTTCAATTAAAAGCTGAGTCACAAAATTACAACACTATTTATTTTTTTCCAAAACTCGGCATCCCTTCAAATGTCATTGTTGTCTATCTAATTATAAAGAAGACTATAGACTTGTTGTCAACGTCACTTGACAGATGTCAAATAACTTCAATAACACACCTTTGCGTTCCGATTGTACTTTAGCAAATAAAAATGAAGTTAACGTCTTCAATTCGTTATAATAACATTTTAGTAGTTTTTCATGGGCGAATTGCGGAACAAAATTACGTCTTGACAGTCCTCTTCTAAGTTGGCTCGCAAAGTAAATAATTTAAAAAAAATGTGTATTGGAGTATAGGACTAAAACGTAACATTTTGGCGCTAAAACAAAATACAAGTCCCGCCAAGGCACATAATCTTCATAACGAATTATTTTAAAAAAACCGCATTTTTTCCGTTATCTTACCATAACTATACATAATAATATATATTTTAACTACAAAAACATAATATATTTTTTTTAAATTGTTAATTCTATTGCATTGTTATTCAACCGATTCTATTTTCAATTAAAACAAAAGCGCAGTGTATTTAATTGTGTAGATAACAAAGAAAACCTTAGGGAATATTATTATTATTACTTTTTATTTCACTAAATAAATAACATGTTACCTAAACAATAAAATATAGAAATATTGTTCCCATAAATAATAGTTTTATAATTATGATCTTTATTCTAAAAAAAAAAACGAAAACATTGTAAAATTAGGAGTTTAAATCATGATTTAAAAAAAAAACAGCGACAGTGGAATCAATATTTTAAATGATGTCAAATTAAACAATTTTTCGTTATTCTAGCAGTATAAGATCCAGCTGTAAGATTTGTCTTCCTTCTATCAAAAAAGGAGGTTATCGTTTCGACTGTATTTTTAATTTATTATTTTAGGTTCGAATTCAATAAAATCCAGGTGAGCAATCCGAAGTGGCAGGTGACCGGCCTGTCTCTAGTTAATAATAAACATGTATGACTTTTGCTCACCCTAAGGTCAGAGGGCCAAGTATGAGTTTACGTTGTCACGGAGAAAAGTGAGAACTGTCTCCAATTAAAAAATATTTAGGAATAATTTTAAATGAAGCTATCTTATTGGTGGAGAATACTCACTTTACACGGAGACAGTGTAAATATAAACTCAGACCAGATTTTTACACGAAGATGGCACACACAAACACATCCGTTTCGATTCCACTGTCAACGGGGTGACCAGTGTAAAAATTATTTTAAGCAATTATTCCTACACATTCCGTGAACTATAAATCTAATTTATATTCGTGTGACATTCGTATTAGCTGTAGAGAATTAACGAGTACAATTGTATTTTTATACAGTAGCCCAGCATGTGACCACACTCCGCCAGACGTGACCGCTAAAGCTCGAGTGCAGTCAAAGATTGGCCGGCTACTACTCCCAAAGAAACGACTAACACCGCGTGTAATTAAAAAAACCTAGACATCTCGCGAGTGCAAAATAACGGCAGCCATATGTAAATGTATTCTCACAATAATTTCGTTTTTAAATACACTAAATACATCCCATACACAAAGCTATCTACATGAGCCATATTGCCATACACTAACAATCATTAATCACGGAGGGCTGGTAGATAACATTTCTAAATAGCATTACACAAAAGGTAACTAAATGAGTTAACACTGTTGTGCAAAAAAATTTGACCAACGAAATAAAAAACAAAATCTATAAATGTTTAAACAACTACTTTTCAATTAAGTGTAGTTACTTTAGTTTACCTTTTGTCTAATGCTAAAATATACAGCACATAGTATCCTCCTCGTGTTATCTTAACAATAAAGTTCTTTTGAACAATATGTTTAGTCTTGTTATATTGTAGATTGTAGAATGTTTTCGCGGCTCACTCCCTCAAACAGCTGGACATTCTGAAAATATTAAATCGTGGGGAAATACGAACTAACATGACTTTAAATTTTTCTCAAAGCTATGTGACAACATTCCACCTGATGTAAAGCTAGAAGGTGGTCCATGAACAGAAACAACTGTTACTACAGACAAATTTCTACAGGCAGCAGTCGCCTCCGCTATGCCGGCCTGAGGAGGCGAATGGCACCATGGCGACTGACAATGCACACGCCTCTCATTATACCCGGCTACTTAGATTTCGAAACGCGACACGGTAAATTTACAGGTGTTTACCTCAACATGGCAGAGACTGGGCTAATAACCATCATCAGTTTGCCTACCACTCTTTAATTGTGAAGACTGAAGAGCACATACATATTGCAGACAGGAGGGAAAAAATAATTAAGGTAAAGGGCGATGATTAAAAAATAAAAGTACATACTACTGGCAACATTGTTTGCGCACAGAGTCAGCAGACGGTCTCACATCCACGGGCTCTACATCTGGTCTAATGACGTCACTCTCCGCTGGCTCGCGCATCTGTTTCTGTGAGACAATCCTGTAGATCTCTGAAATACAATATTGACAAATCATTTAGACTCAATAAATTCAATAAAACTATAATAATAGTAAAAAAAATTGGTGCCAATTCAGTTAGTAAACCCAGTATGTGTTTCGGGATCAGTTCGGAAGTAGCTAGCTATAATGAGTGTGCACTGTCAACTGGTGTGGTGCACATTCGTCTCCCCGAGCTGGCACAGCAAAGGCAACTGCTGCCTGTAGAAATTTATCTGTCGTTGTTTTCGTTCATGGACCGCACTCTAGCTTAGGGTATGTCAAGCTATAATAATAAAAAAACCAGACAGTGCAGAATTTTTAGAAAACAATTGTCTCTTCAATCCGGCATAGTGGAGGCGACTGCACTGCAATGCACATATCTATTTGGTTAAATGCCAGACTACTATAAAAAGAAACTCACCAGTTAATATATTCTGGAATGCAGGCTCCACATTAGTTGAATCAAGCGCTGACGTTTCAATAAAACTAAGACCATTCCTCTCGGCGAAAGCTTTCGCCTCCTCAGTGGGTATAGACCTTAAATGCCTGAGATCACTCTTATTCCCAACTAACATAATGAGTATGTTTTGATCGGCATGATCCCGGAGCTCACG
This sequence comes from Tinea pellionella, assembly GCA_948150575.1. Taxonomy (NCBI): domain Eukaryota; kingdom Metazoa; phylum Arthropoda; class Insecta; order Lepidoptera; family Tineidae; genus Tinea; species Tinea pellionella. The sequence goes on from OX411253.1 coordinate 612,256, forward strand.
GAGCCATCTCTCAACGTTTTCATATGACAAGTGTTTAGCAATATCATATACGAGTAATGCGCCGACAGCGCCGCGATAGTACGCCGATGTTATAGCACGATACCGCTCCTGACCTGCCGTGTCCCATATCTGTGCCTTTATTGTTTTGCCATCCACCTATAATTTATAAAACAAAAAATATATAATGTAATAAACAATACATATTTTCCATATTATACATATAGATATATATATTTTAAACATTATAGATTCCTATTTCATCCTCAGAGGACCTGTTAAATGTGTCAAAATGCCTAAAATATCTTCCTCAATAAATAGACTACCTAACGCAATCAAACATCATTAAAAAAAAAAAACGTATCCTAGCTTATTCTATTCCACAATGTACTCTATGCTAAATTTTATTTAAATCCATTCACACGTGATTGGGGAACAAACATACAAACTTTCACAATTGTAATATTACAATACTCCTCATGACCTTTGGTTTGGATCCAGATAGAGAATAAAGAACATGTTATTTACGACAAAGATTGCGACCCAATAACTACTGTTCCAAATAATTTTATTGACGTTTGACCTTTTAAAAAAATTAAATTAAAGTTCAATCTTTGTATAAAGATTTGTATGAGTGGTAGACAGACAGACTAGGTTTATTAGTCTGCCCTTGCGAAATAGCCACCACACCCTGAAGTGACCTAGTCAGCTGGCATAGTGGAGGGGACTGTAAACTCGTGTCTCTGAGGTAGCAGTCGTTTTCTTCACTTATGGATCACTCTAGTTTAATATCAAGCAGAATATGGTAGGGCTATTATGAAAAAAAAAAAACTGGCAAATTAACTAATGTGAATTATAAGAAATGATGTAATGCATAATTGGATGTATTTTACATAAATTAACACACATTATGATCAAAGGAGAATGGGCACACAATATTTTTTCTCGAGTTCGTCGATTATTTTCAGTTCATTTGTAGGAAAATCTACATTCCTTATCAGTAATGAGTTTTAATTTTTTTTTTACCCAGGTTATTGAGTAATTAGACATTTTTCTGATGCTATATTTGAGGTTATTATTGTATTAAACGCTTTAATAATTGATGATATCTGTTTTTATGTAGTAAAACATTGTCTATTGATTGGTAAACGATGTGTTGATATAATTAATGAAAAAATAAGATATTATTTTAGAATATTGATTTGTTAACAAACTACCTATAAGATAACAAGATGGGCATTCTCCTTTACATAAAAAATTTCATAAAATAAAAATACAAATGACGTAAATTAAAACTTATGTCATTCCAGTGTTACATATAACGAGAGGAGTGTGCACTGTCAATCTAAGATGGTACATGCCGGCATAGTGGAGGCGACTGCTACCCTCATAGGTTTCTCTGTAGTAGCAGTTGTTTCCATTCATGAACTGCACTCTAGCTTTACATCAGTGTTGTCACATGCTGAACTACAATAAAAAAAAATTGAAATCCTTCTCATGCAAACATATTGGTCGAGGGTACCATTTACTCCCAGGGTCAGCTCTTCCCAAGCAGATGACTAATCTAACCAAGAAAGGTCTTCCTACATTCACATAAAGTATTACATATTACCTGTTAAATACTGTTCAAGTTTAACCCGCATTAATGAAAAAAACTTTCCATAATAAACAGGCTATATGAACAAAAAAGGATTTTTCAGATCGGACACCAAAACTCGAAAATAAAAATAAGGACAATTATATGTCCTTGTATTACTAGGGCATGAAATTAAAAAAAAAAAAACAGAAAACAGCTAAATAAAACGACATTCACGCCTACAAAAACTATCATCATTTATAAACAATATACAGGGTGTATCAGGTAACGTGTAAAAAAAATTAAGGTAAATATTAAGTGAGGGATGAACACCCCTCAAAAAATAAATTTACTAAATAAAAGTTCTCGGGTATGGTATTATCACAAAAACAAAAGGTCTATAAATGGACCGGCCGACGTGGACCGCCGTTGCAGGTGGGCCGGCACACAGCTTGTCGGCGCGAGATCAAAGGCGAGGCGGCAAAGGTTGTCGGCGTTGATCAAAGGCAAGGTCAATTGTTTGATGCACCACCCCACGACACAGCGATTACGCGTTCGTGTAGTAAATTCTGTATGTTTCTACAAGGAAAAGGTGGACATGTGGATAAAAAAAAAGTATTTATTTTTTAAATTAATTTCTGCTCAAAATCACTTACTGAGTTATCTCTTGAAATTTTTTATGTTGCCCGATACACCCTGTATATGTATAAATAAAAAATATTATATGGAAGACATACCTAGTGGTAATAAATAAATAGTTAATTCCATAAATGTTTGTCTATGATTCTGTTAAGTAGTGAAATGTAATAGTTAAGTTACATAATAAAATACACAAGCTACGAGTAGATATCTTAAATGATTCAATCTTATCTTTAGATAAATTCTCTCTGGGAACCATTTCTATACATTGGTTTCACATTTTAATGCAAACATTACATGTTGTAACCATTTGTAACCACCAACCGTCCAATCACATCTAAACGTCTTGAGCTTTATCAATATGATTTTTTTGTAACCAAAAATATGAGGAAAATAATTTGCAATATTAGCCTGGTGGGCAAAAATCAAGGTGTTCATCTTTTAGTAAACAATATGGTTTTTTTTTATACATTAGCTCGGCAGGGGACCACAGCAAACTGATGTCAAGCTAGAAATGTCACAGAGAAGTGTTTACAAGACATTAGTTACCTGCTCTATGCTGACTTGTGTGTGAGACTTAAAAGTGGCAATAATATCCAAGAATTTAAGACAAGGCTCTTATTCATCACCACGCTGGCCTTTAATCTCTAGGCCACAACTCTATATACGAATTTAATAAGCTTACCTCTATACTTCTGGTGGCAAATTCAACGCCTATTGTTGATTTTGATTCTAAATTAAATTCATTTCTAGTGAAACGTGAGAGAAGACTGCTTTTACCCACACCGGAATCACCAATTAGCACAACTGAAAACATTCAAATAAAAATCTTTATATTAGGTATGTATTCTATTTACTTTTAAAATAAGAAAAATAAAATCAATAACTTAACAGATGTACAGTCTTTTAATTAAAATATACACAGAAATGCAAGATATTTATGAATAAATGTATTGTTTGTTCTATTTGATATCATTAGTTCCCACATACATATTCTTTTGACGCTTCAAGATGACTCACAAAAGAAATAAATGTGAAATCGATTGTCTCCCATAATCAGCTGATGAAAAACAGACCAATATTTTGTAAAAACAAAGCATTCTTTTCAACACAAAAGAGCTCTTTCGTATTTATTAAACATAGAAAAATTAGTTACAAAAAGGAGAAATGAGAAAAAATAAATCGGTCATTGTATTTTACGTCATTTCTATGATAATAAGGCATAATCAAAATCTTTCTCCTAATACAAATATTCTTCGAGATCTTAGTATTTAATTCATATTTTAAGCATATAAATCAGATATTTTAGAACATACCTTTGAATAAATAATCATATTCGTCCTCCCTAGTGCCCATTTCGATTATTTATAGCTTTCTTTCGATTTCAACGTCAAAATTGACGAATTATAAAACTTCAATAACAAAGTAAACAAAATAACAGGCGACACAAATATCACAGTTTGATTAGACACTGCACTGATTTTTAAAAACCACTTTATGCTTGAGATTGATTTGATTATTATTAGTTTGCTTTTTATTGTTCTAAACCTCGCAGAGACAAAATGGCGGATTGTTTTACGCCCCTTTTTGACAGCGCAAGCGTTGGCCGTTGACGTTTGCAACATTAACGCTGCGTTCAAATAATACATCGTACAAGATATATACATCGCCCATTCTTCCCATTTATAATATTATTATAGATTTATAAAGGAAAAATATTATAGAAATAAAACAAAACACACAATTTAAAATTATATCTATAACACGGCCTATGATAAAATATATTATAATGCCTAAGCAGAGACAGCGGCTACCTCTTCTTCATCATCACTGTCATTTTGATTTTGGAGGACCATATATCGGTTGACATACACGAATGGGTCTATTTTGAACTTCTCTGTTGACGGTGGACTTAGGAGATAACACCTACAAGAATAAATAATAATAATTTAATAATGTTAATTATCATGTGCCAAATAAAGATATAAAGAAAGGTACAACACTAGTTCTCTTGCATTGTTTTGTTATAAAAGAATTGGAAGCCGAACAAAACGGTTCGGCGCATCCTTTCTATGTCGCACAATCGATAAATGGAATGCTTTGCCCTCCCACGTGTTCTCCCAATCCTTCAACCTTGGATCCTTCAAGCGGAGCGTGAAAAAGCAACTTCTTGGGCCGGCATAGTGACGGCGACTGGGGTCACCGTGTACCGCGGTACTCCAGTCGTCGGCGCTCATGGACCTCCACTGTGCTTACCACCAGGCTAGTCGACGTCACATGTCGCGTCAATATAAAAAAAAAAAGTTGTGTACAATTGTTATTTGATTGCAAACACTTATATGACTCTAAAAATAAGTTTTATGTTTAATGTTATTGTTTGTAATTTGTTGTAATTATTGTTATTTTATTTGTGCCAAATAAAATAAAAATAATTACATAAAAAATTGCTCACAGTACCTTGTAATGAAGAGTCCCTCCCTTTTAGGTCTACCAGCATCTATACCTATCAAAAGAGCCTCCAAATTTTCAGCAACTTGCTTAGATTCCATGTTTAACTAAAACAAAATACACATATTTATTTCACTTCATAATAAACAGTTTCTAACTAAAGTTACATAATAACTTATCCAAATAAAATATGAAAATTATTCAAGATAGTTTCGTTAAATTAAAAAAATGACACTTCAGTCGCACTAAGTCACATTTTAGTCGCTTGGGGTTCTCGAAGCTTTCTTTTATTGTTAAAGGAGAATGCCCATTCGCCTAAGAAAAATAGGCCCACAATTTTTTTCTCTAGTATCATGATGATTTTTAATTCATTTTTTAGAAAAGTAAATCTACTTCCTTATTATCAATCAGTTTTAATTTTCTCACTCGAGTTATTGAGTAATTAGATGTTTTCTGATGCAATATTTGAGGTTATTATTATTTTAAATGCCTTAATAATTAAAGATATCTATTTTTTTATGTAATTAAGCATTGTCTATTGATTGGTAAATAATGTGTTGATATAATTAAAATGCATTAATAAAAAAAAAATATTATTTTAGAATATTGTTTTGTTATCAAGCTATTAGTATCAAGTGGGCCCAAAAATGGGCATTTTCTTTTATTATGAACCCAAGAGTGAGCTGCTTAGTCTTTTAATTTAGTACAAAAAGTATAGTGTTTCTATTTAATATACATACCCTTCCAATTTGTATATCGATAGACCCAAAGTTATTTTGTTGTTCATCTTTGATAGCTCTAAATTGAATGCCTGATGAGAACTTCTTGACAAGTGAAGGTAGATCAGATGCTAAAGTGCCCACTCTTAAATTGGGGAACTTCTTCTTCATGAGACCTCTTATTGGCACCAAGTCCGTAATTATATTAGGATGTGCAACCACATAATCATAGTCCGCCAGCTTTATATCACCATCCTGTCGAAAGAAATATATTTTTTAATGTAGCTCGGCATGTGACAATACTCCGCCTGATGTGAAGCTAGACTGCGGTCCAAGATGGGAACAACTGCTACTACAGAGAGAAACCTGTGCGGGCGTATCACCTCTATTATGCCGGCTCGAGACCGCCAGTAGCCATACTATTCCCGTAACACGACAAGGTCGCTTTACAGGTGTTACATTCGAAAATTACCCCAGGATGGCAGACTGGACGAATAACCATCATCGGTATGCCTACCACTCTTTAATATGACAGACCAAGGTACATATAACAAAGTTACATTGGTACGCGTCTTACCGCTAGTCCACGGCCGCTCTGTATAACAAATGCAATAATATGGACCATGGACCATGAACGGAAACAACTGCTACCACAGAGAAATTTTAGCAGACAGCGGTCACTTCCTATATGTCATGTTAAGGAGATAAATGTGCACCATCAGGTTGATATTGTACACTAGTGTTATTTGCCTGGCCACTTGCAAACTGAAATGTGTCACTTCATGGGTGTTACCCTTGAAAGTGGTGGTTCTATCCCAGGACAGCAGACTTGGCTAAAACCATCACTGTTGTATTATATTAGCTCGTACTTCAATCACGCTTAAACAGCTAAATAGTTCATAGAGGTCTATACAAAAAGTTGCTGGCAACAGCTTAGTCATGAATAAATAAACAATAAAAAAGTTGTTTACACACCTGTATTTTCCTAACAAGTTCAGGTCCTCCAACTAATGAAGCACCAGCATCCACAACTGCCTTCTGTATCTCCTGTGTCTTACAGAACGCAAGCACAGTGCGTTTATCATCACGAGGGAACGGGTGTGGTAGAAGGGCGATCTTTTGAAATGAATCTAGAAAACGATTCTGTAAAAGAAATATAATTTGTCTATGTAAAATTTTTAACTTAGGATACATCCACTCAACACATTTCATGATGGATTTCACCACCACCAAGTACCACCACTTTCGAGTGTAACACCCGTAAAGCGACCTTGACGTGTGATCAGTTTGGACATGGGTCTCTTAAAATTAAGGGTAAATAGGTACCTTATAGGCAAGCGTGCTCCACCATAGACCGCATCACTGCTTAACACCAGGCAGGGTGTGGTCAAACACTTGCCTATTAAGATTTAAAAAAAAAACACTAGCTTTACATCAGGCGGAGTATTGTCATATGCCGAGCTAGAATAAAAAAAATTTACCTTTTTAGCAGCTTCCATATTAAGTTCAACATGTGCAATAACAAAAGCATCTGGGACATTATACATGGTGGAATGATGTGTTTCCTTATGTGCATCGACTGCTTCCTCAGCCGTGTAAACTGGCCATCTGAAGAATCTTAATGGAAACACATTATCGGTACAAACCATTTTGTGTAAGTCATCTTGATGTTTGTTCCTATTCGTTTGGATTTGCCTGGAAATTAAATATGAGAAAAATTATCATATCATATCATATATTTCATATATTTATTTATTTTATTTATTTATTTATTTATTTGGTCCTGAGTACAAGATGCACTGCCATTGAATTATAAATGTGGACGTAAAAGATATATTAGACTGTTATTTTTTTTTTTATTGTAGCTCGGCATGTGCCACCTGATGTAAAGCTGGAGTGCGGTCTATGAATGGAAACAACTGCTACTATAGAGAAATCTCTATGGGCAGCAGTTGCCTCCACTATGCTGGCTTAAAGAGATGAGCATGTACCATCTAGATTGACAGTGCACACTTCTCTCGATATACCTAGCTACTTTCAAACTATTCCCGAAACGCGACAAGGTCACTTCACGAGTGTTATATTCGAAAGTGGTGGTACTACCCCAGGGCGGCAGACTGGGTTAATAACCATCATCAGTCTGCCTACCACTCTTTAATAGTGCCTATAGTTGCCTTATTGTTAGAAATATATTAGACATTGTGATATTTACTTATTTTTTCCTCTTTGGTTATGCGGGATGAAACCAACTTTGGTTACTTCAACCTTCACCTTTCTGGCTCTGGCCTTTTCTCTGGTACCTTTACGAGCAGCATAACATGTCGTTGTTGAGTGTATGGCTCTCTGAAATTCAATTATCTTATCGAATACATCTATTGTATCGAACTACCAGTTTAAAAAAAATCTGATCTTAAGCTGAAGTACGGTCCATGAGCGGAAACAACTGAAACAAGGCAAATGTCTGCCAGCAGTCGTCCCCGCTACGCCGGCTTGAGGTGACGCATGTGCACCATATTTACAATATTTCAAAAAATATGTTATTTTCTTGATTAACAAACTATAAACCGCGTCCAAACTATAAACTATAGTACTTACTAAATTAGAACTATTGCTTTGATGAAGTTTAAGTGGAACATTGAGAATAAATCCTGAAAAGAATATACTAATTTTTACAATAATATCCAGCGTACTATAGTATCATGTTTCATGATTATACCTAAAGAGTTTATATATGTATCACAAATTAAAACTTACTCGAGAGGGCTGTAGCCATAATTATAGTTCCAAATCAAGGGTAACGTAGCGCTAATACTGTTTATTTATAAGATTTCGAGTGTTTTTGAAACCCAACTTATAGGTTATGTTATTTCTTGTTCTGTTTAAGACAAAGGGTTCAAGCCCATACAGTTTTTATTAACTCGTACTAATACAAAATGTATACTTATTAATACACAATAAAACTGATATTTTGTTTTGTTAGGTCCATTAATAAAATATTTCACAAATACGAAAAATTTTTGCAATAAAAATAAAAAAGTATAGTAATCGATGATTTTTTAGATTCGATCGATAATTTTTGTTATTTTGAATTTGATATGATTTTGACAACGTCAAACAGACGCGGATTCGATACGGCGCGGGGTGCCGCTGCGGCATTGTTTTTTGTTTTATTTATGTATTAAACGTTTTATTTTTACTGCTAAATGTTTATTTATATTGTATTGTGTGTGTGAATCCTCATCATGGAGAAACTAAATTGGACTTTACTAATAATTTCGCTCATTGCTTGGTTGTGGGGTGTGGCCGGCCAATATGAATGGCAAGCTAGAGATGCCTTTGATGAAATAAGAACAAAAATTGACAAGGTTAACGCCGACAACTGTCCTATAACTCAGTTGGACGACCTTTATTTGCCTGAGGACTCAGTTTCTCACCACCCGGACGTAAAGGATATAAATATTAATCCTGTATTTCCGAACCGCACAGCGATGTTACATTTGCATAACATGGCTATGAATAGAGCTTTCTTTTGGAGTTACATACTGCAGTCACGATTTATACGTCCTGCTAACAACGATACTTATGATCCTGGGATGATGTACTATTTTCTATCTTCAGTAGCCGATGTCGCTGCTAACCCGCTCATAAACGCTAGTTCTATTTATTTTTCTCCAAACATGTCATACACACCTTCGTACCGTTCATTCTTCAACAAGACAATGCCTAGATTCGCGCCGAGAGCTATAAGGGCAGACGATTTCAATGATCCAGTTCATCTTCAGAAAATATCAACTTTGAATACCTTTATTGTTGAGGACTTGGGTGCGTTCGACAAGGCTAGTTTGTCAAAGGATTATACAAGTGACTATTATCCAACTAACGAGTGGTATACACTCTGGTTGCCGGACAAAGTGGCTGAACGTCACGACACAAAGACGACATATCAAGTTGAAATAAGATACTCAAATAATACTAATGAGACTTTTACATTTCACGGACCACCTGGCAGTGATGAGGTATTGTCTAATACTAACATACAAATACATTTTTTTATTATTATTGTAGCTTGGCATATGACAACACTCCACTTGATATAAAACTAGAGTGTGGTTCATGAACAGAAACAATTACTATAACAGAAAAATTTCTACAGGCACCAGTCACCTCCGCTATGCCGGCCTGAGGAGACAAATGGCACCATGGTGACTGACAGTGCACACTCCTTTCGTTATACCTGGCTACTTCCAAACTGATCTCGAAATGCGACAAGGTCACTTCACGGGTGTTACATTTGAAAGTGGTGTCATCAGCCTGCCTACCAAAGTTGCAATTGGGAAGGTAAATCTGGTGACAGCTGTCTTTCACACGAAGAGATTGGAATCATGATGTTGGACATTGGAATCTGTCTACTTCTGTAGGACTTAAAGTGTGATATAAAATAACTAAATATAAAAATAACTACTTGTTGACATGATTGTTTTTTTTTTGTCACCAGGTACCAGGACCAGTAAATTGGACTCGTCCATACTTTGACTGTGATAGACTTAATAAATGGCTGGTCGGTGCTGTGTCACCCGTGGCCGATATTTATCCAAGGCATACACAATTTAGACATATTGAGTTTCCTACGTAAGTATTATTAAGAATTTTTTAAATTAATTTTTGTTTATAATTTAATAATGAATGAGAAATATTATAATAATAAAGACTCAAGAAGACTAACAATATTCGCTAACATTGCATACTTAGTAATTATCATAGAGATGTTACATAGAGGTTCAATTCCTAGTTGAAGTATATCTGATATTATTAAAAAAAATTATCCATATTGAGAGGAGTGTGCAATGTCTTTTTTTTATTGTACTACGGCATGTGACAACACTCCGCTTGATGTAAAGCTAGAGTGCGGTCCATGAATGGAAACAACTGCTACTACAGAGAAACCTGTGCAGGCAGCAGTCGCCTCCACTATATCGGCTTGAGGAGACGAGCATGTACCATCTAGATGACAGTGCACACTCTTCTCATTATGCCTGGCTACTTCCAAACTATTCCTGAAATGCAACAAGGTCACTTCATAGGTGTTACATTCAAAAGTGGTGGTGCTACCCCAGGACTGCAGACTGGACAAATAACCATAATCAGTCTTGCCTACCACTTCTGGATGGTGCATATTCCTTAGGCCGGCATAGCGGAGGCGACTGCTGCCCGCAGAGATTTCCCTGTAGTATCAGTTGTTTCTGTTCATAGACCGCACTCTAGTTTTACTTCAGGCGGAGTGTTGTCATATGCCGAGCTACAAGATTGTTAAAATGCTCAGGGTCTGGGGTCATGGCATCTAATATGAAAAATTACTGTTAGTTCACGAAGCCTTTTACTGAGAAATAGTACTTTAACTAGGCTATATTAAGGAATAATGAGTGGTAGTAACAAGCAAATGTTGAATGGTAAATTTTAAATTTTTAGCTACACAGCTGCCGTTGTCATGGAGATGGATTATGATCGCATTGATATAAATCAATGTCCACCAAGTCAGGGTAATGATAAACCTAACATATTTGCATCTACCGATAGATGTAAAGAGGAAACTACTGAGGTAATTAATTACATGTTGTAAAAATAAAAATGTACATGTATGAAAGGTATTTGCTATAATGCTGAATTAAGTAATGTGAAGTCAGTGTTATTGGGAATGTCACACTGGGCCCCCTGGAAGTGAAAGTGGTAGACAGGTAGGCAGTGGTTATTTGCCCAGTCTGCCGCTCCACCACTTCAGAATGTAACACCTTTTAAGTGATCTAGTCACGTTTCGGGATCAGCCTGGTAGTAGCCAATCTGTATGGTGCACTGCCTTTAGAAATTTATAAGTAGTAGCAGTTGTTTCCATTCATGGCTTTTCAACAGGCCGTGTGTGGTCATATGCCGCCAAGCTTCGATAGAAAAAAAATTATGTCTTAGACCTGAAAATATTGGACTGTGTTGGAATGCGTATTGCGTACTGCACTGCGTCACGACTTTGTCTTGTGCTCACACCCTACTTGCTTGACGTCATTAGACAGGTCCAGAAATATTTTCAATGGTTTGTTAGTACATAGGTATATAGCTTATTCCTTAATCCAAATACAGTTTCTTTTTGTTACAGTGTGAACCATTACATGGATGGGGTTTTCGTCGTGGCGGATACCAATGTAGATGTCGCGCGGGATATCGCCTCCCGAATCTTGTTCGGAGACCGTATCTCGGGGAAATTGTGGAGAGAGCCACCGCTGATCAGTATTATAACAATTTTGATTGCAGTAAAATTGGATGTGAGTATAGCTTCTACTGATACTTTTAAATAGTTAGCAGAATGTCAACAGGATCATTCTTTGCAGCTATAAAAAAATAGAGGTATTACAATTTTTTTTTGTTGTTTTTCCACGGGCCTCTTCACTTTTCAATACTTGGTTAACAATAAAAATATTTAAAAATGCTCAAATAAAATGACTATAATATAGTATAGTTGTGGGCGAGTTTGTGTATTAGGGCTAGTGGTTAGAACCATGAACTCACAAACAATGAGACCCATGTTCAAATCTAAAGTCATGTTTTTTTTTTATTTTTTCCGAAATCGCAGTAATGCCTCGTTTTTCCTAAGAATATGTAAATTTAATGTATTTTGTAGGGATCCAACGTCTACCAGTCCAGTGGGAGAAAGCACACCCTTTCATAAGAGCCCTTTACATGGATCGTTATACGGAATATGTGAATGCAACATCTGGTCCTGAAGCATTGCATACAGAGAAGATGAATGTATATGAAACACTCAACTTTATTAGAAGTGTACATCCCGATAATTGTACTAAGTATGTTTATTTATTGATATCTTCCCCGTTTTGGTCTCATTTATTCTTAATTGTGGGAAGCTAAAAGATTGTTGACAGTATTAATCAAATAATTTTATGGTGTGGAAGAAATGAAGTGAGGTTTTGTCATTGGGGGTAAAAATTGGTTCACAATAGTAAAATTCGGCCATTTGCGCGGGAATATCTAGTGGAAGTTTTACCGTTATTGTAATTTGGTTTGTTATTGTATAGAATTAGTACTTATTTGCATAAATGATTGCTACAGTCATGATGTATCAATCATCCAAAAAAGCGTCAAATTATAAAAAAAATCTGGGGGGCTTGCGGACGCGAGCTCACCGTGTATCACGGTGACTATCTGGTTTCCTTCCGGCACTATTTGTAATGTGATTGGACGAGGCACTGTCTACAGGGAACGCCCGTCGTAGCTCGTCCAATAACATTACAAATAGTGCCGGAAGGAAACCAGATAGTCACCGTGACTCACGGTGAGCTCGCGTCCGCAATAGCCCCCCTGTAATGCAAAATATAAACACTGAAGACGTGGCTGTATGGGCTTGTTTCCTTTGCTTTTCCAACATTATGTTCTGGAAGATTCTCATAATGACAAATTAATTCACCAGATAAATTTGTCTAAAATTACAGATACAATCCAACCGATTTATTCTTAAATGGTGACATTGCGTTTGGATCTGAGGAACAATTTGAAAATCAAGCCAAGATGGCTGTACGATTAGCTAATTTTATTAGCGCATTTTTGCAGGTTTGTACATGAAATAAAGAAAAAAAACAATATTAATGACAACACTTTATTATTTTTCTAAAGTTGCTGTTTATATATTTTTCTAGATATCTGATCCACGAGAAGTATTCAGCGGTACGCGGGTAGCCGATAAACCATTAACAGAAGATCAAATGATCGGTGAAACACTTGCTATTGTACTCGGAGACTCGAAAGTATGGTCAGCAGGAATATTTTGGGATAGAAATAAATTTCTAAATAGGACGTTATTTGCGCCTTTTGCTTATAAGAAAACTTTGAATACTCGAAAATATAAATTGGAAGATTTGGCGCGATTGAATAGTACTGGTAAGTTATGTACTAAGAATTACTAACAAGATGTAAATATATAATGGATTAAAATCAATTAAAGAAACGCGACGTAAAATCTTTTTGCTGCCACTACACACTGGGCCGACTTCAGTCCAGTTGCACCACATAATTTAACCATTACCTTTACGTTAAAGTAATGGTTAAAATTAAAATTGGGTTGCTTAAAAAAACTGTTACTTTTGATGCTTACTTTAACGCTGACCGTAACCAGCGAAAGTAATTGTGAAACTAGTGTTACTAACGTCAAATGTGTGAAAAGAAGCTAAATACATGTTTCTATAATTTTCTCGGGAATGTACTCCTCATTACATCGGCTACCCTTTTATCGATAACGTTATGAATTTACATGATGGTGCAACGCGTGTGGAGTAAATACATAAAATAAACACCCGTGAAGTAACCTTGTCGCGTTTCGGGAATAGTTTGAAAGTAGCCAGGTATAACGAGAGGAGTGTGCACTGTCAATCTAGATGGTACATGCTCGTCTCCTTAAAGCTGGCTTAGTGGAGGCGGCTGCTGCCTGTAGAGATTTCTCAGTAGTAGCAGTTGTTTCCATTCATGGACCGCACTCTAGCTTTATATCAAACGGAGGGTTATCACATGCTGAGCTACAATAAAAAATCCTTGGAATTTTGGCTTGCATTGCATGGAAATCAAAGTGACTGTCGTAATTCCTCCATTATATTATATTCAAAGCTATAATCAGCGTTTTTTCTGTTCAGTAATTGTTTATTGTATATATGTTTTTTATGATAAAGCATTATTGGGACACTTTCAGAGGACTCCTACATAAACAAGCCGTGGTTCCAATTCTTAAAACAGCGGTGGTTGACCAATTTTGATGATTTAGAAAAATATTATCTCAAAATGAAAATACGTGACAGCGAAGAGGGTAATTATTTGAAACATTACGAGAGATATCCGACCTTCTATAGAGCGGCTAATATTAAACATGGACATTGGACTGAGCCATATTTCGATTGTGAGGGACATTTAAAACAATGGGTTGTCACTTATGGAGCACCATTCTTTGGATGGGACAATGTTAAGGTCAAATTGGAATTTAAGTAAGTTAGTTTATTTTCTAGGAATTTGTTTTGTTGTTTTTTTTTTCAAAAGGAATAAATCGCGTTTATTTGCGCTTATATGATGACCAAAGCTAATATAATAAAGTTACTGTTGAAAGAGTCATAGCGGAGGCGACTACAAGCAGGTGTTTCCGTTCATTATGTTGCAAGAGTGGTAGGCAGACTGATGATTGTTATTTGTCCAGTCTGCCGTCCTGGGGTAGTACCACCACTTTCGAATGCAACACCCGTGAAGTGACTTTGTCGCGTTTCGGGAATAGTTTGAAAGTAGCCAGGTATAACGAGAGGAGTGTGCACTGTCAATCTAAGATGGTACATGCTCGTCTCCTCAAGCCGGCATAGTGGAGGCGACTGCTACCCGCACAGGTTTCTCTGTAATAGCAGTTGTTTCCATTCATGGACCGCACTCTAGCTTTACATCAGGTGGAGTGTTGTCACATGCCGAGCTACAATAAAAAAAAAAATGTGAACCATTTGTAGCAGGCGGAATGTTTTTTTTTTATTGTAGCTCGGCATGTGACAACACTTCGCCTGATGTTAAGCTAGATTGCGGTCCATGAATATAAACAACTGCTACTACAGAGAAATCTCTACGGGCAGCAGTCGCCTCCACTATGAGCTAGAGTGCGGTCATATCCCAAGCTATATACATATATGATTTGGCTATTAATGAAAATGACTTTGGTACCATTAATAAGAGAAATGTGCCCTGTCAATGGACGGTGTACATTCATCTTTGCAAGCCGTCAGAGGGCGTAGCAGTTGCGTCCGCTCATGGACCACACTCAATAGCCTAATATCAGCCAGAGTACATTCACATGCCGGACTCTTATTTAAGAAAGAACTGGAGATTTATTTATAGAGACTGAATTTCTGACATCTATTTAACTCTAGAACTCTTTAACCTTATTCCTACGTCGTCCTTCCATTCCCGTAACACACGTACCGGGAGGTGGAAGCATCCACATTTTGTCGACCGAATCGGTGGCCGAACGAAACGGTTCGGCGCGTCCTTTTTGTGTCGGACAATTGACAAGTGGAATGCTTTGCCCTCCCATGTGTTCTCCCAGTCCTTTCACCTCGGATGCTTCAAGCGGAGTGTGAAAAAGCACCTTCTCAGGCCGGCATAGTAGTGGCGACTGGAGCCACCGTGTTAGCGGTTCTCCAGTCGTCAGTGTTCATGGACCTCCACTGCGCTTACCATCAGGCCAGTCGAGGTCACATGTCGTGTCAAAATAAAAAATAAAAAAAAATCTAAATTTATTTTCAGAGGAGTGGTAACAGTAACAATGCCTTTGTTATCACTTGATATAAACCAGTGTCCAGACAAATACTATGTGCCTAATGCGTTTAAAGGAACAGATAAATGTGACAGACTATCATCTTATGTAAGTATCATTTATGTACATAATCCCTATAGGCGTGTCAAGACATTATTTTTTAGGATTGTATTAAAAAAAATTATTATTGAATACTGACATTTTTGGAGCACTTCCGGGGGACAGGGGCTTGTTTTTGGGATGAAGAAGAAGGAGCGATCTCGAGCGGAAGTCTACTCTGGACTGCAAGTGACTGCGATATCTCGGAAACGGGACTAGTTGGGGCGATCACCCCGTAACAAAAAATGTAGAAAATGTCTTATGGCGAGTTTTTTTACCACAAAACTATTCCAGTGCCACAAAATATTAGTAAACTGTCTAGGGTTTTTTTTTTATGTGAGCACGATAAATTATAGTGCCTATTGCAATAATTATAAATATATGTTTACTTTATATTTCAGTGTGTACCAATATTAGGTAGAGGTTTTGAGACGGGCGGTTACAAGTGTGAGTGTTTACAAGGATTTGAGTACCCATTTGAAGATCCGATCACATATTACGATGGACAAATATTAGAGGCAGAGTTCCAGAACATTATCCAGGACAAAGAAACACGTATTGATATGTTTAAATGTCGTTTGGCAGGTGCTTCGGCTATACATAGTAGTTTGACTGGAATTGTTATGGTTTTATTAATTATTTTTAATATTGGATAAAAATTTGGTCCAGATTCATATTTACAGAGGTTGTGGCGTAATAATATTAATCAAAAGTTACATTTCATGACAATTTATACCAAAAAGTATATCTATCAAAGTTTTTTCTCTCTTAAAAACAGAGTTTTTGGATCATGGTAGTCGTTTAACAAACAGTAACAAATGTTTAATATTGTAATGCTAAAGAATGTATAATTAATATGAGGTAGGTAGATGTAGGACTGCCTTAACTTATGTGGGAAGAAAGTCACTTTACAATGTATACAAACATCCCTTTTCTAAATTAATATTTTTTGAATTTAAGAGGTGGATAGACGCCGTTGACTGTCGGTGACGCCGAGAAAGGTCAATGGCTTATATCCAGCTCTTAAGTAGTTACAGGCTGAGGTTAAGAGTGGTTGGCAGACTGATGGTGGTTATTAGTCTAGTCTGCTGCCGTCCTAGGGTAGCACTACCATTTTCGAATGTAACACCCGTGACGTGACCTTGTCACGTTTCGCGAACAGTTTGAAAGTAGCCAGGTATAACGAGAGGAGTGTGCATTGTCAATCTAGATGGTGCATATCCTCAAGCCGGAATAGCGGAGGCGACTGCTGCCTTTAGAGATTTTCTCTAGTTATTATGCTTATAAGTCCGTCCATATTAGACTGAACTTTATTTGATTTCTATTTTTAGTAGTGTATCACGTTTATATTAAGGAATTATAGATCTTATGCACAATTTTGTGGTTGTAATGTAATTTTGATTTTATATAGGATGTACATCTGGGTGACGACTACGAACCGAGTTTACCATGACTTCCTTCCGGCTCGCTTTGTAATGTAATTGGATGAGCCACGGTGGGTGTTTCCTGTTAACCGTGGCTCGTCCAATAACATTACAAAGCGAGCCCGGTTCGTAATCAGCACCCTGTTTGAAACAGTGAGATATCAAAAAAAATTATACTATCTTTAAATATTGATTTATATAAAAGTAATTCCCAGTGATTTAGTAATAAGAATAACTTTATAATATTGCATTTTTTATTGATAATTATGTAGCGTCCTTAATTGTGCCTTAAATTTTTTATAATAAATAATTAATTACTCATTATTGCTGTTTTTGTGTGGTCCTTTAGGTTCCCTGCATATACTTCTTCACAGAGCCTGTGATAGGGAATAAACATCAATACTCGTATATATAGTAATAAACAAAAAAATAAATAAAAAGGAATCAAGATTTGAAGGAAAAGCCACCCCTTTGGCCTAAATTAATATAACTTACTTTTTGTTCTTGATAATCATGTTTCTTATATAAATTAACGCTCCAACCAGTCCAATATACAAAATCGTGTAGGTGACAATGTAAATAATAATCAATTTGCGGAGGAATCCCATGATTGTTGTATAACAATTTTCACTGTTGCGGTTTCATTTTATGTTTTTTTCTAATTATTTATCTCATTGTTACTAAGATTTATCAGTTATGGGATGCAGAGAAATAGTCTGAGAATTTTGAAATTACCGCGACATTAGGCGGTTAGTAACTATAAGCTGACAAATGTCAGTTAACAGTAAAATCACAGACAATATAACTTGTTGTATGTATGTACTATTCTTTTACAATTTATGATAAAAACTATTATAACGTACATTACATTTAATGAATAAAATAAATTATTTACAATATTTATATTTATTATAATAATTTGTTACAAAATAAACGGCGCACGCTTATAATTATTATCATTATTTGGACTATGAGTATTAGTACCAATGCATGTTTCGGATCGCATGTTATCGTTATTTTGACAGCCAGCTGATATATTCAATTTTGTCATGTTGCACAAAGTTTAACGAAGGGCAATCAGTTGGCCTCGTTTAGTTAATATAGTGCTCAAATTAGAATAATATAGGTAAAACTGTATAAAAGGTATGTAATTTAATTAACAAATACATGAAATTAATTTATAAAGTAAGGGCAGAGGTCACGGTCGTGTATCTTGATAACCTTGGAATATTTATCAAAATAGTGTATTCTAATATTCAACTAGAAATAAACGAGAAGTATTTCCGTGTCCACATTAAACTGGAGTGCGTGTAAATGTGATCAAAATACACGCATAAATGATTGAGGCGCATTTGTGGGCACCTAATCACCTATTTAAAGTTTCATCGGTAATTTTTTTATACAACTAAAATTAAAATAATCTTTATGAAATGTAATCTTAGGTTTAATATTATATTGTGTAATGAAGAATATAGTGTTATGTTATTATTATAATTGAATAAATAAATTATTTTCAGTGTCAAAATGGCGAATATTGCAAGAAGTCTTGTAACACAGCTCAAAAGCAAAGAATTTAGAGATTACTTAATGAGGTATATATATTTATTTATGAAGTAATATAGAGAGTTAAGAAACTAGCAATTTTCTGTCTGTCTTTATTAGAAAATAAAGATTTTTACATATAGCACAAGCACAATATAAGAGATAATTGAGATATTTATTATCTTATCCTAAGCACTTGTATCTTAAGTGCTATTTAACATATGCATTTTTTTCCTGATTTAACAGTAATATCTTTATACAAAGTACATAACTATACTAAACAAATATATCAATTTTCAACACCATATTTTTTTTGTTCATTTCAGCACACATTTTTGGGGTCCAGTAGCTAATTGGGGTATACCATTGGCAGCTCTTGCTGATACACAGAAAGACCCCAGTTTCATTAGTGGAAAGATGACAATTGGTTAGTATAAATCAGAATACCAGAGAAGAGTTTTTGATCGTTTTTGGGAATTTATATATTTCTAATCTTTCTTAAAAAGAGAAAATGAAGTGAAATATATGAAAAAAAAAATCCTACTTTTTTAATAAGGTTTGACTTAAGTTCGAGGTCTAAAGATAACAATTATAATAAATATAATATCATTGGAAAAATAAATGGTAATAAAAATAAATAAATTTAATAACATATCAAATAATATGTAATTCTTGAGTAAACATTGAAGATAAAATTATAGTAAATTCATTCATTATTATTATTATAACCTTGTACAATGATAAGCATAATAATGCCTTATTTATTATTTAAATTGTGCTAATGTAGAAACTAGTAGCTATGTTATTATCTATTGTTATGTTATAGTAGTTCAACATCTGACCCCACTTCATTCACAATGATCATTGAATAATATGAATACAATGAAATGGTTCAAATTTCTACAAGATACTATTATTTTTGTATTTCGCTATCTCCTCGAAGTGCCGTCCTTGTCGTCCCCACTATGCTACGCCACTGACAAGACGAGTGTGTACTGTCAACCTGATGGTGTGCATTCGTTGTATCCGTAACCCGTAAAGTGACCTTGTCGTGTTTCGGGAATAGTTTGATAGTAGTCAGATATAACGAGAGGAGTGTGCACTGTCAATCTGGATGGTACATGCTCTCGTCTCTTCAAGCCGGCATAGTGGAGACGACTGCTCCTTGTAGAGAGTTCTCTGTAGTAGCAGTTGTTTCCATTCATGGACTGCACTCTGGCGGAGTGTTGTCACATGCCGAGCTACAATTTAAAAAAAAATTCAATTCCTCAAGCCAGCATAGTAGAGGCGACTTGACTGCAGAAATTTCTTTGTAGTAGCTGTTGTTTATGGGCCGCATTCCAGTTTAACAACAAGCAAAGAAGGCTTCCTATCTTTTTAAGTTTATTTTCTGTTTCAGCCTTGACTGCCTACTCATTGATGTTCATGAGGTTTGCATGGAAGGTGCAACCAAGGAATCTGTTATTATTCGCGTGCCATTTTACAAATACATGTGCGCAATTAACACAGGGTGCTAGGTTAGTACACTATACCTATACACAGAGTAATAATACTGAAGACACGAAACGCATAGAAGAAAATAAATCATAGAAGTGTAATTGTTATGGGAAAGATTCCAATTTAGAGAACGGTCAATTTTTTAGATAGTTAATTAATGTCGAGTTATAAATTTTACCAAGATATTCATCTCCAGCTCCACCTCCAGCATTAATGTTGGACAACTGCGAGATAATTAGTTCATTAAAAATTACAGCATAGCAACATAGTGGGAGATATTGCTATCTGCAGATATTTATATGTAGCAGCAGTTGTTTCAGTTCATAGACCGCACTCTAGCTTAACTACAGGCGGAGTGTTATCATAAGCCGACAATAAAAGGTAAATTTGTGCGGATAACAGTCGCCTCCGCTATGCCGGCTTGAGGTGACGATGTGCATCATACAGATTGACCGTGCACAATCCTCTCGTTATACCTGGTTACTTTCAAACTGTTTTAAGTTATGTATCTGTAATCTTTGTAAGTCAATTTATAGCTGCCCACGCAGGCAATATATTTACAAATACAATACAATACAATTGTCACGCCTTTTACAAATGCAAATTAATAATTCGACTTAGTATTATAGTGTTCAATAAATCTAAGCTGACATGCAAAAAACTGGACCGTCCGTTGAGAAACAGTTTAGTCAATTATTCTTAATATAATAGTTTTTTTTTTAAATATCTTTTTGGCAATTCTGTTGTGTTGTTGCCGACTTATATTACAAACTTCCGTACAAAATGTACTTGACGCCAATACGTTTTATTTCGTGCTTAGGCCTCTGAATACCCACCAACTAAGCTTAGTATTGAATCGTCTATGTCGTAAAATAGCCAATAATTCCATAAATAGTTTATACTTTATACAGTGACACGGCTAGATAGCAACATGTTCAAATATTAAAAAGTTATGTAATCAAAAAGAACGCTATAAAAGCGGCCGTGGTCTAGCGGTAAGACGCGTGAACCCACCCAAATTCTGACTAATGTAACTTTGTTTTATGTACTTTGGTCACTCAGTGCCTATAGGTACTATTAAAGAGTGGTATGCAGACTGACGATGGTTATTAGCCCAGTCTGCCGTCCTGGTACCACCACTTTCGAATGTAACACCAGTGAAGTGAGCTTGTCGCGTTTGAAAGCTGGTATAGCGAGAGGAGTGTGCACTGTCACTCTAGATGGTGCATACTCGTCTCCTCAGGCCGGCAACTGCTGCCGGTAGAGATTTCTCTATAGTAGCAGTTGTTGCTTTTTATGGGCCGCACTCTAGCTTTACATCAGGCGGAGTGTTGTCATAGGCCGAGCTACATAATAAAAATGAAAAACTTGCTACAAAGACAATTCAATACTAAGAAAGTGCCGTGAAGCTTTTCCTAATAATCTAGATTTTATTGTCTTCTAGGATTGTATTCTAATAGTAAAGAGCCTAATGGCCTATTAGTGCCCCATGTGTAAGCTCAATTTCTACAACAGTTAGTTAATTTTTAATATGTAGGTATACGAGTTTTCGTATCTTTTTAGCGAATGAATATGCCTTATATTTTTTTATATATATTTATGTAAATAAAAAAGTCTATACATTATATGCGATCTGTTATATTATATTGTTATTGTTTTAAATAAAGTGGTTTCATAAAATTATGCAATTTTATTTCTTATCTTTTTTTTTGTTTTATATGGCATTATAACAATTTGCCAGTGTCAAAGTTAATATTTTTGCATCAAGTTAATAACATTGTGCATCACGAGTCATTCATTCATAACACCAAACAGTCAGGTAGTCTCAATCAAGTCAAAGGAGGGAAAATGGAAACACAGGTTTTATTCTTTTGAATTGTTTGCCCACACTCACGCACGTTCACGAACACTTAATGGTTAATAATCCACCATTATTACACATTAACATTCGAAGAAACTCAAGTTTAGGAAAATATTTCAAGACAGATAACCTGACGCCTCAAGATGGCCGCCAAAACTTCATTTCTTATCTTAAATATTTCGATCGATTTCATATTCGGTGGATCAAGCACGAGGTTACTTTTTCACCAATCAGACCATGTTATTTTGACTGCCGAGGTAATAAAAAAACAAATGAAGCGATCCTATAGGTGAAGAGATTTCACGTTACACTGGCGCTGTTACGGCTTAAATGTGCTTGGCCGTGTCACGGCTTAACCGCGTGCTTGGCCCTTAGAGCGGCCGTGGTGTAGCGGTAGGAGGACGGGACTCGCGATCTGTGATCGGTGAGACCCGTTTTCAGATATCGCTAAAATCTGACCGGTACCAATGTAAATATGTTCTTCTTCTTTCGTTAAATTGCCATAACAAAGAC
The DNA here is from genome assembly GCA_948150575.1 of Tinea pellionella. Classification (NCBI taxonomy): domain Eukaryota; kingdom Metazoa; phylum Arthropoda; class Insecta; order Lepidoptera; family Tineidae; genus Tinea; species Tinea pellionella. Next base: position 634,898 of record OX411253.1, read on the forward strand.
AATTCTGCCAATGTCGAGTAGTAAATTCTTAATGTTCGTGCATCAAATTGCAATGGTGTTTTACAATTTGACGCTTTCTTTGAGTTTTTGGCGGCAATTCACCCGGTCACGTCACAATATGAGCGTTTTCACGGCGCTGGATGACCACAAAAAAAAAACCGCTTCCGTCGCCTCATATAGAGTGAATTTTAATGTTTCCACAATTACTCACATGCGCAGCATAAAATTACGCAAAATAACACCAATTATACATAATAATAGCCACTAAACTAATTAAGGAAAGGGATAAAAAACACCTCAACCTTCCCGGGTAAAAGCGCGCCAAACACTTCTGCATGAGTACCTGTAACTCGTATATATGTTATAATGTGAATTTGGCATCCATAAGAGTAATAAACGACCTGATGATGGTTGTTAACCTAGTCTCTCATCCACAGGTGTCATACTACCTGTTTCAAGTGTAACCGACACCCGTGAAGTGACGTCAGCGATGAACCGATGGGCGATAATCAATTGTAGTCATCGTTGAATTCGTATTACGTGTCTAAAAGGAGCATAAGCTTTTTTATTTATATGGTTATCAAAGAATTTCGTAGGAACGCAATACCAAATCATCAATGACAGCGAAAGACTTGTAGTTTTGATATTACGAATTGGCGATGGTGGATGATGTTTGTGATCCGTAATAGACCCGCTGGTCGTGTTTCGGTATCAGCTTGGAACTTGGAACGGTTGGCAATCCTACCCTACTCCAGTCTATTGTCACGCGGAGTGCAGTCAAATTACGGACTACTATAAAAAATATACGCAAACCATCGCGTAGTATTCATTTGAAAATAAAAATGCCTATACATTTATAGTACATACATGATATAAACTATGCTAGGATTCTGTAATCGTAGCAGCTACGAATCTCATTGACAAAAGGCGAATTAAGAATGACGCGGGTCCATCTGGAACGTGAATTTAATAATTCATTATTTTAAATACGCTTTAAGTCTGTTATTTGAACGAGATTAGCGATCTCACAACTTTGTTTACTATGTTTACTATTGTGTAAGAAACTTATTTTTTGTTAACAATTTTCCATATTTCGGCCTGATTTTAAGCCAGAGTGCAATCATAGAACGCTTCTGTTGTCACAGAAGGAAAACTGCAAAAAGCAGTCGATGCCTCTTCGCGCTGTTCTTAAAGGATCGAAGGTTGTAGGATGTAGGAAACACGACGTTCAGCAAGAAAGCGATCTGTGAGCGGAATCGACTGCTATAGCGGTGTGAGGAGTGTGCATCATACATTAACTGGGTACACTATAGGTTATACGCTACTTTCAAGTTAATCCCGAAAGGGACAAGGTCATTTCACAGGTGTTATATAATACTCTAAAGTGGTGGTACTACCATATGACGGCAGACTAAGCCAGGCAGTGGTGACTAGGGTAGTGAGGGCGGAAATTTCATAATAAAAACCATTTCATTTTATATTTTAGTACCACTCACGATTTTTAGTTTTGTTGTCAATTTTTCAATAGTGAACTATATTTGTAAATATTCGTAATAACTTATCCTTGAAGGGAATATTCTTAGGAATAATTGATTAGTATATCTCGAATAGATTGAAGTTTTTTAAATTGAAATACATAGCCAAAATATTGTATTTCTAATATTTATAAAACACATGCTATTTCAAATAAACCACGTGACAAAAACAGTTCTTTTTTAAAAGTAGTTGTAACAAACATTCCTCCACAAATTGTATAAAAAACATAAAATTAAAACACTCAAACATAGGAGGGATTTTTATTCCTGGTAGAGCGTATAGGATACCTTCGATCGCTTCTGCACCACCACTCTCCTGAAAAAGGGCCCGGCCATATTGTCCTCTGCTCCGGGTGGCTGACGCCAACGCCACGCCACGAAGCTAGGTCATTAGTCTGCAGACCACGCTATAAAACGAAAATGCCTACTCATATTTATGCTACCCTTAAAGGAATAGATCACGACCAAAACTATTGTTAAATTATAACCTCTTGAATGTTAAGAGCGTTAGGAAACACGTACAAATGAGTTTCCTTCACGGAGAGGGTTTCGCATCACAACTCAACATCTACAAATAAGCCGGTAATGGGCTTGTTTTGACTAAATCGACGCCATGTTCCTCTAGGCCTCTATTATTTACTATAGGGTTGGCAATGTGTGTATACTCGTATATTTATTATTATTTATAGGTGGACGAAGGGTTAATTCAATTAGAAAATTTAAAAACGCTCACTGCTTGCCACAAGGACCAGGTCATTTTTTAACTGTACCCAAATATCTGCCAAATGTCTATTCATCAAAGAAGTGAAAACTTAATAATTAGTGGTTAATAAACTTTTTTTTAAAGACAATGACTTTTAGATGTAGTAATTATGTATAAAAACGTTTAAATTTTAAAATAATTATTTTTCTTTAAAAAATTTTACCCAGTGAAAATTTCAGTTAAAAAAATGGCATGACAAGGGCCGCTGCATGAATTTCTAAGCGTGATCTGTCATCTGTCTAAATATGATAATACCTAAATGCCTGCATAAACTACGACAAAATAAATTAAACGTGCATCAAATATTTACTTTTTTTTGTACATAAATAGATGTTTCAACCAGGAATTGGATCCGGGTTATTCGCGTAATAGACAAGCGATGGCGGTGTATGAGTGGAGTCAACTGCAACCACAAATACTTAGGGTGATTTGCACCAGAAGGCCGGTTAACTATTACTTTTACAGCGACGACGACCGTTAAACGTTTAAATTTACTCCTCACGCGTTGCAATATCGTGTAGATTCATATAGTTATCGTTAAAAGGGTTGCTGATCTCGAAAAATAATAGAAAAACATATTTGGCTTCTTTTCATACATTTGATGTTAGCAACATTGGTTTGACGATTACTTTAACTTTAACTAAGCCAAGATTCGCTAGTTACGGGTAAGGTTACAGTAACCGTGAAAAATGACAGACGCTACGATGGTGCAACTCGTGTGGAGTAAATATACACCATAATGTAAACGTAACGGTTAAAGTAAACGTAAAAGTAATAGTTAAAGTTACTTTAACCGGCCTTCTGGTGCAAACGACCCTTAACTATCTCCACGCAGCGGTCGCCTCCACTATGTTGATAGTGTACAATCTTTTCAGTATTAAACCCGGCAACTTCCAAGCTTGGAAGCTTCACATCTTGACCCCCGGGATGTCAACTGAGCTGGTGAGCATCTGCCTACCATTCTTTTAACCTAGGCAGGAATAATGAATCGCTATATCCCTTACAGACATTCTCTACATTTTTCTAAGCTAGTCGGAAGTACATATTCCCACGTTTATTTCCGGATCAAGTTTCAGATTTGATTATTTAAAACATTTTAGGGAATAAAACTTGTAATAATTATAACAAAATACTATAACGAGAGGAGTGTGCACTGTCAATCTAGATGGTACATGCTCCTCAAGCCAGCATAGTGGAGGCGACTGTTGCCTGTAGAGATTTCTCTGTAGTAGTAGTTGTTTCCATTCATGGACCGCACTCTAGCTTTACATTAGGCGGAGTGTTGTCACATGCCGAGCTACAATATATATATATAAAAATATATATATTACCGGCCGTGGTCTAAAGATAGTCCTGACGATATGTACTTTAGCCGTTCAGTGTCTGTGATACAAGCACTAGCTTAGTATATAGCGTGCTATATCCCCTAACCTTGTTTCTTTTCATCTTATTTGGTTTTTCATGTTCATATCCTAATGTCATTATCATGTTTTATATGTTTTCTCGAGTTTTACACATCACATCATTTGGGACTTATCACCAGGTTGTGGGGCATAATTTTACTATACTTTTCCTGGCATTATTTACAATTTTTACACAAAATTACTATGTTATTTTTCACTTTTTCTATATTTTTTTTGTATCTGACATTGTTGACGATTAGTTTTTTTAATTTCATTTTCACCTAGATTTTAAACATTTTCTTCCAAAATTACCTTACAAACCTCATTAATTCAAGAAGATATTGTTCCATTTCGAAATACTGACATTCCATGACACATTCATTCAAATCAAATTTTCAAATCTAAAAAGGGCTATAAAAAACGACCCATTCTCTTGATCGGGATCAATCCTCCGTCATCAGTTCTCTGGATCAGTTCTCCGTCATCAGTTCTCCGACTAAAAAAACACGAACCATGAAGCTCTGCACCTAAAGGTCTTTTCCCGGGACCACTATAGCCCAGGGACTGAAAAAAAAGACCTCAAAACTCTGTAACAAGTTTGATTCATCAATCTGAGACCTCCGACGCCGCTGTTCGCTATACCCAAGAGCGCAGCAAGACGAGACAAGAAGATGGGGTCATCTCTGAAGTCAGTACGCGCCTGCCCATGTGCTGCTCTCAACCGTCCTTCGGGTTCCTGCACGTCCTGCACCCTGCAAGGAGTCTCGCCGAAGAGGATAGCGGTCTCCGACGCGGGAACGCCGCCGACCCACGCCCTCATGCTCTCCACATTTTACGCACCGGCCCTACATACCTACACCCTCACTAGCCTGTAAGTCTGCTGTTTGTAACTCATTCTTTTAAATTAAAATATAGTAAGCTAACCCATTCTTTCATTTAACTATCGCTTCACGATAAGTACAGGAATGAAAAAAAAAGTTAAGTGTATGTAAAAAATAAGATATATGTATAAGTCGGTAACCCTGCAGCCGGATGTAGTAGAGCGTCGGTTCGGCGCCGGTCGTCACCTTCCGGAATCAGGAGGTCGGCACACTCCTCGACTCAATCGAGTGTGAATGTGTAAATGGTACAAGTTTAGTTGAAAAAAATCTTCGACTTATTGTTTGTTATACTTGTATGTGAAAACTTAGTACAATTGCAAATGCCGATCGAGTGTGATAACAAAAACTTCTTATGTTACTTTTATTTGTGTATATTACAGTATATGTGCTTACTTTTGATGCTAGAGTGCGGTCTAATGAAGAACATAAAGAAATGTTCGATTTAGACTTCTGCGGCCCATAGGCAGAGCATGTTGTGGAGGCCCTCAAATCGTCTGTGGTTAACTGTTGAAAGTTTCTATTAAGGTCAAGGTAAAGAAGAGAGCAACTAAAAAGTTGGCTAACATAAAATTTAAAACAAAACTTAGTATTTTTTTGTTTCTCTGAGCCTTTATCGATTTAATTTAATTTTTTTTTGTGGTGTGGTGGTGGCCCATAGGCAACTGCCTATGTTGCCTATGGTTAAATCCGGCACTGCGTAGGCTGTTGCAGCAGTTGCGTCCTTGCCGCTAAGCCTTACTGTAACACTTTCAAACTGATTCCGAGTATTCCCGAGACACAAGTTAAACTTTCATCTCAATTATTATTATTACTACTACTTAAATATTAAGGATATTGGAAGGCCGTGGTCTACGGGTAGAGGGCGTGAACTCACGATTGATGAGACCACTGTTCAAATCTCGCTGAATTCTAACCGGTAACTAAAGTAACTAAGATATAGAGTTAGTACAAGCAAAAGTGAAAAAAAGTCGATTCGGCTACAGAGAGAAAGGAACTCTCGTATATTATATATATTTTTATCTATCAATTTGTAGTCTTATTTGATAATACGCCTCAATTGAAAAATATCCCTGTAGAGGTAAGGTGGATAAAAATCTTTTCACGATTGTCGGATCATATTTGCAATCGCAGATAGAATAAAAGGAAAATATTCTAAATATGGAATATGTTAACTTGACAGCAAAAATGTGCTTTGTTCTTTTTTTTCTGTATCAGGGGTTACAAAAATCCTGAGCCATTCTTTAATTAACTTGGGTTACGATTTTTAAATATTAACCTTTAACCCCAAATTGGCATCATGTTGATACTACCAGGACAAGAACTACACAAATAGAACATCCAGACCTAAAACAAATACTTATAAAAAATATATGTTTCGACCATTGATTATCTCCGTGTAATACACATACATAGCTTCCTAGGTGTTAAATAAAATGTTTGAAAGAAGCAAGAGTTAAAACGTAAAATCTTTTTGTATCCAAAAACGTGATTTAATTGAAACGAATCACATTCAAATTAGTTGAAAGGATGGTATAACTTTATCATTTATTTCGCGGCGAAATAAAACGCTATCCACCAAACAGCATTCGGAATTTTTATCGTTTCATTTTGTATCTTTAATTAACAAAAAGCTCCTGTCTAAACGCTCGCTTAAAATTCACAAAGCGCGCCTTTTCAATTTGGCTTTGCAAAAACCAATATTTGGCGGGATTTTTTTCTGTGTTTCCCACTCATCCCTTTGTTTATTCAACGTTCCTTGATCATATTATTTTATTCTACGAACTTTGCTAAAACATTTCGGACAAGAATCCGAAATAATTATACAACTAAAAATTAAATTAAAATAATTAATATATACAATTCTGTCTCCAAAAATAAATACTCTTTCTCTAGTTTAAAATAAACGTAAATTGTTGTTTCGACCGAGACTCGAATTAATATGAAAAAGATCATTGATTTTCTTTAAATTGTGTGATTGACTTATTCAATCATTGAAATTAAATAGTGCTACTGAAAATAAAAATAAAAATTATTTACCATTTTATTATCCCCACTAATATTCTCTTTACAGAGGCTTCAATAATAACCTCAAAAGCCTTAGACGTTTCAGGTACGTTTTGTGGGAGTCGTAAATACAAAAACACGCTAAATTATGAACAAACATTTTTGTGTAAAGATTTTCAAGAGACACCGATCTTCTTAAATTTTTCTTCTTTTTCATATAAGTACATATCTGTTTCGCATTATTTATTACACAGGATGTCATATAAGTAATTACGAAATAAGAAGACGAAATAAGAAATATTCTATTTGTGTAAGGAGTATGTATACCTATCGCATAATAATTTCTAATATCGGCACTCACAGTGCGAAAAAGTGAAAAGACTTACTAATTTATATCTGGGATTAAGGCTAGGCAGATCCTAATATTAGTTTTAATCGTTAATATTAATATATATATATTTTTTTATTAAGTCTAGATATAAAACATGCAATAAAATGTTTAAACATCGGTCATAACCTCCTCGAGAACAATCTCCATAGTAGGTGCCCAATTCAATCCGTGGATCTTTGCACGGAAACACTTCGCTACCTCCAATACTCTGTCGCAATCGTCACCTATAGAGCTGCTATCCTTTTCACACTCATGCAGTATCGTCACCAACTGTTTCGCCATTTCATCATCTATGGAGATACTTATATTATTAATTTTCATCATACTCCGCAGCATACAGAGAAATAAATGTCTAGCAATAGCAATTCTAAACTGGGGGGCTATTGCGGACGCGAGCTCACCGTGAGTCACGGTGACTATCTGGTTTCCTTCCGGCACTATTTGTAATGTGATTGGACGAGCCACTGTCAACAGGGAACGCCCATCGTGGTTCGTCCAATTACATTACAAATAGTGCCGGAAGGAAACCAGATAGTCACCGTGACTCACGGTGAGCTCGCGTCGGCAATAGCCCCTCAGGTCACTTTACGGGTCTTACATTCGAATGGGGTGGTACTAACTCCGGTGGCGTATTGGTTTTTTTTTATTGTAGCTCGGCATGTGACAACACTCCGCCTGATGTAAAGTTAGGGTGCGGTCCATAAACAGAGAAACAACTGCTACTACAGAGAGACCTGTCCGGACAGCAGTCGCCTCCACTATGCCGGCTTGAGGAGACGTACCATCCAGATTGACAGTGCACACTCCTCTCGTTATACCTGGCTACTTGGTTGTTTGTTTGTGTTAAATAAAGTCACTGAAGAGTCAAAGCAAAAGTATGAAAGATTTAGGGTAAATTTATCTCCCTCACACTCACCAGCACCATGCTTCTTAGCAAATTCATGCGTATTTCCATGGTGAAGTTTAGAGTCGTCAGTAATCATATCGAATTTGGTAGCCATACACATGATAGCACAACCCAGTTCTCTATTCACCAGCTCGTACTCCTCGCCCCAGAAGAAGTAGAGGTCTTTCATTACACGATCTGGCAAATTTAACTGAAATAATATTTAAACTGATTTTTTTTTTTTTTTTATTGTAGCTCGATTTTAGGCTTTCTTCTCGACGTAAACAGAACGGTTGCAGATGTAGGTATGTACCTCTTTATTACATTCAGAGAAAGCCTTAGCAAATCCAGATGTTAAAGTTTTCATAACTTCCTTAGACGATATCACAACATTAACATTGAAAGCCATACAAAAAATTAAAACAATAAAAGCACGCCATTTCAATTTAGCCGCCATCTTGTACTGAAATTCACAACACGAACAAGATTTTTCAATAACGAATAACGTTTATTTATATCATTATGTTGCTTTGTGCACCTTACCATGGCCGTTTATTTTTTAATTTTAGCACGTCATATTTTAGCACTCCGCCTGATTTTTTTTTTTTTTATTCTAGCTCGACATGTGACAACACTCCGCCTGATGTAAAGTTAGAGTGCGGTCCATGAATGGAAACAACTGCTACCACAGAGAAATCTCTACGGGCTGCAGTCGCCTCCACTATGCCGGCTTGAGGAGACGAGCATGTACCATCTAGACTGATAGTGCACACTCCTCTCTTATACCTGGCTACTTTCAAACTATCCCCGAAACGCGACAAGGTCACTTCACGGGTGTTACATTCGAAAGTGGTGGTACTGCCCCAGGACGACAGACTGGACAAATGACCATCATCAGTCTACCTACCACTCTTAAGTTAAGCTAGAATGCGATCCATGAACGAAGGTGACTGCTGTCAGAGAAGGGGATCTGCAGACAGCAGTCGCGTACGCTATGCCGTCCGAGATGCCTCTTCACACTGCGTTTATATTTTTATGCAATTATTACTTCATAAAATAAATTGAGAGATAATAATAATATCAATTATTATTAAGTTCAGCGGCCGCAAGACGCGTGAACTCATACGATCGATGAGACCTGTATTCGAACCTCGCTAAAGACAGGTACCAATATAACTTTGTTATATGTACTTTGGTCGCTCAGTGCCTATAGGCACTATTAAAGAGTGGCAGGCTCCTCAGGCCGGCATAGCGGAGACGAATGCTGCCCGTAGAGATTTCTCTGTAGTAGCAGTTGTTTCCGTTCATGAACCGCACTACAGCTTTACATCAGGCGAAGTGTTGTCATATGCCGGGCTACAATAAAAAAAAAGTTAAGAGTGATGAGGGTTAGACTTACCTAGACATTTATTTACCCTGTCAACCGACTCGACGCATAGCTAAGGTAGCAATTTTCGCACTCTACCTTAATATCAGCAATAGTGCAGTCACATCCCGGACTATTATAAGACGTCAATATATTTAACAGTTACCTTAAAAACATGTATAAAATGGTATCTAAACTACGTATACTATATACGTATGAAACAAATGACAATCGTTCGTAGTAATCTCCAAGCGAGTAGTAATTAAAATAAATGACAGTTTTGTCACGAGGAGATAATGACTAAATACTAAGTAGAGACGTAAAATTAAAAATTAGATCTTTTATTAAATAAATTGTTGTTTATTATCCATACGTATTCGAGGAAAATAAGATTTTTAATTCATTATGAATTATTAATTATTAATCCAAGAGATTTTTATGTAATTTTTATTTTTTTATTTTAGCACGTCATATGACCGCACTCCGCCTGGTGTTAAGCCAGAGTGCGATCCATGAACGGAGGCGACTGCTGTCAGAAGAGGGGATCTGCAAACAGCAGTCGTGCCCGCTATGCTGGCTTAATGAGATGCCTCTTCACACTGCGCTTGAAGGATCCCATGTTATTTTTTTTAATTTTTTTTTTAATTTTTTTTATTATTATTATTATTTATTATATTATACAAAGTGTTTATTAATTTTCTATAATTTTAGATTGTATTTGACGCATAACGATAATAAATCAGCTTCCTAGAAACTAGCATTTTGTTAGGCGTTACAAATTTTTTTATTACAATTTTTTAATGCTTAGGTATACTGTTCTGTATGTTCAAAGAGTGGTAGGCAGATTGATGATGGTTAACACCCAGTCTAGTACCATCACTGTGAAGATAGCAGTGAAGTGACAGCATTTCATGGACACCTTGGCCGTAGATATAACGAGAGGAGTGTGTATTGTGCGATAGCGATTCATACTTAAATACGAATCTAATTTAATCTTAAATAAATTATCTCTATACTATTTATACTTCACCTCACTTATACTATATTTGTGTCTGTATTATGTAATTATATTGTTCTTTTTAATAAATGTTATGTATAGCTATTAGGTTTACAAAATTTGACTTGTCTTCATTTCTTGTATTACTATGTTTTGTAAACTGTTTGTTATACTATTTAAAATAAATAAATAAATAGCTGGTTTCAGTAATTACTCTGCAGTATCAAGCAGTTGTCTCCGTTCATGGACCGAACTCTAGCTATATTTAAAAAAAAAAACTTCGACAATGAAATTGTTCCTTAATTACTGTAAAATATTCGCAAACATGACTAGCGTTCCGTTTTACGTAGTTTCAATATTTAGTATAGCTTTTAGGTTGCCGTCGAATTGGTGTAACGCGGAGTGTGAAATGTGATTTGTAGTAGACTTCTCCGCGTTCGTCTTCTTAGATTTCTAATGAAAGCTTTGCATCTTAACTCTCGATTAGAATCCGTGCGAAAAGCGTCTTTATTTTCTATTCCTATAAGTCGAAAATTGCGTTATTAAGATTGGAGTTGTGACGTCTTTTGTTCGAGCTTGTTTGGGGCAAGAAAATTTGGTTTGCATAATTAATACTAATATTTTGATTAGAGATGTTCGACATTAAAGTAGCGGAACGAAGCATGAGTAATTGGACACATTTTCACGAAAATCCATTTATTTTGAATTCAATTGGTGGTTCAATGAATTCAAAGTAAGTTCTACCGATAGAACAGAAAAAATTTAAGTATGGTAAACAAAATGAATTGCACGTGTACAAACAGTGAATAGTGTTGCTGACGGTACATAAACTTTTGCTATCCGTACAAAATCTAACACACAGGTGGTAGTCAACTTTGTTTCAACGATTAAGCAAGAATGCGAAACTGATTGGAACATGGCGGATTATTCTTGTGACATCGATTTGTAATGATTCTCTTGTTATATTTGTTATTCTAATTGTTATTATTATGTGTTCAAACTTTCATTCCCTACTTCACTGCTATGTCATTATCTAGGATGCAATCTATCTCCTCGCCAAGTTATATCAAAATGTGTCCAGCGATTTAGGCGTGAAAAGGTCACGAACAGACAACGTTACTCTTCAGATTTATGTATAGTTTCGATACAGAACGTTTACGTTGTCAACGTTGTCACGGCGTGTGAGTTCTCTCCATCAATAGGATCTTTTTATTTCATTTTTTATGTATCACGGTCGTCTGATTGTCTTGATTGTGTAAATAATATTGTCTGATTGGTTTCGAGATCTCACTTTACGCCGTGACCGCGTCAATATAAACGCATACTTGGCCCTTATATTTTAACAGATGGCATGTCGTCCCGACAAAATCATAGACATATATACTAGAGGAGCAAACCTCATACATCGGACATGAAGAAAGCGTAAGCGGCTTCAAACGATTTGACAATGCTGCTCTAGTCAAGTACTAACTGACAGAAAACCTAAAAGTGACTGCGGTCGTCTTTTCTCTAGCGTCACATTGCTTATCTAGTTGTATATATCAATAGAGAAATATAAATAAAAACTGTAACTGTTTTAATATAATAAAATATAATTACAAAAATTCTACCGTTAATTATAAGAATAGCAGTTTTTAAATCGTATTTAAGAATAGGTCACCGAAAAGTAGTTTCAGAACGGTCGTTACGCGCAATCAGCGTCATTTGTTGTCGGCCTATACGAGAATTTCTACTTCACGTCCACTGGGCTCCCCTATTCTTGTTAACAACGATATCTTATTTGAATTGCTTGATCACAAACAAACAAAAAAAATGTACATCGTCCTAAGACGCACATATTTTTAACAATATTATTTTATTCCTAAATTAAGGCTAAATTACCTTTTCCTTAGTTTTATGTTAATTTTATTTTGTATTAATTAACTTAATTATTTTTCTCTGGGGCTACCTAAAATAATACTAACTTAATTAATTGAGTTTCTGATACCTTTTTTTCGTGTGGGTAATCCACTGGGATGCAACTATATGGCAGCGTGCAGATATTCTCTGTGGTAATAATTGTCTATGTTCTTCACGTAACACCACGCGGAATATCTGGCTACATTAAAAAAATATATATACTCGTACATATTAGAAGCCACTGCAAAGAAAAAGATGGCAACGCAGAAACGCTATATAAGGTGACGCATTCATTTTTGCGTCGTGGCTCTCGGACTGAAGACGTCGTTGCGTGATGATATCGTTTGGTGATCCACGTGTACATTATTGTTCAAAGGAATTCTTGGTTGTCTATTACTAAATTAAATGTGAATCTAATTTGGAAAGGATTTTGGAAAGGATGGATGAAAGGAGATTAAGTAAAAAGATCTATTGTGTAAAAGTGGATGGCAGTGTCGGAAGGGGGCGCCCTAGGAAGACCTTTCTCAGTCAGATCGGTCAACTGCTGGGAAAGGGTCAGATGAGGAGCACCCTCAACTGATATGCATGCATGAGGGGAGTAATGGATGTGGTCGAAGCGAAAGTGGTATGTACAGAGAGGAGTCGCTGGCGCTCTATAGTTTCTGCCTACCCCAGTAGGAACAAGACGTGAGCTAAGTAAGTAAGTAAGTAAGTAAATGTGAATCTAACCTAATTGGTAGTTAATTATTTTAAAAACTACAAATCGCTTCTGATTCCTAAAAATACAGTTATTCCGATCAGGAATTGAGCTCAGTACTGCTTATGATTCCACCATGCAGGCTAACAAATATTACTATCTGTATTTTTATTCGCCCAGTCTGCCATCCTTGGGTAGTACCACCACTTTCGAATGTAACAAGAAGTCATGTAGCGTTTCGGAATCAGTTTGGTGATATCCAGGTATAGCGAGAGGAGTGTGTACTGCCGGTGCATAGTCGTCTCCTCATGCCGGCATAACGGAGGCGAATGCTGCCTGTAGAAATTTCTCTATGGTCCGCACTACAATAATACGATATCATTATGATTTAGGATAAGTAAGCATTTAATCGTTTTGAGAATAGGCCGTTAGTTTTCGAGGCTAGTATATCGCGTTAATAGTGACTGCTGGAAAGCAATTAGTAGAGTATAGGGAGAAGTTGACGAATTTTCTCGATTAAGGCCTTCGGAACACTTGTTTATAACACCATTGTGTTGTTCATGACTGTCATATTTAACAAGAAAGAAACGTTGTATATACAGGGTGTAAAGTTACAAAAAGCAATCCCTCGTGTTACACTACTAATACTAAAACGTTATTCCAATGTTTTTTTTTTATCTTTTAAAGATTTTTCAAATAAAATCAAGTCGCAATATCATAATAACATCATTAAGGTAAATGGGCTGGGCTTTCTATTAGTTGTGACCTCGCGGGTGCTACGTTAAGTCACACCAGGTATATCAAGTACTTCTTCTTTTTAATCTTTTGCATTATTTTTTGACTATTATTAGTTTAATATATTTTAACTACATAACATTATGGTGCCATTATTTGTCAAAAGAAAACCATAAATTTCACAAACAAGCATTGTGAATTAAATATGTGATTTTAAAAGAAATGTAATAAATTGTCAACAGTTTTAAGCCGTTAATATTAAATCTAGACATTGTACGTATGAAATATTGTATTATATTAAACGTAAGCCTTTAAATAGAAATATTCTCGCAATTCTTAAAGTAGCAGCGATCTATCTTATTCAGGTAGAGACATGGATTTCTTTCATGAAAAGAAACTATATCACTCTTACAATAAATACGATTCTATTTCAAAATACAACAGGCAGACTGATGATGGCTATTAGCTCAGTCTGCCGGCCTAGAGTAGTACCACCTCTTTCAAGTATAACAACACCCGTGAAGTGACCAGCGTGGAAGTAGCCGGGTATAACGAGAAAAATAATGTTGTACGCTGTTAATGAATGGCTCCTCAAGGCGGCAAAGCGGAGGGGACTGCTGTATGCAGACATTTTTCTTCTGTAGCTACTAAACATTAGGAATAGTTAAATCCATCACCAAAAATATTTCCTACTGAGAACCAATATTCATTAGAAACGAACAAAGCAGAATCATGTCGGGCATCGCTTGACAAGCGAATTTTTGACCTACTACGTAGAAATATGGTTCAAATTGAATATGACGGACACGGTTGAAATGCGATTCGATTCACGCGCCTCTAGTGGACGCCGGGCTATAAAACTTTTATTTTAATTTCAAAAAGAAAGCCGATGGGAATTCATATTGGATTCAGATTTATTTCGGTGTAAAGAATAACTTCTTAATGTTTCTTTCAGCGATGACACTTTAAATTGGTTTTGAGAAGGGAAGCGGCCGTAAGAAGTAAGAAAAACAGGGAATTGTTTCTCAAACTTTTGTTATTAGGCTTGTTTTGCTTAAAATGGTTTTACACCCGAATCATGGCGACTTTCTGTCGCAAGTATTAGCTAAAATAAATATTTATTAGATTGCATACCAGCAATTTTTATATATTTTTTTATATTGACTCTACATCTAAGAGCGGCCGTGGTCTAGCGATCGATGAGACCCGTGTTCGAACCTCACTAAATTCTGACCGGTACCGATGTAACTTTGTTATATGTGCTTTGGGCGTTCAGTGGTTTTTTATTTTCTGATCTTGTAATCTTATTTTAAGAAGTGTTTGAAACTTGAAGTCTTCTATTTTATAAGTCCAGTGTAACAAGTTCTCTTTGGTGAGATAACAACTTACTTTACCTTTGCAAAATATAAGTTTCTTCCTTTCTACATTTTCCGCATCAAGTTTTTAAATAAATTTCACTTTAAATATTTATATAAGATTATGTTTTCGACAATATTTTATTGAGGAACTTTTTTATTCGAAATAATTTAGTTTTTAAATTTTATTTGTTTAAAAGTTTATTATCTGTTGAATCCAAAGTACAAAAAAGAAGGAATTATAATATTGAAGATGTAGCTGTATGGGTTTTGATCCTTTTGCTTTCCCAGAATGGGAGAACAGAAAAAAGTGTAAAAATAAACGAGAAGCCAAAATACCCGTCCCGTCACACTTTAGTACGTATTTTTCCTTTAATATATCGTAATAACACGATATGATGTAAATATATCAGTATATAATGTACTTATATGTATAACATAGCGGCTATATCCGGAAATTAATATTTGCTTTCTCAAATAAGAATAGATATTTGGAACGCGAGATATTTTTTTATTCTGCTTAATATGTAGACGTAAATATGTAAAACATTTAAAACGCCTGATTTTTTTTTGTTCCTTAAGCGCTTACCTTGTGTAGGATACAGGAAAGACTTACCTCAATTAATATCCTTTCTTTTCCTCCCAAAGGTGTTCGGATTTAAGTCTTGCTGCGGTACCGCATTAATATGTCAGAGAGTAAGATTGTCGCGTTTCGGGAATAGTTTGAAAGTAGCCAGATATGACAAGAGGTGTGTGCACTGTCAATCTGGATAGTACATGCTCGTCACCCGCCCGCGTCTTCAGGCCGGCATAGTGAAAGGGGACTACTCCCTGTAGAGTTTTCTCTGTAGTAGCAGTTGTTTCCATTCATGGACCGCACTCTAGCTTTACATATTGATACAAAGATAGATATTGTAGTAGAACAAGGAATCGGTATAGTTTGTGATTAGGAAGGTTTACGGGTCCACCACACTTTATGATAGACTTGCAGATATTGAAAATACAGAATAATGACTAACATGCGTAGTAGTTACAGTCAGGTATTAAAATTATGTATGACTCTGGGTTGCCAGTAAAAAGTAAATAAATTAGATGTTGTCAAGTAAAAAATAAATAAATAAAAATTATTTCTAAGAAAATCGAACATCTTGTTTGATGGTTATTAGCCCAGTCTGCTGTCCTGGGGTAAACATCACCACTTTCAAGTGTAACATGCCTGGCATTCTGGGGGTTTGGGATACTGCCTGCCTGGTTTAGTGGCAATTGCAGATCTTCAATCGCACCCTAGCTTACGGGGTCACGTGTCGACATATAGAACTGAAAGAAACGAAGAAAGGGTTGTAGAAAATCTTCTCTGCTCATCTTTGTGAGCGAAAAGGCGTGGCAATGTACACATAGATAAGCATGAAATAAGGTATCTCCTAAATATGTCTGCAATATCTAGGTAGATATTTCGGTTCGCTGAAACCACCTGGCCGAAGTCCAAAATTATTGCTGACTTGAAACACTCAGCAGTTTCAAGAAAACTCGAAACTTAGATTAATAGCAATTTATCAATACTAACATATATTTATTAGATATGTATCAATAATAAAAAAAACATAGTTGTACTACTAACAACTTTCTACTATAAAATCAGAGTTTGAATAATTATTTAATTATTGTTTTTACTTTTTAATGTAACGGAATCTTCACAGTATACGTACAAGTTAAAAATTATAACCAAATACATTTAATCAATTTATACAGTTTTTTTCAGAATTTTTCAAGTGGGCTTTCATGGCCAAATCCTAAACTATAAGAGATATCGAAAAATGCTAAAAGGAGTCTCGATGCCGATTTTGATGAAAACTAAAACTGCATTATTAGATTTTTGATAAATCCATTTTCCCGGGCAGGAATCGAACCTGTTGATTTTGAAAAAAAAATACCGAATAGTGTTCCTGATAAGGATCAAATTCTGGGAAGTAATGATATACGGCAAACCAAAGAAAAGTGTTGATTTTTAACAAATTGTCTCCATGTATTTAAAGCCCACTTGAAAAATTTACCTGTATGTTTGATCATTATTATTAAAAAAGTGGCGGCGTCACATTCGCTTCCTAAAGCCCGGTTAAGGCGGAGGTGTGGTTAGACGTCGAGTTACTATAAATAAATGTAGGTACTTTGTGGTCTTTTTTCGTTTTCAATGCCAAAATTAAGAACTGCTACAGTAGCCCGTTGTAGGCGTCATATTTTTCTCTGATAAATCGGAGGAAAATTTCGTTACAAAAATTCATAACCAAAAAGAAATTCGGGTGAAGGACATTGATTTTGTTTACTCAACGCCAATTCGGTGGTATTATTATGCTGGCCACGTTTCGTTCTCTACAGAAATCTTAAAAGTTTTTTAAAAATTTAAAGCGTATTTCTGCGCCCATCTCATCTTGGCCGACCTTCTAATATTGGTGAGGACATAAAATATTTATAAACCTACTTTGCTATTTTAAAGAAAGAAAGAAAGCAAAAAACTTTATTCGTCCCAGTACGACATTTATGACACAATATGTTATGAGCGGCCGTGGTCTAGCGGTAAGACGCGTGAACTCACGATCGATGAGACTTGTGTTCGAACCTCGCTAAAGACCGGTACCAATGTAACTTTGTTATATGTACTTTGGTCGCCCAGTGCCTATAGGCACTATTAAAGAGTGGTAGGCAGACTGATGATGGTTATTTGTCCAGTCTGTCGTCCCGGGGTAGTACCACCACTTTCAAATGTAACACCTGTGAAGCGATCTAGTCGCGTTTTGGGTATAGTTTGAAAGTAGCCAGGTATAACGAGAGGAGTGTGCACTGTCAATCTAAATGGAACATGCTCGTCTTCTCAAGCCGGCATAGTGGAGGCGCCTGCTGCCCCCACAGGTTTCTCTGTAGTAGCAGTTGTTTCCATTCATGGACCGCACTCTAGCTTTACATCAGGCGGAGTGTTGCCACATGCCGAGCTGCAATAAAAAAAAGCAAGTCTGAACGCGAATGTGTTGGGACGACAGGGCGCGCAGCTCAGCATGTGCTAACGACCTAAACGAGGCAGGTCGTAGCGCTGGTTTTCAGCTGGAACCCGGGACAGGTGGACGCAAACGGTGTGATAAAAACATTCCAAATAAATCAAACAACATCAATTTCTAGTTTAGCTTTCATGTTCATCAATGAAATAAAATAATTTAGATACGGTTATCCACGCGGCGTGCTTTCGAAGACAGAAGCTTGCTCGCAGAGTTCATAGTACCAAGATTGTTATTTCTATTTTGTTTGCCATGTTAATCCTTTAGTCCTGTTAAAATTAGTTTACTTCGATGTGCCAAAATAAATTTTAGTTTTAAAATGAAGATTTTTTTGTGTTATATCTCGGCATGTGACAACACTCCGCCTGATGTAAAGCTAGAGAAATCTCTACAGGCAGCAGTTGCCTCCACTGTGCCGGCTTGAATGAATGGAAACAACTGCTACTACAGAGAAACCTGTGTAGGTAGCAGTCGCCTCCACTATGCCGGCTTGAGGAGACGAACATTTACCATCCAGATTGACAGTGTACACTCCTCTCGTTATATCTGGCTACTTTCAAACTATTCCCGAAACGTGACAAGGATACTTCACGTGTGTTACATTCGAAAGTGGTGGTACTACCCCAACACGGCAGACTGGACAAATAACCGTCATCAGTCTGCCTACCACTCTTTAATAGTGCCTATAGGCACTGAGCAACCAAAGTACATATAACGAGAGGAGTGTGCACTTTCAATCTAAGATGGTAAATGTTCGTCTCCTCAAGCCGGCATAGTGGAGGCGACTGCTACCTACACAGGTTTCTCTGTAGTAGCAGTTGTTTCCATTCATGGACCGCACTCTAGCTTTACATCAGGCGGAGTGTTGTCACTTGCCGAGCTACAATAAAAAAAAACAAAGTTACATTGGTACCGGTCAGAATTTTGCGTTACCGTTTGTGGACACCTAACGTCTATTGATTGATAATATTACGTATGAAAATAATAAATTGTAATGTATAGTAAATGATGTTTTTATTATGTGTAGTGTAATTTACAACACACATAAAATCTAAATTCATTGATAAAAATATGACCCTAAATAAATATATTGACACGTATACCAATAATAACATCTATATTTAAAAACTGACATAATATTGTAATTAATTTTTATGTAATTTAATTTCTATATTTTACTTTTAATGAATATATGAATAATATTTGATGTGACACGTAGTGACTTGGCTGGCCAACAGCTGTAGACTATGCTGTATAAATAAATAAATAAATAAAATAAATAATGGTTTAACTGTACGATTAGACCTCCCTCACACTAAATAAAATTAACAAAGGTATACTACATTCTTGATATACAACGAATCATAAAAAATCGGCCGAGATTGAAACAAATGGCGACTATAAACTAACCGTTACTGTTCTGAATTAAACGACAAAATGTCGCGCGACTTTCTATATAGTACATTCCATAAGGTATAATCAAATAAAGGTACAATCAAAAAATATAATAAAGAATAAATTCAAAGGAGATTCTCGTTTGTGGACCCCTAACGTCTATTATATCATATTTTACATAAAAATAATAAACCAATTTATTATAGTAAATGGGTGACAGATTATACTAGAATCTTAATGGAATAATGAATGCATTATACGAATTCAATTAATTTCCAGTTAGAAATGATTATTACTCATTATTCCGGTAAAACATGATTAAACTAAATTACAAATATAAATGTAGATATAATTAGGAATAAATAGACATATATATTCATAATATTTCATTAATAAACGTTATAATTTTGCTAAGGTACGGTGGGTATAATACCCATACAAATAAAATTGTCATCTTTAAACTTTTATAAGAGAATAAAGTGGAATCTATCCGGCTATCAGATGAGTGAACACATGAAGTAACTCCGCGTTCCGGCTTCTGCAAATTCTTTTCTTATTTTATAGTATTATAACGTTATTTAGTATAACATAATAAATTATATTTACATTAAATAAAAATAAAAAATTTGGACGGAAAGAATAGTCGGATGGACTACTAACAGAATAGAGATATTTCGGGGGTTTCATTCGTATGGTAAAAGCATCTGCGCGCAAAGCGGAGGTCATGGTCAGCACCCGTGGCTTGCGGGCCTTTGAACGTGAGTGGCAGTGTCATATGTTGGAGTTGCTGGTATCTCTCATCGGGCGCGTTCTCAGGTAGTAAATAGAGGGTCCCGGAATACTTCCCTGAGGTACCCCGGTGCGAACCAAAACCAGCATGGAACCAGCAGCTGCTTTCAGAGAAGACCTGAGTGAGAGACTGCCGTTCATCGCGTGGGCGGAGGCGGTAGCGGAGTAGCGATCGTTATTTCCTTCGTCTTGAGTCTAGAGCGGGGTTCGACTGCCGCTGATTTACTTGGCTACAATGGTGTACGTGTTTTAAAGTAGTGTAGTGTGTGTGTAGAGCTCAGTAGTTTCATTAGACAAGCATCGCGTCGTCGGCGAGTTCAGAATGATGTCTTTACAAAATTAAGTAGAACCTTACGGGAACATTAAAACTAGTAATAAAGTGGAGTGAATCTGGTCCGGTCTATTGTGGAACTCCTTTTACCTTTTCACCTTTCTCCCCTTTTGGGCCCAATTCTTGGTCGGCGTCGTAAAGAAAAACAACTTTTCCCATTACTGAACACTCTTTGTTTCGCTTCCACGGCTCGAGAACAAACCCACTTTTGAATGTTAAAAGATGTACGTGTTTACGGACAGACCACACTTTGAATTTATTTATCTGTTTAAAAATCGATCTTAGAATAAGTTTTTTTTTTAGTATCGCGTTAAATTACAATAAATACAGTGCTCCGAGCACCGTGTCGGAGTGGTTGCAAACCTTCAGTAACATAATTTGTAATATTACAATTTTATTGTTTCATTTACATCTAATTTCGCTTTTATTATTATTATTTTTATTTTTAAAATAATATAAACAAACAAAATGTAATTATATATATGTTGGTCCCGCCACCAGGACTGTTGCGTAAAATGTAATGTTTTATGTAATGGAGAGAGGTTTCTTTTGAACCGAAAAATGGAAATGTTACTATATTCTAAAATATTGAAGCTTTTGAATTATTTAAAATATACGCTAAGAAAGTATTCTCGCCTATGTCCCATTGGTATAGGGCTGTGAAAAAGACATCCTGCTTTGAATTTAAATTTATACCACATTTTCACCCTCAATAAATGGGGTAGACTGTATCTATAGCGATATTTATAACATACTAGGTGTTGCACGCAACTTTGTTGTGTATAACTAAAAATGCTTAAATCCTCTATTTTAGTCGTTTCAGTCTTCTTTTTGCTGTAAAAGGAAACCTACGTTCCTTCCCAGGATGTTACCTATTTTAATGTCAAATCTCATCAAAATCTGTTAAGCAGTTTTGGCGTGAAAAGCTAACAAATTAGACAGAGTTACTTTCACATTTATATAGTAGTATAGATCGAGTATCTGGTCCACGGATGCTAGTCCACGGCCAATATCACCAGGCCACGGTGGCTCTATTATTTACCTACCTATTACTGTCTACTGGTTTTATAGAGGATTGAGCACGGTCCAGTAGAGTCGGATATAGGAAGTGGAGATCTGGCAAATTTCCAAGCAATTAAGCTTTCGGCGGGCCGGCATAGGGAATACTGTGGTTCTAAACGAATACAAATAGTGCTATTTACTTTGGATCACAACAAATTGCTGATTTTATTTGTTTGTTATTGACTTTCAGCGGTTGTGGTCTAGCGGTACGACGCGCGAACTCACGATCGATGAGACCTGTGTTCAAACTTTGCTAAATTTTGACCGGTACCAAGGTAACTACGTACTTTGATCGCTCATTGCCTATATAGGCAGACTGATGATGGTTTTTTTTACGATGACACATGTGACCACGACTGGCCTGATGATAAGCACAGTAGAGGTCCATGAGCATTGACGACTAGAGAACCGTTTACCCAGTGACTCCAGTCGCCATTACTATGCCGGCCTGAGAAGGTGCTAACCTAATCTTCAATTAGCTTAGTATTCGTTTTCTATAAGTAGCAAAATGAAGAAGTTGTGAGTTGGAAGACCGCTACACGAGCAGTATATCAACTTTTGCATTCATATTGCTTGGCTTTGATATTTTGTGTGTTTTTTAAATAAATATTATGTTATGTATAATATTATAGTTGATATTAGATCAATAAATGTCTAAAAATTTGCAATTTTTTTTTTATTATGATTTCGAAAAAAAAAATATATATATATATACTTAGACCATATCAGTAGGATGTATACTACTTCCGTTTCGCTGGATTGTTAGCAATCACTTTACATCCTGTATGCATAATTGCATACTATGTATAAAAAACTTGATTCAATTAAAATTCTTTCGCGTACAACTTACAATGCAGTTACAAAGAGATTACACTAAAAAGTTTTCATGAAATCCGACGATTTGTACAGGAAAACTTCGAGACAAAAGCGAATTAGACGATCCCTAGACGAGGTCCATTTACGAACCAATTATGTTCGGCTTATGGAACTCTTCACACATCAGATTGTTTCACGGATTTTGTATCTAAGTTTTGCGAATATTTTTATATTATTAATGATTTGTAGGTTATTTAAAGATTATACACAATATTTACAATAAATTCAATGTTTTGTTGTAAATAATAATAAACGTTTTTTATTCATAGTTTTTAGTTATTTTATAATTTTAGTTTTACGTCAATAAAGCACAATGGTTTGATTTGGCGTTGCATATTCGTTCCTAATTAAGACAAAATTATAGACCCAATTTAGATAATAAATAGATACACTTTTAAACAAATAACGTATAATACGCTTTTATATACAGGTTGATTCAAAATAATACTTACATCTGATCAAACTGTAGCGCACCCAGGTACTCGCTATGCAGCTATATCTTTGAGAAGACTAATGCGTCACGGTTTTAAGTCCACCTTTAATGGCCAATAATGTATTATATATAAATAAATGTGCATCCGAAATGCGGCTAGGTCACTTTACGGGTGTTACACTTGGAAGTGGTGGTACTACCCCAGAATAGCAGAATCGGCGTTAATCATTATCATTATAATTTACAACATAGTTACACTGAAATCGGCCATTTTTGTGAGACTCAAACGCGGGTCTCTCAATCATGAGTCTAAGAGCACAGCCGTTCTTCATAACAATAATTTCTTAATAAGGATACTATGAATTAAATTAAACGATAATTAAAATGATTGATATTAATAATTAGAGAGGATGTAACGTGACGCAATATGACTGCAGATTGTGCAAGTTAGAGTCATTTGTGGTTTTCGGTGCATACACAGAGGCTTTTATCCAAATAGAATAGATACTCTCATATGCAGTTAATGTAACAAACAATATAATTACATTGGCTGAGTTCCAATTGTGAGAGGAATTCAGATACGACCCAAATGTGCTGTTTGTTAATCCGCTGAGGTGCTTGGCGATATGTTAAATTATAAAGCTCCTTTTTATGCTTCAACTGTTATTAGTATTTATATAGGATGTGAAAGAAAAGGGTCATTCCCGCGAACCAGAAGTTATATACATCACTCTAGTTATATACATTCTTTTTTATTTTTGATATCATTATTTTCATTGATATATACAACTAGATGTGCTATAACGCTCCCAATGTGACGCGAGAGAAAAAACACCACACGGCCATGTATTATGTCAGATGTATGAAGTTTGCACCTCTAGTATAAATCTCTATGATTATTTTTATTATTATTAAGCTGTCCATAGTTTCTGCTTACCCCAGTGGTAAGTAAGGATGAGAGCTAGTAGTAGTAAATTATGTGCTAATTAGCGATGTCCCCCGTAATGTGGTGTTATTTTTGCTAATTAAATTTCATGGTAACAGTTAAAGGAAGGTAGGCAGATGAGGCACCTGCGCCTTGTAGGATTATGGCCGTCAGATTAATAAATAGCGGATAAAATAAAAGCTTTATATTTTAACAAGTTACATTTAGACGGGGCAGAGAAAATAGTAATAACATTTTTAGCATAACACGTTCGTCCCAATCTAAGGAAAGAGATATATGGTAGCTCGGCATGTGACAACACTCCGCCTGATGTTAAGCTAGAGTGCGGTCCGGTCAGAGTAAACCCGTGCGGGCAGCAGTCGCCTCCACTATGGCGGCTTGAGGAAACGAGCATGTACCAACTAGATTGACAGTGCAAACTCCTCTCGTTATACCTGGCTACTTTCAAACTATTCCCGAAATGCGACAAGGACCCAGTACGGCAGACTGGGCTAATAACCATCATCAGTCTGCCTATCATTTTAAAAAATCTTTCAGGCTTTATTTTACAGATATTTGTTAGTGTAGGTATATTAATTTAGAATATGATTTCAAGGTATTTGCCTAGACTATTTTAGTACAAACAAAACAAACATTTGTGTGTATTGAGTGTGTTTCGAGTTAGTGTACCGTGAAATGGGGAAAAGCGAACCATGTCCGACACGTTAGTTCGATTCTGTCACAGCAAATACAAAACAAAACTTTTATGGCTAACGTAGGTACAGGTGCATTGTCAACTGATTTTACTGACTCGATTCAAATCGAACGGAACAGATTGTTTATTTATTTTTTTATTCTATAAACATTCAATATTATTTTTTGAGCGGTCGTGGTCTAGCCATAGAGGACGATCTCATTATCGATGAGACCCGTCTTCGAACCTCGCTAAATTCGGACCGGTACTAATATAATTATGTTATATGTACTGTGATACAATATTAAGGTTGGTAGGCAGACTGATGATGGTTATTAACCCTGACTGTAGTCCGTGAAGTGACCTTGTCGCGTTTTGGGATCAGTTTGGAAGTGGCCAGGTATAACGAGAGGAGTGTGCACTGTCAATTTGGATGTTTCAGATTTCTCTGTTGTTTCCGTATATATACAATATGGCATAGGTACTACTTGAACTAAAGTCAATCGTAACCTGAGTACTGAGAAAATTGAGCCAGAATAGTGAGAGCTACTTTTCCTTATATTTTCGCGTATCTACGGAGTAATTTAGAGCAAAGACAATTTATTTTCTCCATACCTACAGTTATACTAGAGATGGATCACAAAGACATAGTTCACTACAAATAAATAAAGATAAATATTTCAATAACACAGCCCGATAGTCATATCCTTTCATACTATTCATATTTTTGTGAATTAAGGAAATATTGTATAGTGAACAAAAAAAAATCTGTTTACCCGTAAAAGTTACTGCCATTTTTATTTCATCTTTTGTTATGTACTAGTACACAACTAGTTAACTGGCTGTTCTAAAAGGGATAGAATAGGTGTCTCCCGGCGACCCACGCGAATAAAAAAAGCATTTCAAATTGCATACGGAATAAATTAGCAATCAATTAGCGATGTTTGTACGCGAAAATACGCAATTTAAGAATTAACTATTCTAGCTATGATAGCCATGTACAAAAACTGTATCAAAATTAACACTTGACATAATTATATATTCTTTATATTTTTTTTAATTGTAGCTCGGCATGTGACAACACTCCGCCTGATGTAAGGCTAGAGTGCGGTCCATGAATGGCAACAACTGCTACTACTACAGAGAAACCTGTG
Source organism: Tinea pellionella (assembly GCA_948150575.1). NCBI lineage: Eukaryota > Metazoa > Arthropoda > Insecta > Lepidoptera > Tineidae > Tinea > Tinea pellionella. The sequence goes on from OX411253.1 coordinate 660,513, forward strand.
CGAGCAGTAGTCGCCTCCACTAAGTCGGTTTGAGGAGACGAGTATGTACCATCTAGATTGACACACACTCCTCTCGTTATACTTGGCTACTTTCAAACTGCTCCCGAATGGCGTCAGTCACTTCATGGGTTTTACATTCGAAAGTGGTGGTACTACCCCAGGACGACAGACTGGACTTTATATCTCATAGTTTAATATATATACGAGTAAAACGGATTCAAAAAGTACAACTGGCAAGATATACGGCCTTAAGGGGTGAAAGATTTTTGTTCTTTGATTATAAAGTTCACATACAAGTATTATGCGGGTCTATTTCGATGAAAAACAACACATTATCAAGTACCTCAACCCCTCATAGCTAAACTCACCCCCAGGGAGGGGGTAGGGTATCTCCTCTTTCATACATATTCAACAGGATCTGGGTATAAAAATTTCATTTCAATCTGGGTTTCGTCCAGGTCATAGTACCGCTACGGCGCTTGTCAAGGTCACCGACGACATACGCTGGGGTATGGACAGTGGGAAGCTAACAGTTCTAACGCTTATTGATTTTAGCAACGCCTTCAACAATGTAGATTTTGATATTCTGTTGGCCCTCTTACAGTCTCACAATATTTCTCCTGAAGTCATCCACTGGTTTCATAGCTACCTGCATGGACGCCAGCAGTGCATCAAGCTCGAAGACAAGTTGTCATCATGGTCCAACATTACTGCTGGCGTGCCACAGGGTGGCGTCCTATCCCCACTCCTTTTTTCGATTTTCATAAATACAATTTCTCAGAATCTCTCTTCTCTCTATCACCTATATGCTGATGATCTCCAGATTTATGCGCAAGACACGGTACAAAACATAACTAATGCTATAAATACACTCAACTACGATCTTGGGCATATTGTAGCCTGGAGTAAAAAATTTGGCTTGCGAGTTAATGCCACAAAAACCCAGGCTATAATCTTGGGCAGCAAACGTATGCTTGCCAAAGTAAAGTTAAATGTTTTGCCAAATCTAATCTTTGATGGAGCATCTATCCCCTACAGTGAGCGCGTAAAGAATCTAGGCATCATTATGGACAGTTGCATGTCGTGGGTGCCGCAAATTTCAGAACTGAGCAGAAGAATGTTTGCGACCTACGGAAGCCTAAGGCGTCTTCGCAATTTCTTACCGATGCACACGAAACTAGCCCTAGCACAGTCCTTGCTTCTGCCTATCCTTGATTATGCGGATGTTAGCTATCCTGATTTAACGGAGGCGCAGTTGGATAAACTTGAACGACTCCAAAATGTATGCATCAGGTTCATCTTCGGCCTTCGAAAGTACGACCATGTGTCCGAGCACAGAAGTCATCTCAAGTGGCTCCCAATCCGCCTCCGCAGAAATTTACACATTCTTTCCGTTCTATACTGTATTATGTTTAAGCCTACATCTCCGTCCTATCTCAAACAACGTTTCCAGTCTCTTCACCTCTTCAAAGACTATTCTCTTCGTTCTTCTGATAACCTTACCCTACTGATTCCTACTCATACTACATCCTTCTACTCCAACTCTTTCACTGTGGAAGCTATACGTATGTGGAATGAGTTACCAACGTCTATTAAATCTTCACCTTCTCTCCCGATCTTTAAATCTAAACTTAAATCCCACTATCTATCTTTCTAAATTAGGTATTTATGTAATATATATGTATGTATTTATAATGTGTATATGTATGTATTTTATTGTATTGTATAGTATGTTACTATTATATTATTATTTATATCTTTATTATAACTAATTTTAGATTTTCTTGACTGCATTACCCGCTTTTCTCTTTTCCTTACAATTTATTCAATATCAATTGGTTGTCTGGAAGAAATTGCTTTTAGTGATAAGACCGCCAATTGCAGTAACTTATTTATGATTTTATTTCTTTAACTGTGTTTTATATGCAATAAAGAATTTATTATTATTATTATTATTATTATAAAAAGTGGAAAATATCCACCAGTTCGGGAGTGAGAAACTTTTCATGTTTGCAATCGCCGCGGCTTGGGCCCTTTCTTTGTACGTGTTTTACAATATGCGACACGGCTACGACTACGTTTTTGCTTTATTATTTTATTATTTTGCATTTTTTTAAAGTCAGACTGTACTGTGAAAATGGAAAGGCAGCAGAAAAAGTCGCTTTTGATGGGTCCATCACGGTTTATTGAAATGATTGATGAACGGCTGATTGGCAGGGCGGGCTACTTTAATTGCTGGAGGTTTGGATGAATACTAGCGTACCCATCAGAATTTTTGTGGTCATGAAGGAACGCCGTGAGGTTTTAGTCCGTAGACTTTGTGTCGTGCCGTCTTTAAGGGAGCCCGACATAACTTACGCGCTTTCTCCGGGCGCTAGGGAATTCGTAAAAGATTTCCTACGTTAAAAAAGCCCCTTTTAAATATACTATAAATTGATTTCGCAAGACAACTATGTCAAAACAATTATTATATATTAAAATGTCTAAAGTTCCATGAGTTCTGTAGTGCATGTTATTCTTAATTTAACGTTTTTTTAAATAGTAGTTCAACACAATATAACCACACATGTTAAGTTATGTGCACCGTCCAGTGACAGGCATGAAAAATGTCGTCTGTTATAAAATCAATGTTAATAAGAAAGTTATTTATTTTAGTAGAGCAATAGAAAGTCTGGGACGCAATCGGAATGGGAAGGCGCAGAGGTCGCCTGAGCAATATCGTGGCTATTGCATAACTTTTCTCATACTTTACTCATTTTTCATAAACCTCTTTAAATGCCGTGGACTTTCTTACATTCACTGCTTTCAAAATTACATACATAAAGTTACTTTTATTGGGGTAAACAGTTAGCTGAGTGGTAACTGATGATGGTTTTTTTTTAAATTGTAACTTTGTATATAACCACACTTCGCCTGATGTTACGCTAAAGTAGGGTCTATTAACGAAAACAACTGCTACTACAGATAAATTTCTACAGGCAGCGGTTGCCTTCGCTATACCTGCTAGAGGAGACGAATGTGCACTATCTAGATGACAGTACAGCACACTTCCGCTATACCTGACTACACGGTTGTTACAGTCGGGATCAACTTAGCGGTAATTGGGCGGCTGTGCTTTTCTCTATGGCAGCAATTATCCCTACCGCACGTGTTGGACTACTATAGTAAAAATGCACACATGTTACGTGGTAATAATAAAGTTGTAAATTGTAGGAGTATTGTATGCAGTCGTGGGGCAAAGTTTGTTAGTAATTTCTGTTTGTGTGTTTATTAAAGTTTTGCAAACTGTACAAAGTGCTCCAAGATGCAAGTTTTAATGGATCTCTTCGCAGATTCAAATATCTAAAATAGAATAACTTTTGTTTAAATGACAATATCTGTTTTGTATTTAATATTTTATGTGATAAATTACACGCTTAAGGGTCCTACGATTGCTTCGACCTTGGCAGCGCGGAGACACGCAAAATACGCTTTAATTGTAAAAAAATTTTAAAGGGTGGTAGGCAGATTGATAACGGTTATTAGCCCAGTCTGCCGTCCTGGGGTAGTACCACGACTTTCGAATGTACCATCCGTGAAGTGATCTTGTCGCGTTTCGGGAATAGTTTGAAAGTAGCCAGGTATAACGAGAGGAGTGTGCACTGTCAATCTGGATGGTGTACATTCATCTCTTCAAGCCGGCATAGCAGAAGCGACTGCTGCTCCAGCTGCTGCTGAGATTTCTCCGTTGTAGCAGTTGTTTCCGTTCATGGACCGCACTCTAGCTTTACATCAGGCAGAGTGTTATCATATGCCGAGTTACATAAAAAAATAAATATAAAGCAAAACTGCATCAAAAATTCTATTATACAATCAAAGTTACATTAGTACTGACCAGAATTTTGTGAACTTTTCACTATTTATTGTGAATCTGTAATCCATTCATCCACGGTTCTTTTATATCCAAGCTCTATATAGATACGATGGGTAAGTTGCTGAGTGACGTCACAATATTGACATTAACTATCACCTTGACTGACAGAATGTGTTATCATGAAAAATATGCACGAACAGTTGGCTAGAAAAGTCATAGAATATTTGCGCACAATTTTCAGCTAGGTCCTATTAGTAGGGACAATGATTACGGTTTTGTCAGCCATTAAATCTACACATTTGTTTCCTCAAGCTGCATAGTGGAGGCAACTGTTGTCTGTAAACCGTGGCTGCGTGAGTCTAGAGTTTAGTCACCGAGCTACTAAAAAAACTTTTCATATGTCTTCAGTGAACTATTATACAATTTGTGAGTGACTGTACGTATTCTTTATCATCTCTTATCATCAGATACGATGTTAAATCTCGATACAAACATAAACTAACTCATTATTGTTTTATTTTCCGTACACAAAACGTTAACATGTTGAAACATATAGTTTTTATATTTTTAATTTACCATATTAACGAACAAACATGTAAAGCGAACGATGGAGAAAGTTCAATTATTTTGAGGAAAATTTTACAAGAAAACTCAACGAAGATAGATGAGGGTGGAAAGAAAATTGGTGATATTAAAACTACGTATTGGAGTGAAATGTTAGCAAGTGTAATTGTGAATAAAATTAAAGAAATATCATTCGATAAGGGTAAAGAGAAAGCCGATATAAAGATGCTGGATGAAGATTCGTATTTAAAAACAATAATAAGCGAATCTCTACAATTATTCAAATTATTTTACGATAGATACTACGTTAATAATGAATTTCGATATCGTAAAGTGCGAACTATAGAAAAGTTTGATCCTGACATGGAATTTGAAGTTATAGATCCTAGTTTATGTAAAAATGGCATTTGTAATGATGTGGAAATTATTAAAAATACTATGGAAAATAAAGAGCCGTGTCCCGAAGGAATGAGTAGGAGTTATAATGGCAACTGTGTTTCGGAATCTGATAGATTTATACTTGGTATACCTAGCCAATGTCCATCTGGTTACAGGAAAGATTATCACGGGATTTGTAGGCGTATTATATGGTGGTAATTGTTCACTGAACCTGGAACCATGGGTTAAGAATTGTAGAAAATCTGAGAGTTTATCAGATGTGGTGATGTGGAAGTTGGTGTCTCTAGGCAGTTACGTGGATAGTAAAGTTATGTTTTCATAGAATTCTTTGGTACTCTTTAACGATTTATTACCGCAGACTCTGATCAGGATTCAAGCGCTTTGACTTTCCTTAGCTTCATTATTGTGACTGGACTCTGTGAAGGAGTCTACGGATTTAAAAGTTCAGTTATGCTAATTTAAAGAGTTTATTACTATTATTACTTTTTTATTAAATGAAATATTACTCCTGTTTTTTAATACAAATTAGTTTATTCATTTTACAATATAACAATTAAGGTTTTACAAATATTTGACATGAGATAAGCGAGTGTAAGGTTTTTCAAAGAACAACCAGATTGTAATCAGAATCATTAACAAGACAGGCAACATTAGAATATTTTATCTAACAATTAAAGTAGTTTTTTTAAATCGAAATATTGATTAGTTTATAACTGTCCTCAAATCATTATAAACGTATTAAATATAAATAAATTAGTGGAATAAATCGACATGTTGACGAAACTGTTATTTATCTGTATAATATCGTGTCAAATTATAAAAATATATACGATGTATGTGCCTAAAGAAATAAATAATGTTTCTTATAATGATAGTGAAGGAACATTAACTTGGAGTGACGTGTTAGCTGAAATAATTGTTAGAGAAATTAAAGTGTTGATATTTGGTAAAGACGCTGTTGAAAGAGTTACATTTAAAAATAATACGTCATTTTTTAGTACTATTATAAGTGAATGTTTAAAATTGTATAAACGTATATGTGGTGATGAAAATTATATTTATGAAGAAATAACTGGTGATGTGACCCTAATAAATCCAGTATTTGCCAGACGTGTAGCTAGTATACCCAGCCAATGCCCGAAAGGATTTAGAGCTGATCAAAATAAAGTATGTAGAAAATTGTGGTGAAAATATGATAGTGTATTTTTTTAAATCATTGGTGCTTCGTCGGGTTTACTGTGATCAAGAGGAAGAAAGTAGCGATGGGATAGGCAACGATTTTAATTTCATAATTATAATGAAAGTTATACCTAAAAAAACTGGTTTTATTTTGTGTTTCTAATTCTGGTATTCCCATATAAGTGAAGAAATTAATGAGTCATTTTAAGTAAATATTTTTTAAAGGTTAATGATACGAGTATTTTTGTATGACTAATGAATTGACCACAAAATGTGTATATCAATTAATTCATAAATTTTATTAAAATAATTATAAACTATATATAATACTTTATTCTTGTGAAGCTGGCATAGCGGAGGCAACTGCTGTTTGCAAACATCTCTCCGTGCTTTGTAGCACATAGATCTGTAAAGACTCTGTGATCTATATTTGTCTGTAACAAATATATCTCTGAAATCCTAATTCATCTGTGCTATTACCATAGTAACATTCTTGTTATTCTGTTTGTCAACGCTTTTACAAATTGTACTTCTATTTCTTAAACTATAATAAAACAACGTTTTATATGCTTTTACCAAGTTATTTTAATATCTTTATCGTCCTCAATTATCAAACTATAAAAGTTAATATGGTAGCAGAACGTTGAAGTGAGAAAAATCGTTCCGACATACGTATAGATTCTGGTATGTTACCTTTGAATTTTTACAAACATGCCGAAGACGACACATCACATCGAACCTCTCGATAAGGATAATTACGATACTTGGGCAATACATGCTGAAGCTGTATTGGTAAAAAGCCACTTGTGGAAGTACATCGAAAGTCCATTAACACAAGATGCAACTGCCGTCGACATTGAAGGAGATAGACAAGCAAGAGCAGAACTAATTCTGATTATTGCGCCTTCACAACTCAAGCAAATTAAAAAATGTACATCGGCAAAGGCATTGTGGGACAAATTAAAAGATATTTACGCAAGCAAAGGACCAGCACGTAAAGCTACACTTCTAAAACAGCTAATACTAGCCAAACTAGAAGGTAATGATGTTAGGTCACATTTAAACAAATTTATGGATACGGTCGACAAATTGGCAGATATGGACGTCAATATAAACGAGGATTTGCTTACGATAATGTTGCTATACAGCCTTTCCTCAGATTATGACAATTTTCGCGTCGCCATAGAGTCGCGCGACGTTCTGCCTAAAACCGAAGAACTAAAAATAAAAATAATTGAAGAAAGCGACGCTCGACACCACAGTGAAAACTTTGAACCTGGCCAACGACCAGAAGAAGAAGAAAATGCACTTTTCGCATCTTGCAAAATCTGCAAGAGAACAGGCACTAGAATCTTCAAAAAGAAGACACACAAAATCTGCTCTGAATGCTGGAAGAAAGACAAAAATAAAAAGTCAAATACTAATAAAAACGAGAGCGCTGTCTATGTCGAAGAATGCTTATTTACTTCAAATCAAAGAAACCAGGATATATGGGTACTTGACAGTGGTTGCACCTCACATATGACTCATCATCACGAATATTTCAAAAATATGGAGGCTGTGTCAAGAAAACTCAACTTTGCTTCAGAAAAACACTCTACTGAAATCTTAGGTGTTGGCAGAGTTACGCTAACTGATGAACAAAGAGGACAAATACACCTAGAAGACACTCTCTACGTACCGTCTCTTTCTAATAATCTGCTCTCAGTGCCAAAAATGACCCAACATGGTGCTTCTGTAATGTTTAAGAAAAACAAAGCTGTTGTCCGGAACAAATCGGGACGCATATTAATGACTGCAGAAAAGTCTAACAGCAACGGTCTTTATTATGTCAAAACTCCAAACGTTGAGCGAAGTTATGCAGCATCAACTAACACTAGAAGCAACAAAGAAAGCTCCATACAAGATTGGCACAGGAAACTTGGGCACATGAATTACAAAGATCTCCAATTTGCTCTTGACAACGAGACTATGATTGGGTTGAACTTTAACAAAAGAGATACCTCGACATCATCAGACTGCGAAGCGTGCATACAGTCAAAAATAACTCGAGTACCGAGTCCTTCAACACGAACAACTCCTAGAACCACAGAACGTCTAGAGATTGTTCACAGTGATGTATGCGGTCCAATCAGTACTTCATCTGTTGCTAAGAATAAATACTTCGTAACCTTCATTGATGACTACAGTAGATATGGACGAGTCTATTTTCTTAAAAACAAATCTGAGGTATTAAACAAATTTAAAGAATACAAAAATGAAATGGAAAAATTTACAGGCAACAATATCAAATGTTTGCAAACGGATAACGGGACAGAATACGTAAACTCTGAATTTCAGGCCTATCTGACGGAAAACGGGATTGCACGACGTTTATCTGCTCCCTATACTCCACATCAGAATGGCATCGCGGAACGGAAAAACCGAACACTAGTGGAGAAAGCCAGGGCTATGCTTGTAGACGCAAAAGCACCAATGTGTCTGTGGGCAGAGGCAATAAACACTGCAAACTACCTTTGTAACAGAAGTGTAAACAGTGCCACCATATTAACTTTTATAGTTTGATAATTGAGGACGATAAAGATATTAAAATAACTTGGTAAAAGCATATAAAACGTTGTTTTATTATAGTTTAAGAAATAGAAGTACAATTTGTAAAAGCGTTGACAAACAGAATAACAAGATGGTTACTATGGTAATAGCACAGATGAATTAGGATTTCAGAGATATATTTGTTACAGACAAATATAGATCACAGAGTCTTTACACCCTCGGAACTTTTAAGAATTTGTAATTCTTTTTAATCCAATCTGTGCACTTAAAATTTCCAATCTTGGACTATAAAGTGGCTTGGTAAGCATATCAGCCAGCTGACGCACTGACGGTACTTGCTTGACTAGAAGTTCACCATTTGAGACACATTCTCGTACAAAGAGGTGCTTCAGCTTAATATGTTTTGTACGTTTGTGGTACTCATATTTTGGATTGTGGGAGAGCTTTATAGCAGACTCATTGTCTAAGTAGAGTATAGGCTTCTCCAAATCCACCAAGTCTTTAAACAGACTATTCAGCCACAAAATTTCTTGTGACGTTTCACTGGCTGCGACTATCTCTGCCTCAGTAGACGAAATAGATACAACTGTTTGCCGTTGACTTCTCTAGCTAAAGGCTTATCAGGCATTGTATATAGGATTTTTTTAACTTCTCTCTGCAATACAATTTGTCACAAGGAAGACATTTAGCGTTGAGTGTTAGTTATTTTGGATATTTGGCTTGTAAGCTACATACCCAGTGATCAGCTCCTTATTAAAATCAACTGATTTTGGGCTATGCAAGGTCCCTGGCACTTTTATTCTTTGTCCTCGTGAGAAGCTCGGAAAAAAGTTTGTTGGGGTGGTTTAACATGCGGTCAGTAGGAATAAATAAATAAATAAAGTAGAACGTTCATCAATCAAACCAATATGATTCATTATTTGAGGGAAATGATAGATGGAAAGTAGTAAGAGATGCGTAATGATCGTGGAAAGCAGCACAGGTGAAAATTGGAACTAAGAGCTATAATTTGTTTAATTTTTTTTATTGTAGCTCTTTTCATTGTTGTCATATACAACACTCCGCCTGATGTAAAGCTAGAGTGCGGTCCATGAGTGAAAACAACTAGTACTACAGATAAATCTCTACGGGCAGCAGTCGTTATACCTGGCTAACTTTAAAACCGCTCCCGAAACGCGACACTTCACGGGTGCTACATTCGAAAGTGGTGGTACCAGCTCAGGGCGGCAGACTGGGCTTAATAACCAACATCAGTCTGCCTACCACTCTTTAGATTAGATAAACATAGATTCCAGTAAAAGATAATAAGTAATTTTCATGTTTCTTATTCTATAGGTAGTAAAGAATAGGTTTCTTAGAAAGGTCTGTTATAGGAAAGGCAACAAAATTGAATGCGTCTACCGTTTGAGGTGGCCTGAGGCGGGATTAGTCAATTTGCTGACTATGATAGAGTCTTTTGAGTGTACCGTTTGATCGTAGCCAGGTGCTGCCCTCGACTTATCAAGTTCTTTTTGGTTCACTCCACCGTGAAATTAAGTGGAACGATTGCGGGTCGGGCTCCTTTACTATGTTGTGCGTTTGACCTATTTTATTATTTACTTTTGTATTGGATTTATAAACATAATATTAATTTTGGTGGAGTGACTTTCGCGTTCTAGGATCTGTTAGGAAGTTGGTAGTTTTGTTTTAATACTTGGATGTACATACTATGCATTCCGCCTGATGTTAAGCTAGAGTGCAGTTGAAGAGTGCAGACAAGTGCTGCTACAGAGAACTGCCTGTAGCTAGCAGTCGTGAATAATAAATAGCCTCCACTATGCTGGCTTGATGAGATATTCTTTAATTTCAAATTTAACAGCTAAAATACGAGTAGTTACGGGTTAAATATTGTAGAGTGTAATAGGAACAAAATAAAACAATTGTTTTCATCGGATATACGTTTGATGTTGTATTTGAACGTAAATTTAAGTTTTCCGGCTGTTTATTGTTTTATTATTAATTTTACTTCAAGTAACGTTGTCACGAATTGGATGTTTTATATACAACAATTTATATTGATTGAAAATACACAATTTAAATGTAAATTGAAGTTATCAGGCATACTAAAGAAATAATAGAAATATATTTTTAAAAATTGATATTGAATCGAATATTCTAAAAATCTTGACCGGTAACGGCCATGATGACGATCTCGTTTTTCCCAGCACCCAGAATGTGATGTCTGTAAGCAAATTTCACTTATAAAACTTTTAAGCTGCGTGTCCCTCTTCGTAATAAGTTGGAGCTCGGCCTGATGCTAAGCTAAAGTGCGGTCCATGAACGCAAACAACTGCTACTAGAGGCAGCGGTCGTCTCCGCCATGTCGACTAAGATGAATGTGCATTGTGCACACTCCTATGGGCTACTTTCAAACTGCTCCTGAAACGCGGCAAGGCCACTTGAAAGTGGTGGTACTACCACAGGACGGCAGACTGGATATTAATAACCAACATCAGTCTGCCTACCACTCTTTAATAGTTCATATGACGTAGTTACATTGGTCAGAATTTAGCGAGGTTCGAACATGGGTCTCATCGATCGGTCGCTCCAGAAAAGCTATGTTTGTATAATACACATATTTAGTTTAAACTGTTAAAGTTAAAGACATTTTGACAATTTCCCACTTTCTAAGAACATCATAGTGATGATAAAGTTTTATGGGAGCGTCAGTTTATCCGACCAAATCGTAAAATACGATAGTTACTGTAGCATTCTACGTTTATGAGGGTACACTTAAATTGGTAGTGTTGCATTATTGCGATAAAATTACGTGTATTGAATAATATTTTGATAAAAATTAAGGAATAGATTTGAAGAGTTGACTGTATTTGTAACATGTTGTTAATAGCGGTGGTAGCAGAGGACGGATGTCACGATCGATGGGACCCGTATTCAAACCTCGCTAAATTCTGAACGGTACAAATATGTGCTTAAAAAAACGAATAACTAAATAGACCAGTTTGTGAAGAAACGTAGTCGCGTTTCAGGATAACAAGAGGAGTGTGCATTGTCAACCTGGATAGTGAAAATTGGTCTGCTCAAGCCGACATAGCGGAGGCGAGTGCTGCCTTGTATTTTTCTGTCGTAGCGGTTGTTTCCGTTCCTAGTTTAACCGCAGTCACATGTCGAGTTAAAATGCTTGTTAATTAAGTAGGTATTAAATTATTTTCTAATGAGAGCGAACTCATGCAAAAGCTTAAAAAGTTCATTAAGATAGGAGCTAGGTTGTCTAAATCAAGGCTTTAGAATCAAAGGATCAGAGTCTGGCTCCGCGCCAGCTGTAAGGTCATGTCTAGACTCAACTTAGGTTACCTAAAGCTTTTGTCTATTCTATTGATTTAGAGCTAAAAATACTCTTTGTGTTTGCTCGCTTTATGTAACAAATATAACATGACTTCTTTAGTTTTTTTTTTTTAGTTTTATATGGCATTATAACAATTTGCCAGTGTCAAAGTAAACATTTTTTGCATCAAGTATATTGTGTATCACGAGTCATTCATTCATCACACTAAATAGCCAACTCAAGTCTCAGTCAAGCCAAAAATTGCTCCAGTAAAGTGGTAGAATCTTTGCTGTAACTTCCTACGGAGTTTTGGAGGGAAAATAGAAACACATGTTCTCTTCTTTTGAATTGTTTGCCCACATTCACGCACGTTCACGAACACTTAATGGTTAATAATCCACCATTATTACACATTAACACTCGAAGGAACACAAGTTTAGGAAAATAATTCAAGACAGATAACCTTATGTCTCAAGATGGCCGCCAAAACCCCAGGCTTCTTTTTATTGACTTGATATTATACTTTTATTCAAAAAATCAGGTCAAGACTTACATACGGGTGCCCTGTTCGTGCTGGTATTTTGGAAATAAAGGGTCTACAATCTACAAGGTACATTAGATTTCTCTCCACCGTCGATACCATTACTTACGGGACATCCTATACAGGGTGGAAAAAACAGCGAGTATTTCCTTTAACCGTGTATTACATACACTCCCAATAATTTTTTTTTTTTTTTATTTATTTATTTATTTGGTCCTGAGTACAAGATGCACTGCCATTGAAACTAGTCTGGCGACTGTATCTCCAATGGCAGTGCTCGACCTAAACTTAACTTAAAACTTAAACTTAATTAAAATTAAAAATTAGCTGTAGTGTGTGTATGTATGTGCATGCGAGTGTGGGTGTATGTGCGGTCCTCTCCGTGTGTAGTATTAAATGTGAATGGGGTGTATGTGAGAGGGTGTGTAATATATATATATATAAAACTATTTTACGACGCTCAGCAGTTCCTCAGTTTCCTCGTAATTTCGTGACAATAGATAATTACTCACAATACTTTTACACCTGTGGTCATTGAGATTTTTAATATTTAGCAATTTGTCCATTTTGTTGTAGAGATGGACAGCTATGCAGGGGTAGAACCTGGCCATGAAGGCAGTTTCTGCACGAGTTGGATAGGGTATTATGAAGTTTCTTTTCGTTTTCTCTTTGTTAACATTGCAGTCTTTAACAATATAGGCATGTTTCCGCGGTTTCAGTAACGCGACAAGGTCACTTCACGGGTGTTAGATTCGAAAGTGGTGGTACTACTCCAGGACGGCAGACTGGAAAAATTACCATCATCAGTCTGCCTACCACTCTTTAATAGTGCCTATAGGCACTGAGCGACCAAAGTACATATAACAAAGTTACATTAGTACCGGTCTTTAGCGAGGTTCGAACACGGGTCTCATTGATCGTGAGTTGACGCGTCTCACCGCTAGACCACGGCCGCTCTTAATTGTGAAGAAATTTCGAAATTGTGAAAACTTCATTTCGTGTTTTCAGCACTTTAATCAGCGGAACTATTTTTTTTATTGATAAGGAACTCTAGAACCATTGGAGGGGCTACCAGAGCTCTGCTTAAATTTTCAAAATTTCATAATGGGAGGCCCAACTTCACATACATAGAAAATTGTTTAACCCTTATGTGAGTGACAAATAAAACACCTTAATCAGAGTGACGAGGTACCCGGGTACCTTCATACAGTTTATACGTAATATAAACAATTATGATCTGCTTTTACGTTACACTACTTTGAATATTATTATTTTAGTTGAGTTAAACAGTTGACGATCTGCAGCAATCAAAGCGGAGGAGGGGTGGAGTGTGGTACATGGTTATTGGTGCGCATGAAACATTGAATTTGGACATTTGGACTATGTTCATTTCAAATTTGAATAAAATCTACAAGCCTCGTGAATGTATTACCGTTGAAGATCAGCTATATGGATATCGTGGGCAGGCTCGCTTTACTCAATACATGCCATCGAAACCTGAAAAGTATGGCATGAAAATATTTTGGGCTTGTGATGCAAATAATTCCTACCCCCTAAATGGACAAATATATACAGGAAAGTCAAGTGACGGCAATCGTCAAACAAATGTTGGAGAATGCACTGTATTAGATCTCGTGGCTAAATATAAAAATTCAGGACTGAATGTAACTACGGATAATTTTTTTCGTCTCTTCAACTGGCTGATTCCTTGAATTCGTGGAATATGACAATAGTTGGAACGGTAAAAAAAATAAACGGTTTCTTCCTGCAAATATGCAAGCACACAAGGAGAGGGCGATTTATTCTTCTAACTTCGCCTTTAGCAAAGAAGCAACTGTATGCTCCTACGTACCAAAAAAGAATAAAGCAGTAATAATGTTGTCATCAATGCACATGTCACCAGTTATTGAAAGTAATAAGGAAACTGTCAAACCAGAAATATTTTTTTATTATAATAAAACCAAAAGTGGAGTGGACAACATGGATAAGCTGTTAGCAGAATATACCGTAAAACGCAGAACGAATCGGTGGCATTTAGCACTTTTTTTACAATATCATTGACAATGCAGCTTTGGCAGCATATATCATTCACATGGAACATAACCCACAGTTTGTCTCAAGTGTTATCTCGTAGAAAGTTTTTGAAATCATTGAGTCTACAACTGTGTAGTAAAAATATAGAACAAAGATCAAAAAATTTCATTGCGACATCAAAATTACATGTGAGATCTGCAATGCAGGACGTACTTGGCCAAGAACTAAGGCTTTCGATTTCTTCTGGATCTACAACTTCTATAAGTTAGACTAGACGAGATTCTACAGGGCGTGTTGCAGTCGTCGGAAGCTGCTACATATGCAGAGAACTCAAACGCAAGCAAAGAAAAACACGAAAAGCTTGCACTGACTGCAGAAAACCAATTTGTGATGAACATGCAGTAACTCGTCTAACTGCTTCGAGAGCTGTGCTAATTCTGTATAAACAAAGAATTTGTCATTTTTATAGAAATAAAACATTTTAACAAATGATAAATATTTCATTTTTGTACGAAATTATAAATACTTTTTTCATAGTCATACAAAACACAAAGAGGTACCCGGGTACCTCGTCACTCTATTGTGAGTTTCAAATATGTTTTGGTTTCCACAAAACATTGTAAATAGTTGACTGGGACAAAACATTAAAAAATATATAATTTATAAATAGTTAGGAGCTCTCAGGAAATCACAGCTACCTAGAGGATGTAAAACATACTTTTTTTTAAATTTGAAAACGCTAAAGGTACCCGGGTACCTCGTCACTCACATAAGGGTTAAACACAGTAACACCCCGCTTTACGCGACCCCGTTATGCGCGGTTTCGGTTTTACGCGAATTTCAAATTTCGCGCTAAAATGGCTCTTTCAAAGATTAATTCATGTTTGGACATATTGCAGAGCATAGACAGTGACGATGACCGTGTTTTAACCGTGAGTCAATCAGTAAAAAACGGTATTGCGTGTTATGAAAATATTTTACAAGACCGTAAACGAAACGCAACCAAGAAGACAATAGATAGGTATATTTTTCCGTAAATACATGTGTTTTTAGAATTAAAGTATGTATTGATTTGCATTTTGGTTGCACTGACTTTTGGTTATGCTTAAACGTGACCCCGCGAGTTTTTGCGGAACGTATTCCTCGCGTAAAGCGGGGTATTACTGTGAATATTTGTATTAATAGTAAAACCCGTGGTTAAAGGATTGCTATCTGTATTTTGACATCCTGTATAGTATAATACATATTAAAGTAAATAGCAGTAGAGATATTAAAAAGAATTATCCATGTAAGTCAGTCCCTTTGAATGTGATCCGTATTTCAAGAAGGGATTAGGACCATCTCTCTAAAAAAAATGTTAGTATAAATTTTAGTAAGCGTCGAGAAGATTTTGAGCCTTTTTTTTATTGTAGCTCGGTATGTAAACTTGTCAATCTAATGTCAATAAAGAGTGGTAGGCAGACTGATGAGGGTTATTAGTCCAGTCTGCCGTCCTGGGGTAGTATAGTAAGTCGCGTTTCGGGAGTAGTTTGAAAGTAGCTAGGTATAGCGAGAGGAATGTGCACTGTCAATCTAGATGGTGCGTGCTCGTCTCCTCAAGTCGGCATAGTGGAGGCGACTGCTGCCCTACGGGATGTCTGTAGTAGCAGTTGTTTTCATTCATGGACCCCACTCTAGCTGATGTAATCAGGCGGAGTGTTGTCATTTGCCGAGCTACAATAAAAAAATAAATGAAAAAAGATAGATGAAGGTGCACTACTAATTTAATTTTGAATATGCACTGTCAACTTTAATCTCCTCAAACCGATGCGGCTGAATGCTATCTGCAGTTGCAGTTGTCTTCGCTAATGCACCCCACTATGCGTACAAGCGTGACGTATGTTTTAATGCACTCAGTAACCAAAGTGCATATTACATAGTTAAATTGGTAGCAGTCAGCGAGATTTGAACATGGGACACATGGATCGTGAGTTAACGCCTATAAACCACCGCTAAACAACGACCGCTCAAAATAAGCACGTTGTAAAATATGCTAAAAAAAACAAATCAGTTAAAATGTTTTTGCGCAATAAATCGCAAGAAAAAAAGACTGTCTATAAAAATTACAAAGAAAAAAAGTAGTACACTCGGAAGCACACGTCTCTACAATATCTTGTGTATTTGACGTGTGTATTCGATTGTAAAAATACAGTCCTCCTATACTCACATACACAAAACACGCACACAGACACAAAACAATTTACCATGTACTATCAAGAGTAGTCCCAGTTTTTTTTCAAAATTGTTTATCGGAATATTACAGTAGCCTTCTCTTTCTGATTGCATTATAAGTAAAGGAGATCAATATTGTTGTCAATGTTTCTATATGTTTTACATATTGCATCTCATTTAGTTGTCAATGTTATGAGGGAAAAACGAAAAAAAATGACATGTAAATATCAATCAAATTAATCTACGCACGTCAGTTGTCATAGCAACGTAAACATAAGTTATATTTAAAGTAGGAGCTGAGAGAAACATAAAAATATGCAAGTAACATTAGTCCTTAAGGTGGGACTGCTCCCCTGCTCTTGATAGTACATAGGATAATTCGTATGGTATGGTAGAACCAGAAAAACTTTAATTTTATTTATTATACATAACCCTTTTTACATTTACATTTTTAACATAACTTAACCTTACTGAAAAAAAGTTCAAGACCCTGCGTTAAATTTTTTTTCATCGAGTTTTTCACAAGTGTGCACTGTCAACTTGATGATGCATATTCGTTTCTTCAAGCCGGCATATTGGAGGCGACTCGTTATCCCTGGCTACTTTCAAACTGTCCCCGAAACGCGACAACGCGACACTTCACGGATGTTACCAGCGCCGGATTTAGACTTCAGCGACCCATAGGCAAGGCATGTTGTGGAGGCCCTCAAATCGTTAATATTCATCATCAGTCTGCCTACCACTCTTAATAATATTTATATATAAATATTTTGTAAAATTAAATGTTCTTATGCCTTGCACTATTTCTTGAGTGACGCACTATTGCTGTTATACATTAATAAATGTGTAGGTATTTGTGAGCATTACATACTCTTGGGAAATTATGGTGGTGTGGCAGATACTTTCAGTTTATGTGACGTACTCGTAACATGACGCTGGTTAACTGATTTATATTTCTCATTTCAACAATTCGTTTATGTACGAATAAATATTTATATTATCAATACCTCGTATACTACTATATGAAGACGAATTGAACTCTGTCTGTTGCTTTTTCACGCCTAACGCTGAACAGATTTTGATAAAATTTGGCAATTTTTAAGTTGCATTCAGGGGAAGAACATAGGTAATATAAAAAAAAGAACTGAAGTGAGTCAAATAAGGGATGAAGAAGAAAATGCCTATTTACCGGTCGTGGTCCAGCGGTAAGACCCGTGTTCGAACCTCGCTAATTCTGTCTAATGTAACTATGTTATATTATTATGTACTTTGGTCGCTCAGTGCCTATAGGCACTATTAAAGAGTGGTAAGAGCCGGCCTGGGGTAGTACCACCACTTTCGAATGTAACACCCGTGAAGTGACCTTGTCGCGTTTCGGGAATAGTTTGAAAGTAGACGAGAGGAGTGTGCACTGTCAATCTAAGATAGCACATGCTTGTCTCTTCAAGCCGGCATGTGGAGGCGGCTGTTGCCCGCACAAGTTTCTCTGTAGTTGCAGTTGTTTCCATTCATGGACCGCACTCTAGCTTTACATCAGGCAGAGTGTTGTCATATACCGAGCTACATTAAATTTAAAAAAAACTAAGAGAAATGGGCCCAAAATTTTTTTTCGAATTTGTCATTAGTTTTTAGTTTATTTTGTAGGTAAATAATCCTCTTACTAATCAGTTTTTTTATCCGGGTTATTGAATTATTTGACTTTTGTTATGATGCTATATTATTTTATATACTAGGTATATCAAATGCGTTAATAAAAGGATATAACATTACATTATATAACAGTCGATAAAATGTAATAAATAAATAATTTATTAGTAAATCGTACTGCGTAATAGAACAACAACGACTATTTTCACGTGAAAATAGGAGAGAAGGTACGAGTTATCACGGACAAATTTTCTACCTTAAACCGAATTCACACAAAGCAATTAATTTCCCGGATTAGAGCAATAAATTTATTTATAATTAAAATGAAAGCAGTCGTAACTTAGTATTATTAAGACGGTTTATTGGTTAAGATGCTCACAGACATGTAAAAAATACTAAAACCAATACCAGTACCAAACCTTCCTCTGGCGTTCCGTCATTGATATATACAACTACATGTGCAATAACGCTCCCAATGTGAAGCGAGAGAAAAGATGACTGCAGTCACCTTTAGATTCACCTTTATTATTTGACTTGACTTGACTTGTAGTAGTAGTAGTGGTATGCGTTCCATCACGAAAAATATTGTAGAACGACCTTCCTAGCCAGATCGTTCCTTGTTACGACATGGGATTCTTCAAGCGTAGTGTGAAGAGGCATCTCACAAAGTCGGCATAGCGGTCGTGACTGCTGTCTGTAAAAGTTTTACATTAGGCTACAATGAAAAATATGTTTAATAGTATTAGGCGTTACTTTGCGGAAATCCATAACCAAACACTACTTTGCAACTAATTTCCGCTAATGAATGTTAGTGAGGGTAGGTACACAGTCACATCAGCTGTCAATGTTAGACCCTTCACCAACATGCAAAAACCTCTCGACGCGTTTCGCCACTTCATGTGGCATTCGAATGTAACACCCGTGAAGTGACCTTGCCGCGTTTCGGGAATAGTTTGAAAGTAGCCAGGTATAAGAGAGGAGTGTGCGCTGTCAATCTAGATGGTGCATGCTCGTCTCGTCATGCCGGCATAGTGGAAGCGACTGCTGCCCGTAGAGATTTCTCTGTAGCAGCAGTTGTTTCCATTCATGGACCGCACTCTAGCTTTACATTAGGCGGAGTGTTGTCACATGTCGAGCTATAATAAAAAAAACCCACAGGAGACGTGCGGTCGCTTCGACTTCGCTCCGACGACTAATGGGTCTAACATTGACAGCTGTTGTGACTGTGTACCTATCCCCACTAACGTTGATTAGCGGAAATTAGTTGCAAAGTAGTGTTTGGTAATACAATGGAAAAGTCGCAAAATTTATTTATTAAAAACTATATGTGTGACACCATCCTAACAAAAAGTCATGTATTTTAATTTTGAACCGTAATAACTTAGCATTAAAGCCGTATTTTATTAATAACATTGTTTGTGTTAACTTAATCAGTTAAGAAATTGCTGTCTTCGTTTTAAGACGTATAAACAAGGGCTAGTATTTCAGACAACAGTTAACTAAAATTTATCTATTGGAGCGTATTGTCAATTTTACGATTTGCGTTGACATAGTTTCAGAATTGATGTTGCTCTGTTGCACGGAGGTCCCGAGTTCAATTCCCGGTCGAGACAAGAATTTATTTATAAAGATTTATTGATCTTTATATGCTTATAAAATTAAAAGTTTTCTTGTTTATTCGGTATTTATTCCGAAATAATCAGTATGATTTATATTAAGAAATATTTTGGTATTGTAGTAATATTTGAAATACCTGCACTAAGCCGTCTAAAGTTCTAAAGGAAGTTTGAAGAATTAATTTGTTTTTGTTTTAGAAAATTATATTTGTATGTGTGTTTATGTGTGTTGGGCACATGTGTGTGACAGGGAATTTTAAGCATTACATAGGCTTGGGAATTTGTCACCCTTTTAATGTTGTTTAAAAATTTTAAAGCAAGTATCAAAACATTTTTACATCATTATATAAAGAATGGTAGTTGCATGATGGTTTTAGCCCAGTCTGTCATTTCGAGATAGTTCCACTACTTTTGAGCCAGGACGGCAGACTAGGCAATAAATATTTTAGATGCACCAGTACAGTCGGCTACACAACCGCAAACTATTTTACAACTTGTCGTTGAACGTTAGGACCTTACTGTTTTTATTTTGTGACACTTTCCAACCACTTGAAGGCTTATTCTTGTTATTTAAAACCGATCGTAATTTGTAAATAGTTTAAAAGTGTACAGTTAAATAATAACTCAGGGGTACACAGAAAGCTTTGTTGTAGCCAAGTCAGTGTTTTATTTCTTTCTTTAAATAAGAAAGAGGATCGGGTTCAAACCTTATCCTTTTTAAAGAATGCGTAAATATTGTAATTTTATCTACTAATTAAAGACACATTTATTTAAACGACCGTGGTCTAGCGGTAAAGGCGCGAACTCCACGACGATCGATGGGACCCGTGTTCAAATCCTGCTGACCGGTACTGATGTAAATATATTATTATGTACTTTGGTCGATTAGTGCCTATAATTAAAGTACTAGTTTAATAAATGTAAGAAAAAAAAATCGTATAGAAAAATTCAAAATGGCAATCAAGAATATGACATCCAAATAGTGGTATAGTCGACACTTCTCCGTGTGAATATATTTTCTATGCACAGAAAGTATAGGGTGCGAAGTACGCGAACTGAATTTAGATGCTGACTGTACCTTAGGATAGCACGTGCGATTTGTAAAGCTTCGACCAGACGAGCTCCTGATATTATCATTTTGATCACAATGCGTTGTAATGAACATTTTTATTTATTTATTCCAAAGGGTGTGCAAACGGTTCGTAGTACCATGTTTTTTATATAAAAAAAGTATTATTTACATATACAATGTCTTACCGTGGGATGTTACACACAGAGAGGCTGAAAACTGTTTTTTAAAATATAAGTATTTGTCTATTGAGAAATTAATCGCGCTATAGGTCGAACTTACAAGAGACCACGTGTGTGAAAAGATAAATGTGTGAGGATATTAACTCTCGCTATGACTCGCAGGAAACGAGAGTATTTTTTTTATTTGTTGCGAATTTGTAATATTTTTTCTTTCTAAAGTTTATTCTCCGAATAAATAAATATTATGTTTCGCAAAAGTACTCTTTGACAAAAATATGTCTTAACTGGGGATAGATAATCTTGGCCAGGAAAATAATGACGCAATAAACCTTTTCTTTGTGATTATTTATATTATATAACAATTGTAGCTCGGTATATGACAACACTCCTAATATAAAGTTAGAGTGCAAATAACTACTACTATAGACAAACTACAGGCTTCTGCTATACCGGCTTGAAGAGAGAATGGCAGAGCACACTTCTCTCGTTACCTGGTTCCAAACTGTTTCCGAAACGTGGCAAGGTACAAACTCAGGACGGCAGACCGGGCTAATAACCATCATCAGTCTGCCTTCCACTCTTTAATAGTGCCTATAGGAACTAAGCGACCAAAGTACATATAACATAGTTACATTGGTACCGGTCACAATTTAGCGAGGTTTAAACATGGGTCTAGCTTGGTATATATATTTAAATAAAAAAATATTGCACTATTAATTGAATTAACTATTTAAAAAAATAATAATTAAAAAAAATTGTAAAATAAATATTATTTTTATAATATTATAAGGTTTAGAAATATTTTCTTTACACATTTTAACCTCTTAGGATTCTTTCTATGAGCATTTGTTACTTGTTTTTAAGCGCAGATAATATTTCAGTACCACATGTGTCCACGTCTTAAGATAAAGGCAATCTCGTAGAGTGGGCCAGTGCACCTACTGCAAATATTCACGTTAGCGGGACAACTGTGCAATATACACTGTCACCATGAATTCACTGTAGATCAGAGGGGCAATTCTTTAGTAGAATTAACGTTCAGTTTGCACTTTTATCTTGCACGTTGAGCCGGCATAGTGGGTCCGTCGTACTTTCATAAATAAATAATATAAACAGTGCAATAACATAACGCTAACGAAAATGGCGATTTTCTATTGGCTATCAACAATAGTGACAAGAAAAGTGATTGCTCCCACCGGCTTGTGGAGATGAATGTGCATTGACAGTGCACACTCCTCTCGTTATACCTGGCTACTTTCGAACTGCTCCCGAAATGCGAGAAGATCACTTTACGGTTGTTACATTCGAAAGTGGTGGTAGTACCCCAGGGCGGCAGACAGGACTAATTTGCCTACATGTTTATTCAGTTTCTCTTCAAAGTAAGGGTGGAACTATTATAGTATAAATATGTTTTGTATTAAACAACGATTATTTGGTATGAAATGAAATGAAATGAAATGAAATGAAATGAAATCTTTATTGCGTGCTTGGTATTAGGTAATTTCTGAGGCAGTACAATAAATATGTCCAACTAATATCTGCCTTTGCAGGCGTACACACATTTGTCCTTATTACATAGTTACAGTCCATTGTTACAAATAATATAATGTCAATGTATAAACAGTATTATAAACTTTATTAATGTCATGGAAAATTACAGAAAAGAAAAAAAAATAATAATAATAATAATAAAAATAAATTAAGTGTGTTTCATTTATATTCCATATAATCCTTCACCGAATAAAAACATCTTTCCGTAAGCCATGCTTTTGTATTCTTTTTAAATGAGTAAATTGATTTATCTTTAAAGGTGTCTGGTAGTTTATTATAAGTATTAATACACATTATATATGAGTTTTTGTTTGTTAAAGTTAGTCTTGCATGTGGTCTGTACAGTTTTTGTATATATTGTGAACGCAGGGATCTCGTCGTCACTGCTTGTTGTTCTTGAAATAGATATTTATTTTTATGCACAAACAAACAAATTTCATAAACGTATATGCATGGCACGGTCAAAATATTATGTTTTATAAAGTATGGACGACAGGAATCCATTCTGTCCAGTCCAAAGACAGCTCTCAGGCAGTGTTTTTGAGCTAGAAATACTTGATTAAGGGTTGTGGCGTTTCCCCAAATGACAATACCATAACGCACAGCAGAGTCCACATATCCATTATATGCCATTAAGGCTGCTTGTAGTGTGACTATCTGTTTAATTTTCCATAATGCATACACGAATTGGTTTATTTTGCAGCAAATCTCGTTTACATGCTCCTTCCATGTTAGTGAAGAGTCAATATTTATTCCCAAAAATTTTGTATATTCAACTTCATTCACGTGTTCTCCATTAAAGTTTACATCTAAGGTTTGTAGTTTATGTTTAATGGTATGGAATTGTATATATTTTGTTTTACTAATATTTACTTTTAGGTTATTCTCTGATAACCAATTCATTGCTTGTGTTAAGCTTTTGTTTATTTCGTCATTATATGTTAATTTATTAGTATCTTTGATAATTATAGATGTATCGTCTGCAAAAAGGATACACTCATGCGACAAAGCATTGGGTAGATCATTTATGTACAGGGAA
This sequence comes from Tinea pellionella, assembly GCA_948150575.1. Lineage (NCBI taxonomy): Eukaryota > Metazoa > Arthropoda > Insecta > Lepidoptera > Tineidae > Tinea > Tinea pellionella. The sequence goes on from OX411253.1 coordinate 684,273, forward strand.
AATAGCAAAGGGGCCATTATACTCCCTTGTGGGACACCAAACGTGTTTGGAATGTATGTTGATTTATATGTCATTATAGTTTTATTTGTATGGCAATAATTTTTCAATTCAACACATTGCGTTCTGTTGCTCAGATAAGCGGTCATCCAATCATATGCAGGACCCCTCAAACCGTAGCAAAACATCTTAGAAAGTAATCGTCTATGGCATACATAATCAAAGGCCTTGCTCATATCCATAAATAGTACCGTCACAGGAGTTCTTTTGTCTATACATTCCGTTACGTTCTTAGTCAATTTAAAAATTGCAAGAGAGGTGCTTTTACCTTTTCTAAAACCGAATTGGTTTTCCTTTAATATGTTATTAGCTTCGAGAAAATTTGTTATCCTTTTATACATTACTTTTTCATAAATTTTAGAAAATATTGGTATTAATGTAATCGGTCTATAGTTATCTATTATAGTTTTGTCACCTTTTTTGTGTAATGGTTTTACTACAGATTTTTTCAAAATTTCAGGAAAAGAGCCTTGCACCATTGATAAGTTAATAATATGAGTCAGTGGAGAAATAATGTGCGAGATGTTATTTTTTATTATGTCTGTCCTTATATCATCATACCCTACAGCTTTGGAGTTCTTTAGGTTTCTTATAATTTTTGAAAGTTCTTTTTCGTCTACCGGATACAAGTATATACTAGATTGATTTTTTTCGATTTGTATTGTAGAATTTAAGTTTGTTGTATAATTATTTGCTATGCTCTCGATAAAGTGGTTGTTAAATGACTCAGCGATACTCTGTGGATCTTCTATTATATTTTTATTTACCTTTATTTTATTAATGCTGTTTGTATTACATTCCTTTTTTGTGTATTTCTTTACTATATCCCAAACTGCTCTACATTTATTTTTGTTTTGACCAATATATTCCAAATTTCTTGTCCTTTGATATGAGAGTAAACACTTTTTTAGTATTCGCGAATAGTTTGTGTATATATTTTTATAATGTAATTTATGATGTCTATTTTTTAGATATAGTTCCCTTTTTTTATTGCAACATTTTCTTAAGCCCTTTGTTAATAATTTTGTACCTTGATTTTTATTTGTTATCTTTATTTTAGTTATTGGAAAGCATAGATTGTAAAGGAGTGTATATAATTCATAAAACATGTTAAAAGAATTTGTTGCATCATTTTCGCCCAATACTTCATTAAATGAGATCGACGACAGATAATATGTAAACTTAGTTTGATATTCTTTACTATAGTCTCGTCTATATTCGTACCACCATTTTATCGGGGGGGTATATCTTTTTTGTATTGGCATCTGATATGATTGGGCTGTGTGGTCTGATAGACCTATGTCATGAATGTGTCCGGTGCCTTCTGTTATATTAGTTACTATATGATCAATACATGTTTTTGAAGTAGCTGTAAGTCTTGTTGGGTTCTGAATGACTAGTCGCATGTTATACATCTCTAGCTTATTTATAAGTTCACTCGAAATTTTAGTATTTTTTAGAATATCTATATTTAAATCACCACAGAGTATATATTTTTTTCTTTTATGTCTGCAGAACCGCGTTAACATGTCGTCTAAAATTTGAAAAAATCTAGAAGTAGTTGATGTAGGTGTTCTATTTGTGTAAACACATATTATCGATAGATTGTATTGGATTATGTTTACCCCGCAGCATTCGAAAGTATAAGTTTCGGAGATGGATTCGAGACCTTTGATATGAGTATAATCGATACCTTTTCGAAGCAGGATTGCTACACCTCCTCTTCTTGAGTTCTTCCGAGAGTAGCAGGAAGCCAATTTAAACCCATTGAGTTTCAGATTATATTCCGTCCCGCGACTTATGTGAGTTTCGCTAAGACATAACACATCTGTATACATACTATTTTGTTTACTAATATCTTCTAAAGCACAGCACAATTCCGTTTGTTTGTTTAATGCTCCTGAAATGTTAAGATGTAAGATACCAAGTTGGTTTTTATGTGTATCTGTAACGAAAAAAATTATTTGCATGTCGATTAAATTTTTTGTTAAGTATAAGATTATTATTTTGCCTACCAGAGTTTGTTTCGATGTTTTTATTCGGTGTAGTGCTACCACAATATAAATATTCAAATTCATACATTTTACAAGCTATGTTATAAATTATATTTAAGAAGATCTTTTTTGATCTATACACCCATTCTGCACCAGTATAATTTACAATGTCACAATTCTTAAATTGGCTCGAGATTAATCTAAACATGTCATTCATAGGTTTTTCGTTCAAGTATTTACAGTATGGTGTTTCTAATAATAATATGTTAGTATTTCCTAGTCTTTGTACAATATAGTATAAATTTGCAAACATGTCATTTGGGTTTTTGTCATTTGATCCGGTTAGTATAATTACAAAGTCATCTTTGTTCAGTGTATTACAGAATTTTAATAATGGTTCGACGATGTGTCTCGTGTCCGCACCTGGTTTTGTAAAAGAGGATATGTCAAAATATTCACCGTACTCCTTATTCATTTGTAGACTCAGTCCTTTACCACGTTGATCCGATACGATAATTATTTTTCGCTTGGTTATACCATCTTGGTTTCTATTTATGTTGTCTAATTTAAATTGATCTTTATATCTTTCTGTAGAATTTGGATTATGGAGTAAACATAGCGAATAAATTTAAATAAAATTTAAATACAATAGGTTTCATATAATGCAAAAGCGGTTTCATAGTTGGACAGCGACGTAACTTTTAATGGGCCCTGAGGGTGGGCGCAGGCACTTTCGGCACGGCCCAAAAATTTGGCCCCGAGCCAACTTATTCACGCTCCTCATCCGTGTTATTTCATACACTATCCGAATTAAATATTATATTATGGAATTTATTACTAATATCTATTATTATAAAATAATATTATTTATTAAATATAGTTTTGTCGGGTAACGAGAGAAGTGTTCTTGTCAATAAATGATACTCATTGTTCTTCCCAAGCCAGCATAGTGGAGGCTACTACTGCCTGTATAAATTTATCTGTCGTAGCAGCTGTTTCTAAATTACTCGTATTATTAAATTGTGGTAGATGGAAAAAAACGGAAAGGTTGATGGAAAGGTAATGCAGAGGAATTTGGAGGCCGCGCCGTGACGCGGGTTTGAACCTTATCTTCTCAGGACTTTTTAAGTTTTTTTCTTAATAATAACAAATCTAACATTTTATTCAGCCGTTTGAGAGTGAATGGGATACAAGCAAACATATTTTCACATCTATAAAGTCAAGTCTAGATAAATAATCTTGTTATTTATCGAGTGCTAAGTGCACTATTGTGTCCCATATATCTATGTTCATATTCTGTATTTTATAGTACACACCCACAGCCGCTCGGTGCGCGGAAAACCACAAAACCACTGAACAAAATGAACTATCAAATTTTTTCCTATCTTTCCTCTCCATTATTTATTACATAACCTTAATTTTTTTAATACATAGTAGCACAGCATATCAGCGGTATTCATGGACAGCGGTCCAGCTAACACAGGGAAATTTCTGCAGACTGCAGTAGCCTTCGCTATGCCGGTTTGAGGGGAAAATGTGCACCATTTATGGCAGACTGGGCTGATAATCGACCATTATCAGTTTAAAACTTTTTATTTTTTTTTATTTTGGCACGACATGTGACCTCGACTGGTCTGATGGTAAACGCAGTGGAGGTCCATGAGCATTGACGACTAGAGAACCGCTCGCACGGTGGCCCCAGTCGCCACCACTATGCCGGCCTGAGAAGGTGCTTTTTCACGCTCCGCTTGAAGGATCCAAGGTGAAAGGATTGGGAGAATACATGGGAGGGCAAAGCATTCCACTTGTCAATTGTGCGACACAAAAAGGACGCGCCGAACCGTTTTGTTATATAGTTTAAAAATATAAAAGAATGAGTATGTGACGGTCGTTGCGCGGAAACATCGAGTGGAGTTTCATCAACATCGAGTTTACGTTTTTATATAATATAATTGTTTACAGTGGTTGTTATTGTATAAAATTGGTATTAATTTGTATAATGAAGAGTTACGCCAGTGAACAACTTGTTAATACATGAAAATTCTCTCTATATATGTTGCAGTAAACGGTTTTATTCTGTGGCATCACACGCCGTAAAACACCCATTATGTTGATGTTTCTGAGCAAAATATTTAAAAACAAAACATCAAATTGTACAATGTTTGTACTTCTATGTAAAAAAAAGAATAAATGATAATACTGAAGACGTGGCTGTATAGGGTTTGTTCCCTTTGCTTTCCCAGAATATAAGAACTGGACTTAAAACAAAGTAATCAATTCACAGTTGTCTTGAATCAGAGTTGGTCTCTAAGAAGTGAACATTAAACACTAATGGTTGTTTTTGTATTTTCATTTTATTGGCAAGATTGGAATCTTTGCCAAGACACACACGGGCGGTATCCCACTTTGTTAGCTCGTTTTTCTTTCTCAATGGCAAATGTGTGCGGTTAAGAATTAATGGACGATTTTTATGTCACTAACAAGTGCTTTGACCTCTATATTATTGCTATTAATCTTGAATGAGAGTTGACTGATATTAATATACATTGTATAAACGTGAAAGTGTGTTTGTTTGTCTCCTAATCACACGTAAACTAAACTGAACACATCTTGATGCTTAGGGTATTTTTGGGCTAGAAGGAATAGATTAAAGAATATTTTTTGTTAATCTCAGTTAAAACCTCTATTTTAAAGTGTTTTAATGCTTGCAATAGTGTAAATATCAACTATAATTAACGCGTTAAAAATTACGCTATTAAAATATAGGGCTCCATTAAGGGTTTTGCGCGAGTTAGCGTTTAACGCGTAATGCCAATCATATTGACGTTAATAGAATAACGTGTTAAAGTCTTGGTCACATTAACGTAATGCATTAATTAACGCGCAACATGCACCCGTAGCATAATGATGGATCGGATACGCTATAGAACAACGCATAAAGATTGTTTTTCTGTTAAATTTTTATCAAAATATAATTTTGTTTATTTTTGTGTGAACATAAACGCTTTTTAACCGACTTCAAAAGGAGGAGGTTATCTATTCGTCGTGTATTTTTTTTTTTTTTTTGTGGCGATGTTCACTCATATCTCCGCCGTTTGTGGACCGATTTTGAAGATTCTTTTTTTGTTGGATAGGGTATATGTCCGCATTGGTCCCATTTCAATTTGAAGAAAATATTCCACCTCTAAGGGTGGGAAATTAGGGGATGTTTCGCCGTTTGTAAACCGATTTCGATGATTTTTCTTTTGTTGGATAAAGTATGTCTCGTGATTGGTCAATTTTAAATTTGAAGAAAATATTCCATCTTTAAGGGTGGAAAATTAGGGGATGTTTCGCCGTGTGTGAACCTATTTCGATGATTTTTCTTTTGTTGGATAAAGTACGTCTCGGGATTGGTCCCATTTAAGGAATAAAATATTCCACCTTTAAGGGTGGAAAATTAGGGGATATTTCGCCATTAGTGAACCGATTTTGATGATTCTTTTTTTGTTTGATAAAGTACGTCTCGGGATTGGTCCAATTTAAGGAATAAAATATTCCACCTTTAAGGGTGGAAAATTAGGGGATATTTCGTCATTAGTGAACCGATTTTGATGATTCTTTTTTTGTTTGATAAAGTACGTTTCGGGATTGATCCCATTTAAGAAATACAATATTCCACCTTTAAGGGTGGAAAATTAGGGGATATTTCGCCATTAGTGAAGCGATTTTGATGATTCTTTTTTGTTTGATAAAGTACGTCTCGGGATTGGTCCAATTTAAGGAATAAAATATTCCACCTTTAAGGGTGGAAAATTAGGGGATATTTCGCCATTAGTGAACCGATTTTGATGATTCTTTTTTTGTTTGATAAAGTACGTTTCGGGATTGATCCCATTTAAGGAATACAATATTCCATCTCTAAGGGTGGAAAATTAGGGGACGTTTCGATTGATTTTAATGATTCATTTTTTATCGGGTAGGACTTGAGAGTGTCTGTCTATAAGCCCACTACTCATCACATTTTATTTAAACAGCGCGTTTAGAATGTTATCCATACAATCAATCAACAGTTACAACTAAAAATTACAAAATAAAAACATTTCTGAAAAAAATTGAACCGACTTCTAAATAAAACACAAGGCACTAAAAAGTAAAAAAATAATTTTAATTGAGAGTACATACACACAATTTAATAAGCATAAACAAGAATAGATGCTTATTATCTATTTACACATTAATTGTCTACATTTTATTTAGCATATATCTGAAGTCGGTGCCAACCAAATATGAAACTCCGCATTGCTTGAATCTAGGTACATTACCAATCATAAAACATGTTTCAAATGCTTGCACCGACTTCAGATATATGCTAGATAAAATGTAGACAATTAATGTGTAAATAAATAATAAGCATCTATTCATGTTTATGCTTATTAAATTGTGTGTATGTACTCTCAATTAAAATTATTTTTTTACTTTTTAGTGCCTTGTGTTTTATTTAGAAGTCGGTTCAATTTTTTTCAGAAATGTTTTTAGGTTAAGAAGTGTTGTAACATAATAATTAAACGGGGTCAAAGGACGTCACCCACTCGGGCGAAAAATGATTAATCGTTTCAAACTGATTTAGTGAAAGTAAATATTAAAATATTAACTTTACAAATTAACTTGTCATTTTCGTTTAGAGTCCTGAATAATAATTTTATTAGCTCTCTCAAATTATGTTGATAGAAATCGTTCTATTCAATTTGTGTTTTTCACTTTACAATTTCTTGTAAATACATTTCTCGGTAAATAAAGATAATAAAAAAAGACTTCTCGAGTTTTGATAAAGTTTTTTTTTTAGAAATTTGTGACTTGCTTAATTGTACTAATAATTTTTACTCTACATTTTTCTAGAAAGGCAGAGGGATCAGAGCTCATGCAGCCACGTCATATATTATTTTTTACTATATGTAAATATAAACTATGTATTAAATTATTAGGAAAACATAACAGAAAAAATCAAATCACATTTTTACAATTTTTAAATTAGGTAAATATATTTTTATTTATTATAACCCACGTTTAAATCCAGTAATACGAGTATGTAACGTCTACTCAGAATTTGGTTATTTATTTAAGAGAAAATACGTTTCTGTTATAAATTTTGAACGTAGAAATAGTTGATACGAATAACAAAAGGTCCCGCGTGGGTGGCCGCGGGGCAGGTCTGCGAGTGTATGATTAATTGTTTCGGCCTAAGTAAATATTCTGCACCACTGCCTCTTTACAATGGACACATTCATTATAGGCATTGCAGAACATTTTTTAAAATTATTTTCGTTACATAAAACGTCTGTAACCTTTCTCTAGTTATTATAGTTTAAATCCAAATCTCGGTTTACCGCTTTTTTACCAGTCGAAAAGAAAATAAGGTTATCAAAACCATTAAGTGTATAGTCCAGCGTGTACTATAAGTGGAAACTGTTAATTGATCGTACATACGACGATATTTAATATAATTTTTAGGTGTTAGTTTCCCTAAAATAAATAAATAAATATGACTAAACACTCCGCTAGAATGCGGTCCAAGCAGTCGCCTGTGTTATGCCGGCTCTCTTTATACCTGGTTACTTCCAAATTGATCCCGAAATTTGATTCGGTTACTTGTTAAACTTGAAAAAATTTCTTCGTTTGCTTACTACATTTTTTAAGGTTTTTATAATTACAATTACATGTAAAAGAAGCCTTTTCAGCATAGAGTTATCTACACGCACTAATCTTTCACGGACTAAAGGAATTTATTCATAGAATATACATATTATATGTATGTAAATTTGTTTCTCTCTCGCGCTCCTTTTCCAAGTTCCTTGTGATTTTACGAGGGGTAAGTTTCTTTTTTTTTCTGTGTTACTAAATGCGGACTATACCTACCTAAACCGCACTCTAGCTGAACATCAGACGGAGCGTTGTCATAATATGGCGAGCTACAATAAAAAACAACTTCTGCACCACGCATGCGAACACTATCGGCTAATGAAAACAAGCCCTTAAACCTACCCACGTTACGCATTTTACATGTGTAGGTAAATGTTATAGGTGACTTGTCCATAAACGGGAAAGATATACGTAAATAATAAAGGAGAATGCCCACTTTTGGGCCCACTTTACGTTTTGGGGAACAAAACAATATTTTTAAATATTAATTTATTTTTTTAGTAATTCATTTTAATACATCGTTTAACACATCGTTTACCAATCAATGGACAATGTTTAATTACCTAAAAAACAGATATCTTCAATTATTAAAGCATTTAAAATAATAATAACCTCAAATATTGCATTAGAATACATCTAATTACTCACTCAATAACCCTGGTGAGAAAATTAAAACTGATTGGTAATAAGGAAGTAGATTTATTTTTTTCTACAAAATTAACTAAAAACATCGACAAACTCGAGAAAAAAATTGTGAGCCCATTTTTCTTAGGCGAATGAGCATTCACCTTTAAGATTTTTTTTTACCCAAAATAAATTATGTGAGATCGTAAAAATATAAACATATCACGTATATGCATAATATAGGTATTGTTTATTTTATATGTTTTTCAATAAACCGCGCGTAAAATTTCAGTAGGGCAATACGAGAAAATATAAAACGTTCCCCGGCTGCTTCAACTGTATGAGATTTCTTATGAAAAATATTCTCATGCCCTGAAAGGATTTGCTTCAGACCGAACGTATATCGTTATGTTTCTCAATAAATATATATGTATAAATATATATAGATAAGTGTATCAGTCACGCTATTATTGAATATATTTTTTTAGAACATTGTTTGGTGAAATTTTGCATTATTCTTTACGAGCTGTTGTTCACGACTTCGCATGAATTTGAGAAATTATGGGTTATTTTTTAGATTTTTCTCCTTCTGCAGAAAGAAGTCTATCTCTTTGCTAGTGATTTAATGTTGTAGCTCGGCATATGACCACACTCTGCCCGATTTCCGATGTTAAACTAGAGTGCGGTCCATGAACGGAAACAACTGTTAGTACAGTTTTTTTTCTACAGGCAGCAGGCGCCTCCGCTATGTCGGCCTAAGGAGACGAATGTACACCATCCAGATTGACAATACAGAGTCACTTTTGAGACTAGGGAAGTATTGTGCATCAGACAGAAACAAAACAAAAGATTGATTAATAAATTCTCAATTAACTATACAGCAATAAAAAAAATTGGCAGAAGAAACATAAGTTTAGGAAAATAATCCAGGCTCAATTCTTAACAAGAAAAGAAAATAAACTTTATCTTTAAATATAATCTCTTAAGCCCACTGTAAAGCCGTCGAATAAAATGATGCCTTTGTCAATAATGGCGTTTAAGAGGTTCAGGTAAACTTGTTCGGTTTTAATATAATAAAGTTAATACTGGTACTGTTTTTTTATTATTCAATTTTATTTAGGGACTTTAACCCGTCAGGTTACGGCAGTCCCATCATACCTTAAACATTAATAAACAGAAAATAATCTAACTTATAACTATTACTTAAATCTACTTATTTTTAATAATTTTTACAGCAAAAGACAATGCCTTTTTTTGGGCCCACTTGATTTGGGACATAAGATTTTAAAATAATATATATTATTTTAATTAATTTATATCATCATAATTATGTCATCATTAGATATATCATCAATATTAAAGCATTTAATATAATAATAACCTCAAATGTCGCATCAGAAAAATCTAACCACTAAATACTCCGGGGAAAAAATTAAGACTGTTTATTTTTCTCCAAAATGAACTAAAAATCATCCACAAAACAAAAAAAGGTGACTGCTGCACAGGTTTCTCTGTAGTAGCAGTTGTTTCCATTCATGGACCGCACTCTAGCTTTACATCAGGCGGAGTGTTGTCAAATGCGGAGCTATAATAAAAAAAAAATGTGGGCCCATTTCTCCTTTAAATTTAGCTGGGCTGATACTGTTGCCAGTGCACGTTTTTGAAAGTTTTATTCAGTAACTATTTATAACACTTACGAATCAAAAAAAATATATAATAAACTATAGATTTTTTTAAAATGTATATTTAAAATAAATTTAAATAATAAAAAAAACCACCGGCATAGTGGTGGCGACTAGAGCCCCCGTGCGAGCGGTTCTCTAGTCGTCAATGCTCATGGACCTCCACTGCGTTTACCATCAGACCAGTCGAGGTCACATGTCGTGCTAAAAAAAAAAAATTTTTACCCGACTTCAAAAGGAGGAGGAGGAGGAGGTTATCAATTTATTTAATTATGTCTTATAAATATAAAAAAATATATCGTTAAGCGAGCTCTATATTAATTTTTAATGCAGTTTTTCTCGGGTAAAAACTCATCGCATAAATTTTTATTTTCCATCATTATATTTGCAAAATCATAATCTAGAACGTGGTTTTTTCTTTTTTTTTTTAAATTCAATATATCTTAGGCGCAATGTGAAAATAATAGGTTTCAGCGCTGTCAAGGTTAAGGTGGAGATACAGACGTATTTGGTATTTATACAGGGTATCCCGTAAGTAGTGGTATCAAAGGTATGTTGTTAGCAAAACAATGGTCCACTAATCTGATATACAAATTTTTTACACCAGCTTCGTTTAAATATTTTGCTAAAAATTAGAAAAATTAAATCTTGTTTATATTTAAATTTTTCATTTAATCATGGTTATTAATTGGTTCCAAATAATATTTTAATTAGAAAGCCCTGTGTTTTCTCAACACACTTAAATAAAAACATCAATAAAAAATAATTATAAACATATTTTTAAAACATTGTTTTTGTGTAAAAACGGGGAAAAATGTGATAATTTCTTAAAATATCATAACTTTTAAACCAGAAGGTATAAAAAAATTACTAAATTATATTGTAGATATTGAATCCCTCTCTCTATCTGTAAAATAATGTTGATACCACTACTTACGGGACACCCTGTATATAATTTATCTTTAAACGGGGAAAAGAACGCCGTAAAGATATTAATTAAAAAACGATCCGGTTCCTTATTTGTTTAATATACGTCTGTTCATTATTGTAAGTAATATATGAATTAATATGTACGTTACACCCTCTTCTCTCGTGTATATTAGTGATGAGCTATAATTTTATCCATAAAGTTTTTATTTGGTGTCTTTTTAACTTATTTATTTAATATATTTAACTTAAAATAAACGAGGAAAATTTAACAAAAAAATTGGCGGGAATCGAACGCGTATCTTCTATTATACGCTCGGATACTCTGACTCCTGGGTTATACAGCGTTTATCTGAATGCGTTGAAATTCTTTACATAGTATTAGAATCTGCAAAAAAAAAAACTCGAATGCTTGAAATAAATGAATAAAATAATACTAATATAATATTTAACAAATAAAACTGTACTAAAATGTTCTTTAGAAAAAATTAAAAATATTTACAAAACAATTATATTAGTAGTGCCACCACTTTCGAATGTAACACCCGTGAAGTGAGCTGGACGCGTTTCGGGAATAGTTTGAAAGTAGCCAGGTATAGCGAGAGGAGTGTGCACTGTCAATCTAGACGGTACATGTTCGTCTCCGCAAGCTTGCATAGTGGAGGCAATTGCTGCCCGCACAAGTTTCTCTCCGTAGTAGCAGTCGGCACTCTAGCTTTATACCAGACGGAGTGTTGAGCTACAATAAAAAATAATATTAATGTGTTCGGTAGAACTTAGTGTGAGCTTTACGCAGCTAACAAATATCGATATCGACACAGTAACATCACTATGAAATCGTGAATTTTCTCGCGAACGGCATTAGTATTTAATTAAAACTCGTCGCAAACTCACCGAGAACAATTGTGGTTGGAAGCCTCTCTGTTCTCATTCCATACTTCTTACTTCTGACTTTCACACGTTCAAGTTATGGACTACTTCTAAAGTTAAAGGTTCACACTATATAATTTAAAATAATATTTATTGAAACATAAAAGGTTTACCGATTCGTATTGGTCGATGTCAGAACGGTCAAGAATGAGCTTTGTTGAATACAAACATTGCTTAAGTGATGCACCTATCGGTGTTAGCTAAAAAAAGCTAAAAAAATCTTTTCACCAATAAAAAAAACTAAAGTTATTCTACGCGTGACAAAATTGGAATAAGTAGGTTCGCAGTCGGGAATTTTAAATAGATCAATGCCTAATAATCGAATATAGAATGAATTGGCGGCAAATTCGACCAGTGCATGACTTGCATGAAGAATTCAAAAGAACACAAGGCGAAGGAAAGCTTTCAATGTGACCGCATAGAGTTTGTAATGTTGTAGAACCGGTATTACAATAATAAAGATTGGGTGGCCATCTGAAGATATGGCAAGATGTCTGCAAGTAGCAGTCGCTTCCACTGCGCCTGATTCGGGAGACGAATGTGCATCATCCAGTTTGACAGTCCTCTCGTTATATCCGAAACTGGACCTACTAGGTCACTTTACGGCTGTTACAATCGAAAGCGAAAAAATTGTTACACTGGTACCGGTCTCAATTTAAACAGGATTCTCATAGATTGTGAGTTCGGCTAGACCACGGCCGAGATAACAAGGATACACTCATAAAAATTGTTTTGTTTTATATTTTGTAAATATAATTGTCAATTCTAGTATATACATAAGTTTATAACCACTAGAGTTCTGTATGCCAGACAGGAATGAGCTGCAAATGCCCCAATCTCAATTCTGAGATGGTCCCTTTGCCGTCACAGCTCTTAATAGACTGATTTGAACAAAAAATAAAACACTATATAATTATTAATAACATATTTCCCCAAAACATTTATATATCTAGCCGTGGTCTAGCGGTAAGACCTAACAAGGTGTGACTCGAACCCAACGTCTTCCGTTATTTGTGTAGATGTTCTGACCATTAATCTATTCGGGCGTCTATACGTGGTCGTGTCGTTTATGTGGTAAAAACAACCCGATAAATATTTTAATAACTTTTACAAAGCAAGTTTCTTTTTTATATATTTTTATGAATTAAACCTATCTATCAAAGTATAAATAGCTGAAAAGATATATTATCTATTGTCTAAAGCATGCGCAAGTTTCGAGAACGTTGCTTCAATGGAGCGAAGACAAATGATTGTAGTTCGACATGCATATTCTTGTTCTTATTTAAAACGTAATTTGATTAGATTAGACTTCAATACTTATATATTTATAATTACGTTATTTTATTAATAATTATGAAAGTTATTAGCACTAGTTTTCAATAAACAATAAACAGATATCAGATGCCGAGGTCTTTCGAAGCATTCGAAGGTCCAGGATTTTGAGAATATTACTCAGATTGTTTATTAGTTCAGTAACTTTCGAAAATTTCGGTTCAGCTTGCAAGTAACGGGCTGCCCTGTCGATGCGGAGGAAACTGCTGCCCACAGATTCAGTGGTAGACTATTTTTTTAATTGTAGCTCGGCATATGACAACAGTCCGCCTGATGTTAATCTAAAGTGCGGTCCATGAACGGAAAACTACTACAGATAAATTTCTACATGCAGAAGGCGCCTCCGCTATGCCGGCTTAAGGAGACGAATGTGCAGATTAACAATGCACTCTCCTCTTTCAAATTTTTACGGGTAAGATTCTTGTTCAGAACGTTATGAAATCGATCGTAATTCAAAGAATAAGTAACCGTGAATGGATGATGAAAGTTGTACCAACTTCGCTGCAAGTTAGACCATTGACTTTCTGACTTTTTTTTATAGTAAATTACTTAAGTACCTGTTTATAAAAGTTGAAGGGCTCTTATGTTGGGAAACATAATGATTGAAGTACTGCAAACTTTTGTTGTTGAAGAGTTAGCTGTTTATGTTTATAATGTAACATATCGTAGGTGGTAGGTAGACTGATGATGATTATTGGCCCAGTCTACTGTTTCTTTTAACACCTGTAAATTGACATAGGCCTGACGGCGTAAAGTAAGAGCTTTCCATCAATAGATTCGCTTCATTTGATTTTTTCCCTCGGCGGTCCTCACTTCTTAGAATGGATGCAGCGGGGTGTAATGAGAAGAATTTGTCCTATCAATCTCGATGGTGCACTCTAATAAGGACGGACGGCATCGTGCAGGCGACTTTATCGGTAGTGGCCTTTAGTTTCGGTTTTGGTCACTTCGCCAAAGTAGACTAGAATATCAAACTGGGCTAATGAACATCATCAGTCTGCCTAGTCATCTTAGAGGTTAAACTGAATACTTTTTAGAAATGAGCCGGGATAACGAGAGTTATTTTTTCGACTGCTAGTAAAAGTAAAATTTCAAGATAAAAATGTGATTTTGTGTAGTTTCTAAAAGAGGAAATGTTATGAAATTCCAGCAGAAGCTGTGAAGGGAACAAGATTTACTCTCATAACCGGTGAAGTGAATTTCCAAGGCTTTTATACGAACATATTTTTATTGGAAACATTTTAGCTTGAATAAGACTTTTTCATACGACTCTTTTGAGTAGGTTTCATCCGATTAATCTTCCAAATTTTTACAAAACATTAAAAAATATAATATAGTTTTTAGGTTAGGCAGAAATCAAAAGTTTAAAATAGGTAAAAATATTATAATTCTTTTAATACCTATACTAAACTAAAGTGCTTGTACAAAAACAAAAGTATCTACTGCACGACCAAAGTACATATAACATAGTTACATTGGTGCCGGCCACATTGTCATTTGAACAATAGTCTCATCGATCGTTAGTTAACGCGTTTACCACTAGACCATGGGCGCACACTGCAGGCAGGGCGTGGTTAAACGCTGGTCTAATAAAAATGAAAAAAAGATTTAATCAATACAGCTTTATCAATACAAGACAAGCAATGTACTCGACTTGTTTAATTTTAACAACAATCTGGATGGTACATGCTCGTCTTTTAAAGCCGGCATAGTGGAGGCGACTGCTGCCTATAGAGATTTCTCTGTAGTAAGCAGTTGTTTCCATTCATTGACCCAGTGGCGGACTAAGGCTAAAGCGAGCCCTAGGCTACTTTGCGTTTTGTAAAAACATAATTTTTGGGGACTAAAAATTACGGGCCCTAGGCACGTGCCTAGGTTGCCTAACCTTAGTCCGCCCATGCATGGACCGCACTCTAGCTTTACATCAGGCGAAGTGTTGTCACATGCAGAGATACATTAAAAAATAATAATAAAAAAAGCCTTAAAGCCACTCGGTTGCAAATAGCAATAACTTTAAAAAGATTCGTGCGAAAAGTTGTATGAATAATAGATATTGGAATGCAAAGAATATGCAGCTGAGGGGTGTAATTTTGTTTGTCCGCTTTCCTAACAAGTCTGTCGATTTTTTACTTTCAAACGGGAAATGGAGTTTATTACGTCACAATAAGCTCTGATCTTTTATATTATATTTATATTATATTTATATTTCAAGGGCGACCAGTGGTGGGAATCATTATATCATGCTTCTGTTTAGCAGACCAATCCTATGGCGAATGATCCACCCTTAGGTGCCACATCTTACACAATAAACAAAAAAAAAAAAAAAAAAAAAAAAAAAAAAAAATTAATAAATAAAATAAAATCAAAATCAGAATTAAAGTCTAAATTAAAATCAAAATTACAAGTCAAAATCAAAATTAAAATCAGAATTAAAATTAAAATCTAAATTAGAATTAAAATCAAACCTAAAACCATTATTAAAATCAAAGTCAAAATAAAATTCAAAATTAAAAATAAAGTTAAAGATTAAAATCAATGTCAGATAGAATCAGATAAGAGTCAACAGGAGGCAGAACCAGCGACCACCTTAGACCTAAATATGCCAAGCGAGTCGCCGAACATATCCACACCAAGCTCATTATATTTTTTCGTCAGCCTTGATATTGCGGCGTGACGTTTCAGATTGGTTTTAAATCTTGGTGGGTGGAGTAACGCTCTAGGATGCCGAGGTATACGTCGAGGAATTTGAAAGTGAAACGATTCTAGTAGGGCTGGGCAGTCTATTTGGTTCGTAAATAGTTTGTAGAGGAGACTCATGTCGAGCGCGACTCTACGAACCGCGAGGCTGTCAATTTTAAAATGATGCAATTTGTCTCGGTATGTTAGGAGCCTATTGTGCATTTTTGAGCTGTAAGTTAAATGCCTTAAAAACCTTTTCTGCACTCGTTCGATGCGTAATTGGTGTACAGCATAGTGCGGTGACCACACTACACTGCAGTACTCGAGAGTGCTCCTTACGAACGCATTGTAGATCACTATTTTGGTACTTGGGTGTTTAAAGACTTTGCCATTTCTGATGATAAAACCGAGTGTTTTTGAAGCTTTATTTATAATATTATCTAGATGGGGAACGAAAGTTAGTTTTGCATCGAATGTGACCCCCAGGTCGCGGACTGCATCACATTCCCGCAGAACCTTACCGTTTAAATGATAGCTCGTCTTTATGATGTTGTTTTGGTGTTTGCGCGTGAATTTTATGTGATGACATTTTGAAATATTCAACAGCATATCGTTATCTAGGCACCATTCCAACACTCTATTTAAGTCGTCTTGCAATAGAAGACTGTCCTCGGCTGATGAAACTTTTCTACATAGTTTAAGATCGTCTGCAAAGAGGTAAACCTTACTATGCTTGATTGTAGAGACTATATCGTTGATGAATAAGTTGAACAGCCAGGGTCCGATGTGAGAACCCTGGCTTACTCCAGATGTAGCGGTATAATCTTGGGATCTATGGCCTTTGAGGACAATATACTGCTTACGATCGGCCAAGTATGACGTGAACCATCTCAGTATGTTGCCAGCGATACCGCAACGCTCTAACTTCTCTATCAGAATTGTATGCGAGACGCGGTCGAACGCTTTGGAGAAATCTGTGTAAATGGCGTCTACTTGGTGGCCCTCGTCGACAACGCTGACGAGGTAATCGTGATAGGCGACCAAGTTAGTGTTAGTTGATCTCTGTTTGACGAATCCATGTTGGTCAGGGGTAAGTAAGTGTTTAAAATGATACTCAAGATTAGGGTATAACAGTGACTCAAATACTTTAGCAAATGTTGACAATATTGAGATGGGTCTATAATTTGATATTAGTTCGCGCTCACCACTTTTAAACACTGGAACAACTTTAGCTGTCTTCCACAACGTTGGAAATGTACCTGAGCTCAGGGACTTGTTATAAATTATGTATAGTGGACGAACCAAAGCCGAAGAGCACCTAATAATAAAGTATGGGGGGATATTGTCCGGTCCGGCGCCCTTAGAAGGGTCAAGCTTTTTAAAGCTATTTTGAATTTGTGTTTCTGTGACGTGTATAGAGCTTAGAATGTTAACGTCTCTGTGATTAGTGTTGCAGGTAGAGCTCGAATGGGAAGTGGTGTAAGTGGAAGAAAAGTACGTCGCGAAAAGATCGCATACACTAGCTCCGCTGTTGGCGTTCACGTCGCCCAGGCGCATTTTGTCGGGGCATTCGTTGGTTGCATCACGTTTGTTTTTGAGATAAGACCAAAAATATTTAGGATTAGTTTTGATACTACTTTCGATGTTACGTATGTAGTTTTTGTAGCAAATAGACGTTAAAGACTTGCACCTCTTATTTAGTGTTTTTAAAGAGATTTCGTCCATTGGATTTTTATAAATTCTATATCTACGTAAAACCTTTAATTTTTCTTTGTTAAGTTTTATGAGTTCTTTGGAGAGCCAGCAGGGGCCCTTATCATTGCGGATTTTGAACTTTGGTACAAAATTGTTGATATTTTTGTTCAAAATGCTATACAGATTGCTAATCATTGAATTAACATCCTCGGACTTGCCCAGCTCCTCAATCCAATCGACAGACTCCAACTCTGAAATCATACTTTCATAGTCTGCTTTATAAAAGTTGTATTTGAACACCTTATTATTGGCCCTAAGCCTGGCTCTAGTATTAAGTCCTATAGATATGTTCAGCGGCTCGTGTAAGGGATCCACGTTAACTAAGGGGTCACTGTCTCTGCCGACTTCTGTCTCTGATATGTTACTTAAAATTAAATCCAGCATTTTATTCTTGTTATTACATATTTGATTATATTGAGCTAAATTATTGAAAGAAATAAAGTCTATTAACGATTGACCCAGCACTGAGCCCCTAATCACAGGCGGCTGATTTGATACGGGCGATGGCCAATTTATGAAGCTCATATTGAAATCACCGAGAACACATATGTTTGTCATGTCTTCGGAGACACTGTTGAACTTATCTACAAAATGGTCTAGAATATTATGTTTGACAGGAGGCGGGAGATAAACTCCACATAAATTTATATATGCGTTATTTGACAATTCCACTTTGACCCATAAATCTTCGCAACTGCTTTCGCAGTCCACCAAGCGCCAGGAGTTTAACTTTCTTGAAACTGCTATCAGCACTCCGCCGCCATCCTTGTGACTATGAAAGCCGCTACTCTCACGATCTCTTCTATATACAATGTAGCGGTTGTCGAAGAGTTCAGCATCGCTGATACCGCTCTTCAACCACGTTTCAGTAAGTACAATCACGTCGTAGTCTGTGCAGATTGTTTTACAATAAAAGTCATGAGTCTTAGTCCGAAGTCCCCTAACATTCTGATAGTATATGCTTAGAGACCTGAATTTTAAAAGTAATTTTGCCAAACCAGATACCAATTATTAAGGGGAACTTTATGAGAGTGTGCTAAGTGAGTCTTTTCAGCGCTTCGTGGTCTTTGACATATATACAATCTGACGTTTCGGTTTTGCGTGTGAATATTCGTCCCTGTTTTACCCAAACAAACTTGTATCCCATATTTAATATTGTTTTTTCCTGTTTTCGTGCCGGAGAAAATAATTTACAAGAAAATAGACTTTGTGTCATAATTTATTGAAATACTATTGTATTCTCAGGGGAAAGGATTTTGCTTTTATTATATTTTCTATATATGTTATTTTCCGCTAATTAGTGGCCACCACTTTAAAGTGTACCCCGTGATAAGATTTATATCGAAAGATGCGTGCACTGTCCTGAATGGTGCATATTCCTCAAGCCGGCATAGTGCAGGCGAGTGCTACCTACAGAAATTTCCCTAATTTAATTTCCTTTGTTTTGGTTCATGGACCGCAACCTAGCTTAAACAAAAATGAACAGAACATTCTTAAGGAGAATGCCCACTTGATACTATCTAGAGCGGCCGTGGTCTAGCTGTAAGACGCGTGAACTCACGATCGATGTGACCCGTGTTCGAACCTCGCTAATTCTGACCGGTACCAATGTAACTTTGTTATATGTACCTTGGACGCTCAGTGCCTATAGGCGCTATTAAAAGAGTGGTAAGCAGATTGATTATGGTTATTAGCCCAATCTGCCGTCCTGGGGTAGTACCACCACTTTCGAATGTAACACCCGTGAAGTGACTTTGTCGTTTCAGGAATTCAAACTATTCCAGTAGACAGGTATAGCGAGAGGAGTGTGCACTGTCAATAGATGGCAAATGCTCGTCTCCTTAAGCCGGCATAGTGGAGGCGAAATAAAAACCTAATAGTTTGGTAACCAAACAATATTCTAAAATAATATCTTATTTTTTTATTAATTCATTATAATTATATCATCATATCATTTGCCAATCAATATACAATGTTTAATTACATAAAAAACATCTATCATCAATTATTAAAGCATTTAAAATAATAATAAACTTAAATATTGCATGAGAAAACATCTAATTACTCAATAACCGGGTGAAAAAAAAATTATTGGTAATAAGGAAGTAGATTTATTTTTCTACAAAATTAACTAAAAATCATCGACAAACTCGAGAAAAAAAATTGTGGGCCCATTTTTCTGCGGCGAATGGGCATTCTCCTTTAACCCTATTATGTAATAATAACGTTTTAAGCAGTCATTAATAATCATAATACAAAATAGGTAGGTGTTCATGTCTTTAGGATTCTGTAAATCAGCAATTTCACTTTGAAATTATAAACTGTCAGCGTAACATGTAAATAAGGGAACTAGTTTTTTGGGCGCGCTTCGCGGCGCTGAAAAAGTTTTTTTTCGGGTAGTTTTGAAAAAAAAATTTTTTTTGAAAAAACTAATTATGGATTTTGATATTAGAGGGCATTCCCTACGACTTTTGTTCCGGCACTTGTGCCCTACCTCGTTTCGTTTCCGAGATATCGGTATCGCTTCCGGTCCAGAGTCCACTTCCGGTCAAAGTCGAGGTTTTCCTGGGGTCGCGGGAACGCCCTCTACACGCCCGAAAAAGAATCATCTCTCTAACCCCCCGGCAAGTGCTTCATAATATATGTCAGTGAGTCAGTCAGTGGTAATCGAGCTTTATATAATATGATGATGATGATAAGTCGTTTGTAGGCAGGCAATTAATACTCGCATTTGTCAGTTCAAGACGTGAAAGTCGTAAGAAAATCGCGCAATGAACTGAAATCAGGTAAAAACCGGTATTATTCTAATGAAAGAATAAATTATACATTCTAAAGTCTACGCTGGATTGTAATAAATAATTAACTTACAATTTGCTTCAGTGGCTAGGCGAGAATTAGGGATGACTGGATTCAGCGGTTCTTGTTTTGTAAAGGAATAAATAGGCGTTAAATGAAGCGCTTTCACAGCTACTTTTGTCGTCGTCTTGGGATTAATCAGAAGCCAATAAATTAATTTGATTTTTTTTTTCTCTCACAATTTTTTATAAATGTTTAAGAGACTATCAATGATCATTTAAATAATTCCTAATTATATTGTATTTTATATATTTCAGAAGTTAAGCTTCTTTACAGATGTTACTATCGATATTGTAAACTGGGACAAAACGTGATCGTAACCGACACCATCGTGTCGTTATCGTTTAAAAACGTAGTTGGAGCGAATGCGAAGTGACTACGTCTCCTTGGTTGCCACGCGGAGTGGCAAAACGCGTAGATGACGGGTCGTGTGGTTGTGTACTTACCGTCACTAACATCAAGTAAAGCGTAATACTCTTAATTAGATGATGTAGTGACGAGGATTGAGAAAGGAATGCTTCGATGGTTTGAGCACTTGGAAAGGATGAATGAAAGGAGATTGACGAAAGGAATATATAAATCTGATGTGAATGGATGCGTTAAACAAGGCAGACCCAGAAGGGTGTTTTCCGATCAAATAGGAGACATCCTCATGAAAGCTGGGCTGCCTAGTGCTTATAACCGTTGGGCGTGCATGAAGAGAATTGTGGATGTGAAGGAAGCGAGGGTGTTGTGTCAGGATCGTGGTAAGTGGCGTCCCGTTGTATCTGCCTGTCCCTGTGGGAAAAAGGCGTGACAATTGTATTGTATTGTACTCTTAATTATGCCATTATTCTTCTTTTTCACGGCTATTATCTCTCTTCAAGTAAACAAACGAACTAGGATAGTGGGAGCCGTCCTAAAAATAGCTAGTAACAAAAATATGGTTTCTACAACTTCATAATAAATTAATAAAACTAGCAAACATCTTAATCCATAAAAAAGTATACAACTAAAAGTAATAAAAACTTGTCTAAAAGTCGGATAGTGGAGTCAGCAAAAAAACCCTTATGTATTGCCATAAAACATTCCTATATTTGCCTACATACATATGGAACTGAACTAAATTACAAATCACAAACAAACATGATAAATATAAAACCAACATGTAGATGTATATTTATGTTTTTTCTAAGGGATGAGCAGAAATATAATATATTCGATTTTAACTAATTACACGTTTCAACCATAGAGATATATGTATACTAGAGGTGTACGACTAAACCTTATACATCTGACATAAAAGAGCGTTAGCCCCTTCAAACGATTTGACAATGTTGCCGTCAAGTCAAATACTAACTGACAAAAAACCTAAAAGTGACTATGGTCATCTTTTTTCTAGCGTCACATTGGGAGCGTTATTGTTTATCTGGTTATATATATAATAATAATAATTCTTCAATGCACAAATAAATGTTGTACAATGGCGAGCTTAATGCCATTAGGCATTTTCTTCCAGCTAACCGTTGGGAGATGAAAGCGGAGACTGGGGCAATAAAATATTAACAACAGAAATATTATAGGTACATATATACAAACAAATATATATCTACATAATAATATTAATTATAATATATCAATGGTTTCAATAGACATTTCTTCGATTTTTATTATAAATATGTTTGTAATAAAAAAAAAAACAAAATAGGTAACTAAACGTGTAACAATAGGGAAAACATATTTATTAGTGTAGATCCACAATTATTCAAAATTTTAGTCTAAAAAAGAAACTATAAAAATTTGTTTATAGCGAGCGCAGTTTATCAAATATTTGCTTCATCAATATTGTATTTTTTTTACATGAAACGAAACAATGAAATGCATACGTCCTATCATTGATTGATGCTTTTCACCAAAAACAAATATTTCGTTGACAATGTTTATAGTTTGAATTTGTTATAAAGCGAATAACTTTTGTATAACATTAACAATCAAGTGATAATTCAATTTAATCAAGTCGTGTGGTTCTGGGGTAATTATTACCACCACTTTTAAACCAATACCACCACCGAACCTCGCTAAAGACCGATACCAGAGCGGCCGTGGTCTAGCGGTGAGACGCGTGAACTCACGATCGATGAGACCCGTGTTCGAACATCGCTAAAGACCGGTACCAATGTAACTTTGTTATATGTACTTTGGTCGCTCAGTGCCTATAGGCACTATTAAAGAGTGGTAGGCAGACTGATGATGGTAATTTGTCTTTTGGTAGTCTGCCGTCCTGGGGTTACTACCCCAGTGGTGTGGTGGTGGTACTCAGTGGTTAAATAGGACGTTTAAGGTACAGTTGCACCGAAAGGTCCGTTAAAGTTACTTTGACTGTTATATTTTACGGTAACTTTAACGGTTGCCCTTACATTTACTCCACACGCGTTCGTGCCAATTCATAACGTTTACGAATTTGGACTTGTTTTCATACACTTGACGTTAGTGACAT
This sequence comes from Tinea pellionella, assembly GCA_948150575.1. Lineage (NCBI taxonomy): Eukaryota > Metazoa > Arthropoda > Insecta > Lepidoptera > Tineidae > Tinea > Tinea pellionella. The sequence goes on from OX411253.1 coordinate 707,264, forward strand.
TGGTTTAACGATTACTTTAACTTTGACCAGCCAAAATTCGCTAATTACGGTTAGCGTTAAAGTAAGCGTCAAAAGTGGCAGATGTTATTTTAAACAAACCAATTTTAATTTTACCCATTACTTTAACGTGAAAGTAATAGTTAAGTCATGTGGTGCAATTGGATCTAAGTAAAAAAGTAAATCTTCAGTAAAAATGGAAGAATACGGCATAGGTGTGTGATAAAAAAAACTGACCTTAAAATAAAGTACACAATAAGGAAGAAAACATGCAAATAAATCTCATTGTATTCAGCAAGGTAGTGACCGCAACTGGTTACAATCCCTTAGGGTACTGTTAAGACTTCGATAAAATATCCGCCCGATAGTAACATAAAGTAACTTTTGGATCGTGAAAAAACGCGAAAGGTTCGCTCGATAGAGTTCTGTAGGTAGAATCGTGTTAGTCCCCATTCTTTACTAGTTGCTTTATTCAGAAAGTTTTATTTGTATTAACATTATAGAAAATCTTTAGATACCTACTTTTGAAATGAAATGAAATAAACTTTATTGCGTGAAACATGGTGTTAGTAGACACGGTGCTACATACTCGTATATATGGTGGTGCTACACATGGTACATATGACGTGCTAAAAAAAAAAACTAAAAAAAACCATGGTGTTATTAAATGGGTTACAATTTGTTTACATGTTTCGCCACATTTAGCGGCATGCAAAACTTTCGATAAACCTAATGTATATAATCAACCATCACATTTAATTAGGTTAAAATTACAAATTTAAAATTAATATTATGTTTTTTTTTTTATTGTAGCTCGACATGTGACAACACTCCGCCTGATGTAAAGCTAGAGTGCGGTCTATGAATGGAAACAACTGCTACCATAGAGAAATCTCTACGGGCTGCAGTCGCCTCCACTATGCCGGCTTGAGGAGACATCTAGATTGACAGTGCACACTCCTCTCTTATACCTGGCAACTTTCAAACTATTCCCGAAACGCGACAAGGTCGATTCACGGGTGTTACATTCGAAAGTGGTGGTACTACCCCAGGACGACAGACTGGATAAATAACCATAATCAGTCTGCCTACCACTCTTTAATAGTGCATATAGGCACTGAGCGACAAAAGTACATGTAACAAAGTTACATTGGTACCGGTCTTTTAGCGAGGTTCGAACACGGGTCTCAGCGATCGTGAGTTCACGCGTCTTACCGCTAGACCACGGCCGCTCTTTTTGTGTTTTTTTTTGTGTCAAATTTCAGTACTTTGTCATGTCAAATTTATATTATGTTTAATAGTATTAGGCGTTACTTTGCGGAAATTCAAGACCAAAATAATTTTTTAAACACTACTTTGCAACTAATTTCCGCTAATCAATTTTAGTGAGGGTAGGTACGCAGTCACATCAGCTGTCAATGTTAGACCCTTCACCAACATGCAAGAAAAAGGTTTTTTGGCGGCCATCTTGAGACGTCAAGTTATCTGTTTTGAATTATTTTCCTAAACTTGTGTTTCTTCGAGTGTTAATGTGTAATAATAGTGGATTAATCATTAAGTGTTCGTGAACGTGCGTGAGTGTGGGCAAACAATTCAAAAGAGGAGAACCTGTAAATTACTGAAAGTGGGGTTACAACTCCAGGACTATTTTGTTTTTTAGCTCGGCATACGCCAACGCTGCGCCCCATGTAAAGCTAGAGTGCGGTCCATGAACGGAAAGAACTGATACTACAGGTAAATTTCTACAGGTACCTGTCAGTACTGCGTAGTGCGGTATATTGGTACCGGTTAGAATTTAGGAAGGTTTGAACACGGGTCTCGTCAATCATGATTTCACGCGTCTTACCGCTAGACCACGGTCGCTCTCAATAACTAATAATGTAGTTATAAGAATGTTGTAAACAAGTTATAAAGGATCTTGTGAGAGGATTTTGAAGATACTATAATACCCACTTCCTTTGTTTGTAGAACTAACAAACTAACCCCCTTATAGGGGATCAGAAACTGATCTGCGAATAATAACACCCCCTATTCAACCGTTACTTTCTGACCTGTATTGAATTAGGTGTAATAGTTGATATTGTGTTTATTATGGCTTACAGGTATTATGGCCTTTTTCCTATTTTCTTAGATTGTATTTATTTGAAATTGCATTGAACGTTATTTTTATTATTTAATGTTCTACGGTTGGTACTCCCTCCTTCCTCCCACAAGATACTTTGTAAGCTCCCTCCATTAACCATTGTAAGTACGACAGTTACTTGTCCCGCTATCTCCGTCTGGGCCTGCTGCGATGATGTCTTTTACAATCTGAAGTTCACTCGCTCATAAAGTGTTATATTGGTGGGTTCTTGTATGACATAAACAGATGCTTCCGGATTAAAGTTCTCTTCTTCTTCTTCTTTTGTTAAATGGACTCAGATGTCATAACAACAATTCTGCCAATGTCGAGTTGTAAATTTTTGATAGTTTTGCATCAAACTGCAATGGTGTTTTACAATTTGATGCTTTCTTGGAGTATTTGGCGGCAATTCACGTCACAATATGAGCGTTTTCACGGCGTGGGATAACCACAATAAAAAACCGTTCTGTTGCCTCATATGGAGTGAATTTTAATGTTTCCACAATTCCTCATATGCGCAGCATAAAATTACGCAAAATGACACAAATTTTACACAATAATAACCACTAAACTAATTAAGAAAAGGGATAAAAAAACACCTTAACCTTCCCGAGCAGAAGCGCGCCAAACACTCCGTTAATGACCTGACCGACACATATTACACGACATGCCTTTATTTTGACATCTGTCATAGATTACTATAGACAAAGATGTTTGAGCATAGACGACTGACATATTCATAACAAGTATTAGATATGCGGTAGATGTGACCAGCGCACAATGGATCGATTTTGATAAAAAAGGGACTTACGATTTTTTTTCACAAAATCGTTTCGCAAGTTATGCCAATCGATAGAGCATATTGATATAATGAAATTATCTTAGTACTTTTTTTCTCTAAAGTATTTACTTACCGAGATAAAAAATAAAGTTGAAAATTTTTGTATGAAACGGAACCAACAAAGGTCTGTATTTTCAAAATTATAAGAGGTCTTGCCTAGATATTCAAACTCGATATTTTCTGAGTTTTCCTCTTTAAGATGACGTATCACACGTCTGCCCCGAGGTGCCCGTTTGGCACTTATATGACTCCAAAGTTGGGTCGATTTCAAGTAAAAATGCGAAATAGTTATACCAAATATAGTTTATTTTTTTGGTTAAATGTTAAACTAATCATTATTTTTACATAATATACAATGGCCTTCAGCATTTTTACGGTCGCAAACATCAATAAACATTTAAATTTCTAAAGGTATCCCTAGCAAATATGGCTTTAATTACGTTGTTTAATTATAACTGCAAAAGGAGGTCGTTGTCACAATTACATGCGTCGATTTACTGTTATTATTATTTATTATTTATTTTTAGGAAAAAAAAATCCAAAAAAAAGGACTAAAAAAATTATTGTAAGGAATTTTGACATAAATTTAATTCACTACAATACCATACATTATTTTCCTATAAATATGGACACCATTGATGTCAATTCTGTTGTACCCAAGACTAAACCAAACTAAACTAAAATTTTAAACAACTTATTTTAGCCGTAAAACCACATCGGACTAGATTTAGATACTTTATAGGACTAAAAATCTATTAAAACACGTTGTTATACTTATTGAACTAAGTAATATTGTTTATAATAATAATAATGATAAAATTAATGAACATACTTCTTTCTGTTTATATACCCTTTAATAGTGCTCATATTTCCAGAAAATTTAATTGTAAAAATGGACACGAACACAACAGCTTAAATTTTCATTATAATTTTTTATAATAAATCAAAACTATCATTTAAAACTAATTACTTGTAATGTATTTTGATATTGACTAAACTCCAGCTAAAATGTTTAACGTTTCCAATTTTAGTCAAAATTTTAAAGACAAATGGAATTCTGACACGACCAATCTATAATTTAGACAAGTCGTAACATGACAGGACAAAAATTATTATCTTAAAAATATGTATAAAATACTTTTATTCTATTTATTAGTACAAAATATATGCAAAAGATTAATATTAACACTATTTAAACAATATTACTTAGTTCAATAAGTATAACAACGTGTTTTAATAGATTTTTAGTCCTATAAAGTATCTAAATCTAGTCCGATGTGGTTTTACGGCTAAAATAAGTTGTTTAAAATTTTAGTTTAGTTTGGTTTAGTCTTGGGTACAACAGAATTGACATCAATGGTGTCCATATTTATAGGAAAATAATGTATGGTATTGTAGTGAATTAAATTTATGTCAAAATTCCTTACAATAATTTTTTTAGTCCTTTTTTTTGGATTTTTTTTTCCTAAAAATAAATAATAAATAATAATAACAGTAAATCGACGCATGTAATTGTGACAACGACCTCCTTTTGCAGTTATAATTAAACAACGTAATTAAAGCCATATTTGCTAGGGATACCTTTAGAAATTTAAATGTTTATTGATGTTTGCGACCGTAAAAATGCTGAAGGCCATTGTATATTATGTAAAAATAATGATTAGTTTAACATTTAACCAAAAAATAAACTATATTTGGTATAACTATTTCGCATTTTTACTTGAAATCGACCCAACTTTGGAGTCATATAAGTGCCAAACGGGCACCTCGGGGCAGACGTGTGATAAGTCATCTTAAAGAGGAAAACTCATAGAATATCGAGTTTGAATATCTAGGCAAGACCTCTTATTATTTTGAAAATACAGACCTTTGTTGGTTCCGTTTCATACAAAAATTTTCAACTTTATTTTTTATCTCGGTAAGTAAATACTTTAGAGAAAAAAAGTACTAAGATAATTTCATTATATCAATATGATCTATCGATTGGCATAACTTGCGAAACGATTTTGTGAAAAAAAATCGTAAGTCCCTTTTTTATCAAAATCGATCCAATGTGCAGCGTGGGACTGCGCTGCCTTCAGAGTGCCGTTTACGAACCGAGCTCACCGTGAGTCAGGGTGAGTACCTGACTTCCTTCCGGCTCGCTTTGTAATTGGACGAGTCACGGTGGGCGTTCCAGTGACAGTGGCTCAGATTGATTCACTTTGTAAAATATTTTTAATAATACTCTTATATCCTATATAAATATTGACTTTTATAAGCTTTTTATTTTCGACTCACATTTGAACTAACTCCTCACCTATGTTTTTAAAAATACGGGTCAAATTTTAAAGGTACACAGTGTTATAATCGCGTAAGCTCTATTGTAGTTTCACTTTCGTATAGGTATAAAGTTTCAATTTTAAACTTCAAACTTATTGATATAAGTCTAACTGGAGTTGTTTTCTTCTAATTTAGATATACATTTTCTGAAGGTAAACAAGTATCTGTCTTTCCAAGGAAAACTTGAAGACTTTATTTTCTTGTGGTAGGCAAACTGATGATGGTTATTAGCCTAGTCTGCCGTTCTGGGGTTAGTACCACCACTTTCGAATGTACCACCCGTGAAGTGACCTTGTCGCGTTTCGGAATCAGCTCTGACGTAGCCATACCTACAGAGAGGAGTGTACTCATTTGTCACCGAAAGCCGGCATAGTGGAGGATGTCTGTATAAATTTATCCGTGGTAGCAGTTGTTTCCCTTTATGGACCGCACTCTCACTTAACACCATGCGGAGTGTTGTCAAATTCTGCCCAATATCTGCTTGCCCCAATTAAAACAGTCGATGTTAAAAGAGAAATGCGTTTGGCAGATAAGTGAATTGGTCCAGAAATTAATTATCGAGTGAGACCTGTTTACATTACAGTGACAAATTCAAACTCGATGATTAATTAATAATAATTTAAAAAAAGACAAAACTAAAAGAGTGGTAGGCAGACTGATGACGGTTATTCGTCCAGTCTGCCGTCCTGGGGTAGTATTTAAAAGTGGTGGTACTACCCCAGGACGGCAGACTGGGTTTAATACCCATCATCAGGCTGCCTACCACTCTTCTCTATTGCTTGAAACATTAAAAGAAATGAAATAGTGTGGTGGGTATGGATGACTGTTATTGTCCAGTTTGCCGTCCCACTTTCAAGAGGAATGTGCACTTTCGTCTCCTCCATCCGGTATAGTGGAGGTGTTGATAGACCTACCACTATGTAGTTGAAAGTAAATGAGGCTTGTTAGACGCTTTGATTGTCATAACTTGCCACAGCTGGACTGAAATTTTACAGTTATGCCAGACGTATGTGTGCGTACCGTAATTGAGACAACTTTAACATAAAAGGCTGTACCCAGAACTCCTAAAACAAATGAAATATCTAATAGGAGTCTCTAAACAATTCTAACGGAAGACGAGTGGCTAACAACTTGTCCGCAGCACATTGTAATATACCGTAGTAAATTGTACAGTTTCACTGCAAAATTGAAGACGCCATTTTGTCGAATACCTAATCGCTACGTCCAGACTGTTGGTGAACTAATTGTCTATTGCTGAAATTTCACCAGAAATAGATAATTAATTGTTTAGAAGTTTTACTAATTAAAACACGCACATCCATGAATATTTCCTCCTCCTAACTGGGAACTTATTGTAACGGGTAGGTGCCATGGAAATAAGTGTCTTTTTTTTTTAAACAGTAGCTTGGCAAGTGACAACACTCCGCCCGATGTTACGCACTGTACAACTGTTACTACAAACTACAAGCAGCAGTCGCCTCCGCTAAGCCGGCTGGACGATCCAGGTAGACAGTGCACATTCCTCTCTGTATACCTTGATACTTCCAAACTGATCCTGAAATGCGTCAAGGTCGCTTCACGAGTGTTACTTTCGAAATAATCACCATCAGTTTGCTTACCACTCTTGATCTAATTTTGGGTTTATCTTAGGAGATGGGGATAACGATTAGTCGGCCATGTTACGTGGACGATGGACATGACGGCAGTTTTCTTCGCACATAGACCGTACTCCAGTTTAACATCACCTGAAATCTTAGTAAAAAATCTTCAAAGCACGGTAACTCAACAGGGAGAAGTAAGTTCATAAACACATCTTTGTCCAAAATACGTGGCGTAAACAAAAGAAATGGTAAACTTAAGTGGGTGAGGGGAGAACATCTCTTAGAATTTGCTGAAACTTCCTAAAAACTTCATCAAACTTCACTCTTCACGTTAATTTATATTTTCGTTTGAGTCTACCGTCATGAACCTTGCGATTTACTTATTTCTATTGTGTTGGAAAACTTTACCTTTTTTTTTCAGTTAGTACATACATTATTTTTTTTGTTAATTTTCTTTTGATAAATTATAATAGTTAAGACTGTATTATTGCTGGATCGTGGTAAGTGGCGTTCCGTTGTCTCTGCCTATCCTTGTGGGAAAAAGGCGTGACAATTAATGATGATGTTGCAAGCCAGTACAGCAGAGGCGATTGCTGCATTGAAAACATCGTTTCTCCGTGTTAGTAGTTGTGGTCTCATGCGTTACATGATAGTTTTTTTTTATTGTAGCTCGGCATGTGACAACACTCCGCCTGATGTAAAGCTAGAGTGCGGTCCATGAATGGAAACCTGTAGAAGCCTCCACTATGTCGGCATGAGGTGACGAGCATGTACCATTTAGATTGACAGTGCACACTCCTCTCGTTATCTGGCTACTTTGAAACTATTCCCGAAACGCGACAAGGTCACTTCACGGGTGTTACATTCGAAAGTGGTGGTACTACCCCAGGACGGCAGACTGGACAAATTACCATCATCAGTCTGCGTACCACTCTTTAATAGTGCCTATAGGCACTGAGCGACTAAAGTACATATAACAAAGTTACATTGGTACCGGTCAGAATTAGCGAGGTTTGAACACGGATTTCACCGATCGTGAGTTTACGCGTCTTACTGCTAGACCACGGTCGCTCTAGTTAAACTTCCCAGGTGTTATGCAGATATTTCAACTCGTAATAAAAATGCCAAAAGTTTTGTCAAAATAGTGAAAAGAAAATGAAAGAGTTGGTCTCCCAAAAGATCGTTACAAAGCGATCGTTTTAAATCAAGCAGGAAAAATTACGAAGAAGCACTTTGAATTCGGTCCAAACTTGGCTCTCAGTGTTTCCCTCCTCTCATTATATTGCGTTCACGTCCTCCGCAAGTAAGAAACTTACTTTAAAATCTTTCAGACGAAATTTTGCTAAAGAACCTTCTACATGTATACGTTCTAATGGTTTGACTTTACTTTTTATTTTACATAGGAATAGGCTCTCTAGTAGTAATAAAAGTCACTTTCCACGTTAAAGGAGAATGCCAATTTTTGGGCCCACTTGATACCTAATAGTTTGTTAACAAAACAATATTCTAAAATAATACTTATTTATTCATTAATTTATTTTAATTATATCAAAACATCGCTTCCCAATCAAGTACATATTAAATTAATTAAATTTAAAAAAAAACTAATTGGTGATAAGGGATATTTTTCTATGTTGTAAATGTTAATGCTCTAAAAATTATCGTGAAACTTGAGAAAAAAATCTGGGCCCATTTCTAGACTTCGGTCAATGAGCGGAGAAAATTGTTATCACAAATGAATATCTGCTAATCGCAGTCGCCTTCACTGTGCCGGGTTCATAAGACGACTGTGTACAGTTCAGGTTGATGGGGACTTGAAAGTTCAGGATGGAGGGAGACTCGCAGTGTACTTGGTTGATTGCTAAAGGCGAGTCACTTAACCTGGGAGTATAAACCAAGATGTGTTAAGTGCTGTACTTGTGCTATTCTCGGCTAATAAGAATCACCAATCTGCCTACCACTCTTTCCGAGTGCCCAAATGCGTCAATGAACGATGTATCTTAGTAAGATACGCTATGTTAGTTGCTAGATAGCGACAGCAGGCTTTCTTAATTGTTCCTGAACTTCTACTTTAAATTACTTCTAGGTTAAATTAAATAACACTTTCATACAAATAGAGGAATTATATGCATTAAGTATAACATAATAAAGTATAAAAAATAATTAATTGCATTGTCGAAATATGGAACAGTCCTAATAGTCCAGTAAACGAGAAGCAAAATCAACATCATAATTTCCACCCCCCAGATGGGGTGGGATCCATCCCTATGGCAAAAGCACACATCGGCACTATATAACTTTTGCTTTTTGAGCTATTTTCTAGATACTGTCCAAGTTACATGTAAATCGGTTCACAGTGGAAGAATTCGGAAGAACCCCTCGTTTACTGGATTAATAACATAAATATAAAAAAATGTTTGGTCCCGCTCTATTGACGTAAATAACCTTCCGAACCTTCTATCTACTTACATTTGCTTTTACGTACAAAAACATTGTTATTTTAATAATAATTAAAAGCCTGAAAATTAAGTACTAATTATGAGTTTATTGAATTGAAAATGCTTTTCAAAATTTATAAATTGTTATTAAAAAAACTTTAAACAATGGATACCTATACAAAGTTTCAAACTTTGTATGAAAATATTAATTACTTAGAGTAATTAATTAACAATAAGCTCGTAATATTAGTAAAATGTTATCTCGTAACGCCTAAAGCAACAAAATAAATTAAAACCTCATAACATAAAAATATAATCTTTATAAAAAATCATAACAATAAAAATACATGTTATGTAGTACTATCAAGAGCAGGGGAGCAGTCCCACCTTAAGGACTAATGTTACTTGCATATTTTTATGTTTCTCTCAGCTCCTACTTTAAATATAACTTATGTTTACGTTGCTATGACAACTGAGGTGCGTAGATTAATTTGATTGATATTTACATGTCATTTTTTTTTCGTTTTTCCCTCATAACATTGACAACCAAATGACGTGCAATATGTAAAACATATAGAAACATTGACAACAATATTGATCTCCTTTACTTATAATACAATCAGAAAGAGAAAGCAACTGTAATATTCCGATAAACAATTTTGAAAATAAAGTGGGACTGCTCCCCTGCTCTTGATAGTACATATAATGTCTGAAATATTTGTATTTATGTACTTTATAAATCAACCTTGGTATATATGAGGGTTAGTTCCTTTTCTACTACATAATTTATTATAAATTTTTTAAAATTAGTTTAAAAAGTTATCTATATAGAAAAATGTAGGAATTTTCTTAGGTTTAGCCCGAACACGTTTCACCATGGCTACGGTGGGTTTAAAGCTTTCGAAGAACATCTTGGAGGATTAGAATAAACTGCGTATGAACCAAACGAGATTGTATTTCTCTTGCCCATGAGTTTATTGTTTATGTTCATGGAACAGTTTTCTAGTTAAATTTGGGAAGATGTTGTAATAGAAATTATCATGTCATAAGTTGTGTGAGAAGAGGGTGTTGTTATCTCACGACGGCGACGTCTCGTGGTTAGAGAGATGCAGATACGCCTGTCACACACAAACGTCGCGCTGTCCAACAAATATTATATTTTGCCAAGCTCTATTCATTATGACACCATGTTACAGTATTGATTTTTAAAATACATTTAAGTATACAATTTTTTGTTCGTAATATTAGTTCGGAATATGATAACACTTGGCCTAATGTTAATCTAGAGTGCGGTCCATGAACGAAAACAACTGCTACCACAGGGAAATTTCTGGCGTTATTGGTACCGGTTAGAATTTAGCGAGATTTGAACACGGGCCTCATCAATCTTGAGTTTACGCGTTCTACCATTCTGTCGGCTCCGATATGTTAATGAGACGAATTTGCACCATCAGGTTGACAGCGCACACGTCTCTTGTTAGAACTGGCTTCGCCCAAATTGGTCCCGTAACGAAATAAGGCCATTCATCTGTACTGGACTGGAGGACTGGAGACTGGGCAAAGAACTAACTTTAGCTCTTTAAAATTTTTGATTATTTATTACTCATTGAATACAAAACATATAGAAGTTAAGTTTTAATAGGTTTTATTAGTGAAAATGTGCTATGAGCTATGTGTTAAATGTGGTTTTAATGAGTGTTGAATTAAATTAATAAAGTTGTTCAATAAATAATATCTATTGGTAATTTTCGTCATGATAAATTGCTTTTCGAACGTAATTTCGGTATTGGCAATGGTCGCGAATGTTTGGCGTCACACCAGACTTGAAACAGGTGTCTGTAAGCACCTTTGCAGATTATTTTACACTGTGTTAAAGATAACTAGACTTTAAAATGTAACAGTTGTTGTAATACTAACCTTGTAGTGCAGCATTTTGAGAGATCGTGGTCTAGCGGTAGGACGCATTAACTTACGATCGATGAGACCCGTGTTCAAACCGTACCAGTATAACTTTGTTGTACTTTGGTCGCTCAGTGTCTATGGTATAATATAGGCATTAGTCTTAGAGTGGTAAGCAGACCGATACCTGGGGTAGTACCACTACTTTCAAGTGTAACGCTCGTAAATTGCACCTGTAGGCAGACTGATGAATGGTAACTGTCCAGTCTGCCGTTCTGGGGTAGTACCACCAGTGACCTCGGGAATAGTTTGAAAGTAGCCAGGTATAACGAGAGTAGTGTGCACTGTCAATCTAGATGGTACATGCTCGTCTCCTCAAGCCGGCAAATGGAGGCGACTGCTGCCCGCACAGGTTTATCTGTAGTAGCAGTTGTTTCCGTTCATGGACCGCACTCTAGCTTTACATCAGGCGGAGTGTTGTACAGTAAAAAAAATTACGAGATAATTGTGTCCTGTCAAGCGTCCCTTTAATGTGGTATACACCCAGGTTAATAGTGTAGACCCCTCTCATTATTCCTGACCACGAAACGCGCCTAGGTCACATCACGGGTGTTATACTTGAAAGTATAGTCGGTAGTCTGGGTTAACCATCATCGGTTAATCTGCCTTCCACCTGTTTTTCTTAATTTTATTTAAATAAAAATAAAAACTTTATTAGTAGTAATTAATTGTACTTTCACATCTAAGTTACAATAGTGTATAAACGTCTTAACGTTGTGAAGTTGTCGCCGCACCAAGAGTTACTTTAGCAAAGGAATTGTGGCCTTCTCGAATAATATTGGAATTTAACAATATCGACTTTTAATTACGAAATTGCCAAACTGTCTAACTCACTAATAACTTTTAATTAGTATAAACTAATTGACATCTTTTGACATATAATACCATGGGAATGTTTGGGTATAACTATAACGTTTATTTGATAAGGCCCGGTATCCACCAAAGCGGGGAAGGGTGGAGAGGAAAGGATAGCGTGGTTAAAGTAGACCCGAGAAGTCGTTCACTTTGTCGATCTCTTCTCTGTCTGTGTTTAGAAGAAATTTTGATAATAGTTTTTATTTTGAATTATTTTATATCTCCTCTCCGCTTGCACTGTGTCCAACGAAGCTAAGCGGAGAGGAGATGTGAAAATAAAGTTATTGGTTGTTTATCTTCTCTCCACTCTGTCCTTCTTCGCTTTGGTAAAAAACCACGATTGTGAGCGTTAGTCCCAAAACAAATAAATAAATTTTAGAGCGGCCGTGGTCTAGCGGCAAGACGCGTGAACTCACGATCGATGAGACACGTGTTCGAACCTCGCTAATTCTGACTGGTACCAATGTAACTTTGTTATATGTACTTTGGTCGCTCAGTGCCAATAGGCACTATTAAAGAGTGGTAGGCAGACTGACGATGGTTATTAGCTCAGTCTGCCGTCCTGGGGTAGTACCACCACTTTCGAATGTAACACCTGCGAAGTGACCTTGTCGCGTTTTGGGAATAGTTTGAAAGTAGCCAGGTATAACGGGAGGAGTGTGCACTGTCAGTTTAGATGGTACATGCTCGTCTCCTCAAGCCGGCATAGCGGAGGCGACTGCTGCAACTGTAGTAGTTGTTTCCGTTCATGGACCTCACTCGAGCTTTACGTCAGGCGGAGTGTTGTCACATGCAGAGCTACAATAAAAAAAGAACTTATACACGGACTTTTATGATGTGTTTAGTAAATTGAAATAGGTACATAATAATAACATCATAGTAAAATATCGTTTAAGAAAACTATAATAAAGTTTAAGTCTAATAAAGTTTCTAACGGACGCCCCCAAGAGAAGTGCTAACTATATAAAATTATCCGTGAAAGGGTTCCGCAGGTTTTCAATCTAATTGTGACTTCGTGACTACTGCTCCCTACCTCCATTACCAACATGTACCACAAACTCTACTCCTTGATATAGCCTCAATTTTATTCCTAATACATAGCTTCTTTTGTTTGTTGTTACTTCTGTAATACATATTGAATGCAGCAATGGGCATCGTCTAAACGAATGTTCGATTAATTTTCAAATAAATTAGTAGAGGTGAGAGTGCACAAGAGCAGTCCCTGGTCACGATCAAATCGTTAAAAGAGTAGAAGAAGAAAAAGATTCAATATTATTTAGTCTCCGATTTTTAAGTTTTGTAGTACCTACCTAGTTTTACGAGCGATGCATTCGGGATAAATTGCAAGAAAATTGTTCAACTTTTTCTAAAAAAAAGATATCTAATAGTTCCTTAATTATTTCCTTATTCACGGGATAATAGAGCTAAAGTGCATTTTTTACTTTGTGTCAACTTTATAGAGAAGAAATTATAGTCAAAAATTATTCTTTGTAACATGTTCGGCATATGACAACACTCCGCCTGATGTAAAGCTAGAGTGCGGTCCATAAACAGAGAAACTACAGGCAGCAGTCGCCTCCGCTACGCCGACTTGAGGAGACGAATGTGCACGACTCAGAATGACAGTGCACACTCCTCTTGCTATACCTCGCTACTTTCAAACTGCTCCCGAAATGCGACAAGGTCACTACACGTGTGTTACATTTGAAAGTGGCGGTACTACCCCAGGACGGCAGACAGGACAAATAACCATCATCAGTCTGCCTACCATTCTTTAATAATGCCTATAGGCACTGAGCGACCAAAGTACATATAATATAGTTACATTGGTCCGAATTTAGCGAGGTTCGAACACGGGTCTCATCGATCGTGTGTTCACGCGTCTTGCCACTAGACCACGGCCGCTATTTCGTAAAGATGTCTCCGATTTGATCGGAAAACTTACCCAGTACTATGGGTAGTAAAATTAAAAATATATATTTTTAAATACCTAGTACATATAAATTATTATTTTTTCTTTCTTTTTATTTCTTTGTGTACGATGTGTCACCTAAAGGTGGATCATTTATTTAAAAAAATAATCAATCACTGTAAGGCATGATAATGATTCTCGCCACTGCACTGGTCGCCCATAAAAACATAAAAAAATATTAGTACTGGTCCGTATTTAGAGAGGTTTGAACTCGACTCTTATCGATCGTGATCAGTCCTCTACCGCTAGGCCACATCCGCACTTAAAATTTACTAATATGTAAATGATATAGATCGAAGTAAATAATGTTCAATTAATTCAATATGGTGGTTCAACAAATATAGCCCGAAGCTTGCATGCACTCGACCAACATGTCATTCATTTTGTGTTCTACAAAATCTCAATTCTCTCTCTTTAATGCTAATTAATTTATGTGTTTATACACGAATTTATTTGATATTTAATATATGTTTTTAATTTACCTATTCATCCTTACTATGACTTTAATTGATCATTGTAGGTATTAAGTATTAATTGTATTGATTACCTTGATTACCTACACTATTAAAGCCAAAAGCAAAACTAATTTGTAAATTTTATAGAAGGATAGGTAGACTGGTGATGGGCAATACTCGTTAAGGGAACTTGTCGCGTTTCGGGATCAAGCCGGCATAGTGGAGGCGACTGTTAAAGCGACTGAGGCGAAATTTATCCGTGGTTTCCGTTCATGGACCGCACTTTAGCTTTATTCACATTGGGTGGAGTGTGGTCATATAGCGAGCTACAATAAAAAAAAAACTAAAGTTTATAGAATGGAGTTTCACGTACGTACGAATGACGTAATTGCGAACGGGAATAATTCCACGTATAATGTCACTACACGCCTCAAAACGCACGGTCAAAGGACTCTTTTAAAACTCGTTTTCTATTTAATAAATAAGAAATTCTTTTGTAACTTTAATATTATTAACAACTTATCTCTTTTCAGACTGTGCTACACAGACAATACATGTTTCCCAGACAATTTTCTAAAAAGTGCGTTAAATCTAAAATGTATGCTGAATTGGGTAGATGTAGGTGTGACAGGCAATGATGTAACACTCTTTTTTTTGTTGCTTTTTTATTATTATTTTATATATCTGTTTTTTATTAATACTATTTTTTTTTCCTTTTTTTTATACGTTCACTCCGCCAATTTATGTAAACAGTGAAAATTATTTTAGGGTGCAGTGATGTTATTATGATCAACTTAAACATAAAATCTCCTCGACACTGCACCAAAAATTTTTCAAATAAATAAATAAATAAACAAATCGAAGTCCTGTCGCGTTTCGGGAATAGTTTGAAAGTAGCCAGGTATAACGAGAGGAGTTTGTACTGTCAATCTAGATGGTACATGCTCGTCTCTTCAAGTCGCCATAGTAGAGGCGACTGCTGCCTGTAGAGATTTCTCTGTAGTAGCAGTTGTTTCCATTCATGGACCGTAATCTAGCTTTACATCAGGCGGAGTGTTGTCACATGCCGAGCTACAATAAAAATAAGTTATATTGGTTACCTGATTTACTTTCAAGCTATTCCCGAAACGCGACAAGGTCACTTCGCGGGTGTTACATTCGAAAGTGGTGGTGCTACCCCAGGACGGCAGACTGGACAAATAACAATCGTCAGTCTGCCTACCACTCTTTAATAGTGCCTGTAGGCACTGAGCGACCAGAGTACATATAACAAAGTTACATTGGTCAGAATTAGCGAGGTTCGAAAAAGTGTACCATGTTCTTTTGGTTGCTAATAATTACGTAAATAATAAGTTTTTACACATTTGATTAGCTGTAAAAGGGCAAGCTTCAAGTTTTTACATCTTGAGGGGGTAAACTTCCTTTTTCGAGTGAGAAATTCCTTTATAACAGGAAAAGTGAATTTGCCACCACCCTAACGCCTTCCTGTGAAGGAACCGTGAAAGACTCTCTTGTACTAAAAACGCTTATTTTATTATACAGGCTGTTTTATATTATAGAGCGGCCGTGGTCTAGCGGTAAGACGCGTGAACTCACGATCGATGAGACTTTGTTATATGTACTTTGGTCGCTCATTAAAGAGTGGTAGGCAGACTGATGATGGTTATTTGTCCAGTCTGTCGTCCTGGGGTAGTACCACCACTTTCGAATGTAACACCCGTGTCTAGTTTCGGGAATAATTTGAAAGTAGCCATTATACCTAACGAGAGGAGTGTGCACTGTCAATCTAAGATGGTTCATGCTCGTCTCCCCGAGCCGGCATAATGGAGGCGACTGCTGCCGCACAGGTTTATCTCTGTAGTAGCAGTTGTTTCCGTTCATGGACCGCACGCTAGCTTAACATCAGGTGGAGTGTTACTAATTTGTTGCTAATTGTACTACCTCTTTATTTATTGTACTATATTTGTATTATTTATTTATTTATTTCATCAATGGTTCTAATTCTTATTTTTATTATTATTATTATATTGTTTATCTATGAGTTTATTTCCTTCTTTATGGTATTTGTATACTTTTTTTACTTTTACTTTTGACTTTTATGTTACAAAGAGCGGGGCACCCTGAGATACGGGTTTTACGCCTAGTTCAGGGGCCTTGTTTTTTTAACCATTTGTAAAAATTTAGCAATAAAGGTTTTCGTTTTATTTATTATTTATTTATGTCATATTTATTGTGACAATTGTATTGTATTGTATATTTTATGACGAGGTACAATAAAAAAAATGTACAAATTAAAGAAACATTATGTAAATATAAATAACTTTTACTTTATAAAACAGTATTTTTTTGAAATTATTATTTATAGATTCCTTTTTGTTTCGTTTAAATTAAAAAAAAAATCTCTTCGCTTTTGTTCCTTGTATAAGTTAAGTAATTGGCTGAATAATGAAAATTATCTAGCTAAATTGTTTCCTGCTTGCTCCATAAAGTAAAATTACGAACCAAAATTATATCATTGGGAACAATTTGAATGGAAATTTGCAATTTATGAAAGCGTGGTTATTTTAAATGTTTGAATATTATTATAAAAACAAGAAACGCGATTAAGTTACAATGTTTCTCGACAAATTTTTCGAATTACAATAAAAAATTGTAATGTATCACCTTGAAGTGACCTTACGGGTTTGGAGTCAACCTGAATCGAGCACATTCGTCTCCACAAGCCTGCATAGTGGAGGTAACTGCTTACTGTAGAAATTTCTCTGTGCTTCCATTTATGTAACGCATATACCGAACTACAATAATCAAGAAAATATTAACTGCTAATTGCAGACTTTTATCTGTGATAGCAAACAAAAGAGCGGTAGGCAGACTGATGATGGTTATTTGTCCAGTCTGCCGTTCTGGGGTAGTACCACCACTTTCGAATGTAACACCCGTGAAGTGACCTTGTCGCGTTTCGGGAATAGTTTGACAGTAGCAGGGTATAACGAGAGATGTGTGCACTGCCAATCTAAATGGTACATGCTCGTCTCCTGAAGCCGGCATAGTAGAGGCGACTGCTACCCGCACAGGTTTTTCTGTAGTAGCAGTTGTTTCCATTCATGGACCGCACTCTAGTTTTACATCAGGCGGAGTGTTGTCACATGCCGAGCTACAACTAAAAAAAATAATAAAAGAAGTTGTCTCAGTATAAGGACTGTTTTCTCACTTATATGGCGTATGGTCATTTATAACAAGTAAAATTATTTGTTTCCGTCGGGAATCAAACCCGGAACCGCTGTGTAACAGATGGGAGTTTTAATCATTATACGCAAACACGTCGTCAAAGTTGCGTGAGTGTTATGGATAATGTTTCTTCCAGCCGGCATAGCGGAGGTGAGCCTTACTTGTAGACATTTCTCTATGGTAACAGTTGTCTCCGTTCATCACCACAGTTCAATATAAAACGAGGAATTTATCTATATATTTGTATACTTTTATAGAAAAAAAAAATGTATTTACATAAAAAACAACAAGCAAAAATATAAAATTAAAGTTCACTTCATATTTTGAGCAATAATAATAAAAAGCAAATCGCGTATCTTCATTAGAATTTCATAGTGTTGTACGTAAAGTTTTGTGTAGCCCGAAATTTAGTCCCACCGCGCGCGCCGGACTCCAACGCGACCTTTACCAAAGTTTTCAGATTTTCCTAAATAATTCAACGCCATTGTGACAAGATGAGATTAGATATCTTGATGTTTGACAATTTTCAATTATATTTATTATTTTGTATTAATATTAAATTGTTAAAGGTTAGCTGGTAGACAATGCCAAAGGCATTAAGCTCGCCTATGTACCATTAATTTTTTTCTTTAATCAGGAGTCACGATAGCGGATAGAATGAGGAATAGGGTTGTGCGCGATAGATGTGGTTTGAAAGATGATGTAGTGACGAGGATTGAGAAAGGAATGCTTCGATGGTTTGGACACGTGGAAACGATGAATGAAAGGAGATTGACGAAAGGAATATATAAATCTGATGGGAATGGATGCGTTAAACGTCATGAGAGCTGGGCTGCCTAGTGCCCAAAACTGTCGGGCGTGTATGAAAAGAATTGTGGATTTGAAGGAAGCGAGGGTGTTGTGTCAGGATCGTGGTAAGTGGCGTTCCGTTGTCTCTGCCTATCCCTGTGGGGAAAAAGGCGTGACAATTGTATTGTATTGTTTTAAACATTTATATCGTTTTTTTTCATTTAAATAGTAGCTCGGCATATCACATCATTCCGCCTGATGTAAAACCAGGGTTCGGTCCGTGAAGAGAAACAGCTGCTACTACGAATAAATTTCTACAAGTATTTTTTCATCGACATCTCTTCCAACGGTTCTGGCTTGACCTCACTTATTGACTGGTTTTTACTAGTTTTTCTATAAGTAAGACAGATTCTCCTGGTTGCCCGAGAACATCATTTCTTGCAGAAGTGTGTTCGGAATGTGTCTGACCCATAGAGATATATACTAGAGGTGCAAACTTTATACATCTGACACCTGACAAACTGTAGGGCGCTTCAAACCATTTGACAATGTTGCCGAGTGTTTGGCGCGCTTTTGCCCGGGAAGGTTGAGGTGTTTTTTATCCCCTTGTTTAATTAGTTTAATGGTTATTATTGTGTAAAGTTGGTGTTATTTTGCGTAATTTTATTCTGCGCATGTAAGTAATTGTCGAAACACAAAATTCACTCTATATGAGGCAACGGAAGCGGTTTTTTTTTGTAGTTATCCCACGCCCTGAAAATGCTCATATTGTGATGTGACCGGGTGAATTGCCGCTAAACACTCCAAGAAAGCGTCAAATTCTAAAACACCATTGCAATTTGATGCAAAAACATCAAGGAAGAAATTTACTACTCGACATTGGCAGAATTGTCGTTGTTATGACATCTGAGGCCATTTAATAAAAGGAGAGGAAGAAGACAATGTTGCCGTCAAGTCAAATACTAATTAGCAGAGATCCTAAACGTAGCTGTAGTCATCTTTTCTCTCGCGTCACATCTAGTTGCGTATGTCAATGGTCTGAACACATTAAAAGTATAAATAAAGGTTTGAAAAGTTTTAGTTTGTAGCAAACGATAAAGGTCCATTTTACTAATAATAATAAGAAATATAAATAAAAATAAAACATGCAATTCACTAATTCAATCACCAGGAACCAAAAACAAGCGAGTTCATAATAGTTTTGTGAAAGTAGAGTCAACATAAAACAATTTGTTGAGGACCAAATGAGAAATGACAAAACAATAGGAGGGAATAAAAATAAACGACTTTCTTACTTGGTTCGAATAACTTTTTGTATAAGTTCATCGGAAGATCTTTAGAATGAGTTCGTTTGTGTGTACGGACAACAAAAACATGTGTAACTAATTATTATTTAATTTATATTTTTTTTAGCTTTATAGTATTTTTAACTTTAATTAACCCTGAAAGGAATTCAGATTCATGTTTTTTTTTCCGCATGCGGTCATATGACGTGTTAAAAAAAAAGAGGAGCCACGCAATGTTAACGTGTTTTGCCATAAAGATTCCATATTAAGACTCGATACAGGAAACTTTTAATTACCTTGGATAGATAAATAATATAATTTTTCTTTTTTTTTATCGTAGCTCGGCATGTGACAACACTCCGCCTGATGTAAAGCTAGAATGCGGTCCATGAATGGAAACAACTGCAACTACAGAGAAACCTGTGCGGGCTGCAGTCGCCTCCACTATGCCGGTTTGAGGAGACGAGTATGTACCATCTAGATTGACAGTGCACACTCCTCTCGTTATACCTGGCTACTTTCAAACTATTCCCGAAACGCGATGAGGTCACTTCGCGGGTGTTACATTTGAAAGTGGCGGTACTACACCAGGACGGCAGACTAGATAACAAAAACAAATAACCATCAACAGTCTGGCTACCATTCTTGATATAAGTAATTTTAAGTTTATAACTTCAAATGAAGGTATTTAGTGTAATAGTTATTTTTTAAATGCGTTAGTAAGCTAGTGCTTGTAATAAAGGCCCTGTGTGACCCAAATACATAATTATAATTGGTAACAGGGTCTGATCGATCGTGAGTTCACGCCTTCTCCCGCCAGACTACAGTCGTTCAAATTATTACAACCAATAAAAACGTAATAACAAATTCTTTAGTATAATTAATTCACTATTAAATAAATAATATTAAATAATGATGCTATCTGTACATCCCCAGGGTGGTTAGGGTGCTAGCTCGGTGAGCGGAAGTCGGGAAGAGGCGCTGATATCCGCCGCGGCGCCACAACGTCGGGTCCTCCACCGCACTCCCTCATAACTTTTATTCTAAATTCAATTACTTTATTAGTTGCCTCCAGTCACATTGACGTGTTGTCATTTCATTGCTGATCTATCAATTTTGTTTCTCTTACATCAGTTATTTTACATTTTTTTAGTTAAGCTTATTATTGTCTTGAAACTTTTTTAAATAAATTATAAACAACAAACGTACGATAAAGAGTGGTAGGTAGACTGATGATCGTTATTTGTCCAGTCTAGTACCACCACTTTCGAATGTAACACCCGTAAAGTGACTTTGTCGCGTTTCGGGAATAGTTTAAAAGTAGCAAGGTATAACGAGAGGAGTGTGCACTGTCAATCTTGTCTCCTTAAGCCGGCATAGTGGAGGTGACTGCTACCCGCACAGGTTTCGCTGTAGTAGTAGTTGGTTCCATTCATGGACCGCACTCTAGCTTTACATTAGGCGGAGTGTTGTCACATGCCGAGCTACAATAAAAAAAAAATTACGTATAGGTATTACGCATCTTAGCTTTTATGGCAAAAGGATAATGTCCATTTCTGGGCCCACTTGATGTCTAATCATTAATCAACAAAATATTCTAAAATAATATCTTATTCTTTCATTAAGTTATTTTAAATACATCAATCAACACATCGTTCACCAATCAATAGACAATGTTTAATTACATAAAAAACAGATATAATCAATTATTAAAGCATTTAATATAATAATAACTTCTAATATTGCATCAGAAAACACCTAATTACTCAATAACCTGGGTGAAAAAAATCAAACTGATAAGGAAAGTAGATTTATTTTTCTGCAAAATTAACTAAAAATCATCGACAAACTCGAGAAAAAATTGTGGGCCCATTTTTCGTAGGCGAATGGGCATTCTCCTTTAACATTGCAAACTAGTTTTAACAAACATATATAACACTAGTATACTAAGTATATATAACATAGTTACAGTAACATCGTTCAGAATTAGAAGTAAGATTTGAACACGGGTCTCGTCAATCATGAGGTCCTCTACCGCTAGACCACGGTTGCAAAATATGATCAATAGATGCCACCGTAACTAGATTATATACCTCAAGAAAGCATATCAGAGTATATCCATTTTATAAGCTAGGAAAAAGCTCTATAAAAATACATTTTACACAAACTAAGCCCGGTGGGGCGTTCTGATAGTGATCCATCTATTAGGACGTGTAGTAGAAATAGTATAATTTGATAGAAATGTTATAAAATATTACTGTATATAATAAAGTTTTTAGTTTTTGTTTGTTTATTAAACAAACAAATGCGATACTAAAACTATTTTCTTTTTTCTCGAGTAACGTGGTACCAGCTAAAAGAGTGGTAGGCAGACTGATGATGGTTATTAGTCCAGTCTGCCGTCCTGGGGTAGTACCACCACTTTCGAATGTAACACCCTTGAAGTGACCTTGTCGCGTTTCGGAAATAGTTTGAAAGCAGCCAGGTATAACGAGAGGAGTGCGCACTGTCAATCTAAGATGGTAAATGCTCGTCTTCTCAAGCCGGCATAGTGGAGGCGACTGTTGCCTGTAGAGATTTCTCTGTAGTGGCAGTTGTTGGCACTCTAGCTTTATATCAGGCGGAGTGTTGTCACATGCCGAGCTACATTAAAAAAAAAATAACAGGCGTACGTTTATCTTACGAGCATACCTTAATTATATTATTCATGTGTTCATATTTTTTTGTCAAAGAAAAGTTCGAATAAGAAGTTCACGAACCGAATATTATGTTAATTAAAGCGAATGTTGACCAGAATTTTTTCAATTATTTACCAAATGATAAATGACATTTCATTAGAGAATATAAAGGTTTTTTTAGTAATATTTTTATATTATTATGAGATCGTAAATTTTCAGAGACTTTCCTCTTGAAATTGCTGACTAGAAACACTTTTTTTGAAGTCATTAATTCTATCAAAGGATTTTTCAGTAGCCGCCATTTTTTTTGTTGACTTTATCTAATGAAAACAGGCATGTTTAGAATTTTATTTGGTTTATGGTTTTTAGAAACCTTTTTTTTTGTTCTGTTCTGAAGGCAAAGAGATCAAAGCCCATACAACCACTTCAGTATTATGATTTTTATTTTTTATTTTTTTTATTGTAGCTCGACATGTGACAACACTCCGCCTGATGTAAAGCTAGAGTGCGGTCCATGAATGGAAACAACTGCTACCACAGAGAAAGCTCTGCGGGCTGCAGTTGCCTCCACTATGCCGGCTTGAGGAGACGAGCATGTACCATCTAGATTGACAGTGCACACTCCTCTCTTATACCTGGCTACTCTCAAACTATTCCTGAAATGCGACAAGGTCGCTTTACGGGTGTTACATTTTGTACAATATTTTTTTTGTACAATAAATTCTAAAGTAGACAGCAGTCGTCTTCGCTATTCCGGTTTGAGGAGAAGAATGTTGTACCTGGCTACTTCCAAGCTAATTTTGAAATGAAACTAGGTCACTTCACGAGTGTTACATTTATTATTGAACGAAATGGTGTTAAAGACGGCAGACTGGGCTAGTAACCATCATCAGTCTGCCTACCACTCTTGATAAATAAATTAGTCGAATGGAATTCATTGTATAATGTAAGATATTTAAAAAGAATTACAATTTGTACAAATGGCAATTGATCACAAATCGGTAAAACTGACCACGAATTGGCGGGGCTACGAAATTAGGGCAATCGAAGTATCGCGGCGGTCACGCTGGCAACACCGGCTGCTGTGTACGTGACCAGATAGAGATATTGCCAAGCAATAGGGATGCACTTAACATTATTTTTAATTCCTATAAATGATTGTATTTCAGACCTTTCAGAAACTAAATTAAGACAACCCAATTGTTGCGGTAAACAATTAAAAAAGTCTGTATTATTCATGAGAACGGTACGCTTATCTTATGAAGCCGGCATAGCGGAGGTGACTTCTATCTGCAAACTTATTGAACACACAACAGTCACGTGATATGTGATTTTTTTATTTTTTTATTTTAGCACGCAATATGACCGCACTCCGCCTGGTGTTAAGCTAGAGTGCGATCCATGAGCGGAGGCGACTGCTGTCAGAGAAGGGTATCTGCAAACAGCAGTCGTGCCCGCTATGCCGGCTTAATGAGATGCCTCTTCACACTGCGCTTGAAGGATCCCATGTTATAGGAGGGGGGAAAGACGTGACTGGGAAGGTCGTTCGTGATTATAATAAAACCGATTTTATGTAGTGCTTAAAGAATATAATTGTTTGATTGTAATATATTTTTATAGTGAGTGGGACATCCCTAGTAAATTCGGTACGGCAAATTCGTTTGAGCAACGTTTTGTTTGATGAGTAAAGGTTCATATCGGGTCTTCTCTTCAATCGTTTATGGATTGCTACTGTTGAAAAAACACAAATAAATATCGGAATTGCAATTCAAATGCACTTCTATCGTCCGTTCGAATCGTTTTATTTTACCTGTGTTGTCAACTACAAAAATATTTTGTAATATTAATATTAATATAGAGTGTTTGGCGCGCTTTGCCCGGGAAGGTTGAGGTGTTTTTTATCCCTTTGCTTTAATAAGTTTAGGGGTTATTATTGTGTAAAATTGGTGTTATTTTGCGTAATTTTATGCTGCCTTGTGAGTAATTGTGGAAACATTAAAATTTACTCTATATGAGGCAAGGGAAGCGGTTTTTTTTTAGTGGTTATCGCACGCCGCGAAAACGTTCATATTGTGACGTGAACGCCAAATACTCCAAGAAAGCGTCAAATTGTAAAACACCATTGCAATTTGATGCAAAAACTTCAAGAATTTGCTACTCGACATTGGCAGAATTGTCGTTGTTTTGACATATGAGGCCATTTAACAAAAAAACAAAAAATTGAACAGAAAACTCAACAACACAGTACGATCAACATGGCAGTCTGAGTTGAGGTAGGAATCGAGCCCATTAACGTGTGCCTAGACTTCGTCCACTATACGTCGACTGAAACGCCGTAGTTGATATACCAGCAGTATACCTTCCCCAAGGGACAGGGCAACCGTAACGGGGATTTCTCGACGTAGAAAAAAGGAATAGAGCCCGTGTCTTGCGTTTTGCTACACAGCCATTGGCGCTTCGGAACGACCTTCCCAACAACGTCTTGCCTCCCTCCGATAACATGGGATCCTTCAAGCGCAGTGTGAAGAGGCATCTCACAAAGCCGGCATAGCGGACGCAGATCCCCTTCTCTGACAGCAGTCGCCTCCGTTCATGGTTCGCATTCTAGCTTAACACCAGGCTGTGTCCGGCAAATGCCGTGCTAAAATAATTATAAAAAAACACAAACTTTTTCAGGGAGTACTTTCTTCACACACGCACACACCACATAAAGTTGTTGTATTATTAGAATAGAATATCTTTTATTTGTCACAGTACTAGATAGACATTGATATATACAACTAGATGTGCAATAACGCTCCCAATGTGACGCGAGAGAAAAGATGGCCACAGCCACGTTTTAGGTTCTCTGTCAGTTAGTATTTGACTTGACGGCAACATTGTCAAATTGTTTGAAGCGGCCTACGGTGTTTTTTTTATGTCAGATGTATGAAGTTTGCACCTCTAGTATCTATCTCTATGCATAATGTGATTTTACTTGACTACATCATGCAAAATTATTAAAGAGTTCTTTATAACACTTGGTAATAACCGATGTATAACTTTATGGGCAAGGTTTAGGTATATAAATTATGTTTACCAAGTAAATTGTAGAAAAAAATCCAGCTAGAGCTATCTAGGGGCCCATACTCCGACCGCACCCTAGCGCCTCCCCCAAGGAATATCCGTAACGGATTATAAGGGGTAAACTATAAGAGTTGACAGATATAGTCCCAAACAATGTCGCGGGTCGATAGCTAATAAAATAATAATAAGAAGAAATATAATTCGTGACATCTCTTTTGTAACGTTTGAAGAAAGTTTTAAACAAAAGCCATTTGTAACAATGGCTTGAAGTTGAATATTTCGTCGGAGCGTAAAACCGCTAGATGATCGTAATGTAAACGAGCCAACTCATAAATAAAGATGTGAAAAGTTAGTTCAGTTTCTTGTCATCCTTTCGCCATATGATTTTCGGCTCACTAAGCAATCACGAGTTTATGACTCACACAAAATACATCATGTTTCTTTTACAAAATAGTAAAATAAAAAATTACCGTAATCTACGCTATTTTAAAAATAGCCTTTGCCAGGGATAGGCAAAGACAACGGAATGCCACTTGATACGTAGGTAGAAAGCTGTATGTAACGATCGATGGGATCCGTGTCCAAATCCCACTGACTCGTACGAATTTAACTTATATGTACTTTGGTCGATCTGTGCCTATTCTACGGGCACCTAAAAATACCTCAAAAGCTATACGTAAATATTAAAAAAACTAAGTGGAGAACACCCCGTATATTTTGCATCGAATAAACTATAAAGTTTGATCGCAAAAAAATCAACTTGTACGGATGTTGTCTTGTAAAAAACTTGTCTGTTTTGTGTTAGTTTCTTGTAGGGCATCAGTCCAGAGGAAACTTTACAAACTTACCCGGGATGTCTATTCTTGTTTAACTACCGATAAATCGTATACAATTAATTGTGTTAATATTTTAGTTTTTTTTTAATTCTTTTCAATTTATTTTTATTAACAAGCTACCATATAAAAAATTAACCCATGGGGCGAATAACACCTTAGCATACATTTATATTTGGTCACCGCTCGCACCTGACTGTTAAGTTAGCAGCAGTGACTGTATTCACTGCACCGTAAGGTAAGTATGTAAGGTAAATATATTCACCTTAGTCTCTCCACGATCACGGTGCAAAGCTTTTAAATTGTTTTCGGATCAAATTATAGGTATTCTTATAATGGTAGATGATTTTTTCATACCTTTTAAATTTAATTTCTTACTTTTTTATGGTCCATAGGTAGATAATAGGTAGGTAATATATAGGCAGAGTATGTATGAAATGTTTATTCGATAAAATAACCTATAGTCTGTTATAAAATTGTCAAAACGATATATCGGTGTGTCGTACGCCGCCGTTATCAGATTGTTTTCAAGAATTATCGTTTTTTTCTTCTTCTTGGGTATTCAGTTTTCAGTACTATCTGTTTTGTAAGCAATCTGATGAGCTAAGTGATTTTAAGTTCGATTAAGTTTTTTTTTATTGCGGGAAAATGATCGACTAATGACTTTTAATACAAAGAAAACTTTTTCTATAGAATATTAATGATGTAATCTATATAACTGGAACGGTGGAAAAAAAATTTTAAATTAAAAAAAGGTGTTTAGATTTTTTTTGGATTAACTCTCTCCAGCGTAGCAATAGCTAACAGTGTACAAACCTTTGGTTATACCTGGCTACTTCCAAACACGACAAGGTAACTTCACGGGCGTTGCATTCGAAAGTGTTGATACAACCCCAGGACACCAGACTGGACTAATAACTATCATCAGTCTGCCTCTTTATATTTTACTTTAATATTGTATAATAATTATTCTCCCATATTTATTAAACATATCCGATTTGTTAATAAGTAATTTGCCGCGTCATGAAATAATAAGCAAATAAATCCACGCCAATCATATTCTCTTTTGAATAATTTACATTTAATAATGCATTACGGTATGTATTTATGTAAATTGTCACGATAAATCGTAATTGATTATAGAAATAGAAAGCAAAATAAAAACGCAGACAACAGTCGCCTCCGCTATGCCGGCTTGAAAATACGAATGTGTATTTTACAAGCTGACAGGTCTACTCTTTTAGTTATACCTATACCTGACTGCTTTTGGGACTGGTACACTTTATGGGTGTTACACTAATTGAAAGTGGTGGTGTTACTGCGTCAAATCTTCAATCAAATGAAATTCGAAATTTTTAATAATACTAAGTGTAACCAATTTTGAATTATTGAAGTCAATCAATTCGTTCACTACCAATTAATAATCCCTTTTTAGATCTCTTGTAAATTAATGGTCCAAGCATATCGCTTTTCTTCAAAAATACTTTTGATTCTACGATTCGAATCCAAATTTTCATTTCTACTTTATTAAGTGATGTCAAATTTTATGCGTTAAAAATATCGATATCGATATTCATACATAATTATGTACCTACATATCGCTTGTATTTAAAATGATTCATTGCAAAAACATACGATATAATATTAACAATGGTAGTTAACAGCAGTTTTATTTATTCTTACACATTGTTAGGCTAGATTAGATTGCGTAGGATTGATCGTGGAAGAGACGCGTACGTGATGTTGCGATATCGATCAGATTTTCTGTCGCACATAATTTAATACCTAATTATTTTTTGAGTATTAATTATTCTTTTTGATGGTATTCTATAATTGTTAATATTACTCGTATGTGGGGGCGGTTACTCCCGTGTGGCATGCTTCTCTTCTTACTGCTCGTCTGCATAGCTTTTCATTTTCAATTTTTTTTCTATTAAATGTATGTGTGTCGGTACTTTTGTGGTTGAAACGTGGGTTGTAATGATATTAATATATAATTTTCTTCATTGTGGTGCCCTATATAGAGGTTTAGTTATGTTTGTTAAATTAGTTACGACTATTATTATATATTTTTTTTTGAATTTATAATTCAGTTATTTTTTTTGTTATTATAAACACAGGCTATAATTCACGAGTTTCTTATGGCTGTCTTCTCGTCATATGCATTTCCGAAGCCAAAAGTAGATTCTGACGATGAACAAGTGCATGCCAAGTCCATGCCTACGTTAATAAAGGATTTTCATTTCATATGAATTCGTCAATGTTTTTAATCTTGCTTTTTATAGTAGTTCATATTATTCTTAATGTTAAGTTAGACTGAGACAGCTGTTGCCACCGCAAATATGCATCATCTATTGACAGGGCATACTACTCTCATTGTACTTGGCTAATTCCAAGGTGAATTTCAAATACCACTAAGTCGCTTCACTGGTGTTATTTGAAAGTAGAGATTCTATCCCGGGGCGTCTTTTAAAAAGGTAAAAAAAGTACAACAACGAATTATGAAAATCGTTATTAAATATTAAATTTATCGATATTTATAACAACGTACATCCTTAATTTCATTTTATTGGAAAAGTTAACACCTGTATTGAAAGTTGGTGCCCTCGATTTCTTCTTTTATTGATTCTCTCCCTCTTTATTACTAAAATTTTGGCTGAACCTTAAAGTAAGTATTGTTTTTAACGAATATCAGAAAATCTCATTTGGCCACATCTGCGTACTAAACTTAACAATTTTAGTACGGGTCCTTAACATAATTTGCCATCATAATTTTACATTTCTTATTAGCTATACTTGGATTTGCAAACTGCACGAATATATATCGCACATTGAGTAATTTTGTATGTAAATTGGTCCACTATGTATGGTTAAATAAAACTCATAACTGATGATGGTTATTAGCCCAGTTTCCCGCCCTGGGGTTGTACCACCACTACGTAGTTGCGTTTCGGGATCAGTTTGGAATTAACCAGGTATAGTGAGGGGAGTGCACGGACAATCTGAATGGTGCACATTTTTCTCCACATGCCGGCATAGCGGAGGCGACTGCTGCCATGTAGAAATTTATCTGTAGCAGCAGTTGTTTCTGTTCATGGGCCGCACTCTAGCTTTACCTCAGGCGAAGTTTCTTTTTTTTTTTATTGTAGCTCGGCATGTGACAACACTCCACCTGATGTAAAGCTAGAGTGTGGTCCATGAATGGAAACAACTGCTACTACAGATAACTCTCTACGGGCAGCAGTCGCCTCAAGCCGGCATTTGAGGAGGCAAGCATGTACCATCCACATTGACAGTGTCAGACCCCCTCTAACCCGGCTAGAGATTAGAGGAAGACTGAACAATAATCTTTAAATCAAAATAATTTTAAAGATTTTTAAAACAAAATAAAACAATTTAGGACAAACAAACATTTAATTAACCAATTCGAAATTACAAAAACAAAAGAATAAATTTTAAAGAAAGAAAAGTTAAAATTATAATCTATTTACAAATATTTTCTCTGCATTTCCATATAAACCAAAATCTATAAATTAATTATTATTCTGACATCAAATATTAAAAACCAAACTATAGATACCGCATCGATCAAATTTAAAACCGAACTATAGATACCGCAATGTCAATTATTTAAACAAAACTATAAATACCGCACATATCCCTTCTCCGTTAGTGTTTAGCCTTTTCAGCTGACATCATTAAACATTGTTAAAAATCCTTTACACAAAGGGGCATTCTGTATCATATAAATTTTTCTCGGAAAATCCAATAACTGCAAAAATACTTAGACACACCGGAGCTCCCGTGAATTGTTAAGCAGAAGATACTTTAACCTCGACTCCAAACAGGCAAGCACGCCTGGAAGCCTAAGCTTCCAAAAGAATACTTAAATATAAAAAATTATTCAAGATCAACCAGTCTCTCCAAAATTCTCCAAATCTTTTTTTGCTCTGTCATCCTCTGACAACCTACCTTTCAAAAATTCTTTTTTTTTCTATTTCCTTCATTCATCAATTCATAAACTATTTTAAATAAAATATCAAATAAACGTTACGTTACAATACCCCCTCCCCTAAGGAAAGTTTCAGACGGGTGAAACTTACGCTGTCCTCAGCGATAATAAAAAAAATTAAGAGAAAAGAAAAAATATATATTTACAAATCTAATTTCTATAAACAAAGAAAAAAATTGAAATGAATTATGTTAATTTTAAATTTTTATGTCTTTAATATGAAAGTTCCCTAACGACTTCCCATTTCCATCCACTAACTCGTACACTAATGGGGATAACACACGCTTAACAGTGACCTTTTCATACTTCGGAGCTAATTTGGATGCTTTGTATTTGGCTGCGTCACTTTGTATAAATGTTCTGTTCCACACCTGATCACCTACACTCAGTTTAGCATCCCTTCTTCTTAAATTATAATATTTTGCATTAGAAGCATGAGATTTCACTAACAACTCCCTAACTTTAGCAAAAATTTCCTTTAAGCATCCAAACTCACCCGCATACTCCTCCCTAGGAACCCCTATTTCATACTCACCTTCAGTTTGTCTTTTATAAAATTCACCATTTATAATTGGTTCTCTACCATGAACTAAAAAGAATGGAGAAAAGCCAGTTGTTTCATTTACAGAACTATTGATAGCAAACTGAATCTTTTCTAAATTACTATCCCACGTGCGATGGTCATCTTTTACATAAGATGCCACTGCTGTCATAACAGTTCTATTGTATCGTTCTACTAAATTTACTTGTGGTGTGTATCGTGGTCCATAGTGTATATTAGGTATATGGTAACGGTTTAACAGATTGCGAAATTCGGTTCCTGTAAATTGCACCCCATTATCTGCAATTACAGTTTCCGGTACCCCATGAACAAGAATAACCTTTTGTTCGAGAACTTTAGCAACAGCCAGACTGGTTGGGTTTCTCAATGGGAACAAAAGAGTGTATTTTGAAAAACAGCAGGTTATGACGAATAAATGCCTGTAACCCGAACGCGATTTCGGCAATGGTCCTACTAGATCTATTGAAATTACTTGAAAAGGCCTAAAACACACCTTCGGCTTTCCCATCAAACCAGGAGTCAATTTTGATTGGTGTTTATAAGCCAAACAAATGTCGCATTTCTTAACAAAATCTACTACCTCTTGAAACATTCCCGGCCAAAAATATCTTAAACATAGCCTTCTGTGTGTCTTAAATACACCTAGATGTGCAGAAGTTGCCGAAGCATGATTTTCCTGCAAAATTTTTTCCCTATCACTTTTCCTAACAACTTCCTTCCAATCAAATTCGCTTGTCAAACAATATTTAGACTTACAAAACCGATATAATATATTATCCTTAATATAATAATTAGGATAATTTTTTGGAAACTTAATACACTTTTCTAAAATATTTTCATACCAATCATCTTTTGGCATATCACCTATGGCATCTACTTTTATAAGTCGAGAAAGAGTGTCCGGTATGACATTGTCCTTACCACGCCTGTGCTCTATATCAAATTGATACTGAGACAACCTGCAACCCCAACGAGCTAACCTACCTGTCGGATTCTCCAGCTTCATAAACCATTTTAAAGAAGCGTGATCCGTAACTACCATGAACCGTCTAGTACCTAAGTATGGTTCAAATTTTTCAATTGCAAAAACTACCGCCAATGCTTCGCGTTCAGTAGCACTATAATTTTTCTCACAAGCATTGAGAGTGCGACTGACATACGCAATGGGATGATCAGATCCATTAATATTTTGTGTAAGCATGCCTCCTACTCCATAACTAGATGCGTCACAATGTACAACAAAAGGTTTCTTAAAATCGGGACAAGCAAGGATCGGAGCAGAAATTAAAGATTTAATTAAATTATTAAAAGCAGATTCAGAATCTTCATTCCAAATAAAAGATTTATTTTTTGTACTGGTTAATTTATTTAACGGTGCCGCAATTGTAGAAAAATTTCTGATAAAACGCCTATACCAAGAACACGTTCCTAAGAACATTTTTACGTCTTTGGCATTTTTGGGTGTTGGAAAATCTAATATTGCTTTAATCTTATCAGGATCAGTCCTCAAACCTTTATCATCTACAACATAACCTAAATATTTAAGAGACTTTCTAAAAAATTTACACTTATCAATATTAATACTCAAATTTGCCGATTTTAATTTATCCAGTACCTTTTCCAATAATAATATATGAGTATTAAAATCCGAACTAACTATAATAATGTCATCAATATATACAAAAACGTAACCACCTACTATATCACTATTAAAATTCTGACCAAATAACATGTCCATCAGCCTTTGCTGTCTCGCCGGAGCACCACAAAGACCAAAAGGCATAACATTAAACTTAAATAAACCGCGGCCAGGAACAGTAAAACTAGTTTTATCCTGGGCCGACTTCTCTAACGGAATTTGCCAAAACGAAGAACTAAGGTCTAACGAAGATAAAAACCGTGCCTCCTTTAGACTATCTAAGATCTGTGGAATATAAGGCATTGCATAAGCATCACCCCGTGTTACCGCATTTAGTTTACGACAATCCAAGCAAAACCGCCACTCACCATTCTTCTTTGGAATCATGAGTGTTGGATTATTCCATGGACTTTCGCTCGGCGACACGACATCCAACTCTAACATCCTATCCAACTCCTTTTGCATTTCCCGTAACTTCTCAGGCGACAACGGATAATTACGACATTTGATAGGAGCCGAATCCCCCGTATCAATAGTATGCTCTATTAACTTAGTTCTGCCTAATCCAATACTATCTGAGGAAATAGAAATAAAATTCTCAATCATAGAATTGGCAGTTTCCCTCCGTTCTTCCGAAAATGATTCCAAAGATCGAATATAGTGAATATCACTTTGCACATTACCCTTTTGACTTTCTAAAAAGTCAATAGGCTTCGTAATACAAGCAACATTCTTAAAAATTTCAGGTGCTAAATTATACTTCTTCCAAAAATCAACACCAAAAATAACATTAGAAACAACACTCGGAATAACAAAAAATCGAATAATCTCAATTTTATTCTGAAAACTGACAGGGAGTAACATTTCGCCTATCGACTGTATTTCTGTACCGTTTGCTACCGAAATACGTGAACTACCTTTATGTACAGTATAACCTAAATCAACAAGTTTTTGTTGAGAGTTATTTCCTAAAATTGAAACTGCCGCACCGGAGTCTAACAAACCCCACAGTTTCATGTCACCAATATCTACACTTAAATAAGGCCTATTATCTAACAGCTCAGGTTTAAAAAGAACCGAAGATACGTCGTAAGACATAAATTTCTTTACAAAACACAACCAATCTGCCCACTCCGATTCATCAAAGATTGGTTTTGACCTTCGGTTCCAACCTACACGTTTTTTGGACACGCATCCTTATTATTACATTTTATACAACTTTTAATTGTGTAACCTAACTCACCACAATTAAAACATTTAACAATTTTCGAAGCAGGACAATTTTTAAAATGGTGCGAATGAGATTTGCACCTCTGACAAAACATGTTTTTATCCTGAGCCTGATCGACAACACAAATATGCGGGTTAGGTTTTTTATTAGGAAAAGATTCGGAATTCATAGTTAAAGACGGTGTCGACTGTATGAACGAATCAGATCTTTGTTTAGCGGACTCGAGTTTTTTACATTTATCCCGCAAATCCCTAACACTAGATATAGTTATTAAGGCAAGATGTTCACCATAATAAGGCCTAATATTATGTAATAATATATCTAGTTTATCTACTTCATCAAGTGGCTTTTTCAATCTGTTAAACATTCCACACATAACAGAAAAATAAATAGTAACAGATTCATCCATCCCCTGCATTCGCGCACGAATATCCCCTATCAACCTATAATCACCATCCGGTTTAAATTCATCAAAAAATAAAAATTTTAAATTTTTCCAATCAGAAATTTCATCTTTAATGCCTCTATACCAAACCAAACTAATCCCAGAAAATAATAAAACAGCAGACTTAAACAGGTTCTCTTCACTAATATTATACGCGGAAGACAACTCTTCAATTCGCTCTATAAATTCCCATGGATCCGTAGTACCGTTAAAAGTGAGGTTCCATTTAGCAATACATTTCGACTCACAATTAAAATTAATAGTTTTGTCCGGAACGGTGAAGTTAAACGTGGTATCCCTCATATTCACCTTGTCCAATAAAATAAAATAATTATTTAAAGTAGAATTAAATTCCTTTACCAAAATAACTTGCTTGTCAGAAGTTGCATTCAAACGCTTTATACGATGATACAAATGAGCCGCTAGAGCACGTGATCTTAATAACGAATGTTTATCCGAAGAATCAAAATAAGTATCCCATCTGGACTGAAGGTCCTTTAATTTGCTTGTTATAATGTCATATTCCTCCTCAAAAGATAAATCAGTTTCAAAAACTTCATCGGAAGGTATCTCAATTAATAATTGTTGTAACTGCTTACGAAGTTTATCGACTGTGTTTTCCGGTGTAACTAAACGTATCTTTACTTCATAAATAAGTTCATCTTTTAATAATAAATGAGGTTTAAATAATTTATCCATTTTGTGGAGAATGCAGAGTAACGATACAAATTATAATTTAAAATAAAAAGATAAAACAAATCTATTTCTTATATAAACCAAATTAATATAATAAAAAAACAATATTATATTTACGTAAGAACAAATTTACAACCCTAAAACAAATTTTAAAACAATTAGGTAAATGCAGAATAAAATGAAATATACATGTATATAGATTATATTTACAGTTGGGCGCCAATTGTCAGACCCCCTCTAACCCGGCTAGAGATTAGAGGAAGACTGAACAATAATCTTTAAATCAAAATAATTTTAAAGATTTTTAAAACAAAATAAAACAATTTAGGACAAACAAACATTTAATTAACCAATTCGAAATTACAAAAACAAAAGAATAAATTTTAAAGAAAGAAAAGTTAAAATTATAATCTATTTACAAATATTTTCTCTGCATTTCCATATAAACCAAAATCTATAAATTAATTATTATTCTGACATCAAATATTAAAAACCAAACTATAGATACCGCATCGATCAAATTTAAAACCGAACTATAGATACCGCAATGTCAATTATTTAAACAAAACTATAAATACCGCACATATCCCTTCTCCGTTAGTTTAGCCTTTTCAGCTGACATCATTAAACATTGTTAAAAATCCTTTACACAAAGGGGCATCCTGTATCATATAAATTTTTCTCGGAAAATCCAATAACTGCAAAAATACTTAGACACACCGGAGCTCCCGTGAATTGTTAAGCAGAAGATACTTTAACCTCGACTCCAAACAGGCAAGCACGCCTGGAAGCCTAAGCTTCCAAAAGAATACTTAAATATAAAAAATTATTCAAGATCAACCAGTCTCTCCAAAATTCTCCAAATCTTTTTTTGCTCTGTCATCCTCTGACAACCTACCTTTCAAAAATTCTTTTTTTTTCTATTTCCTTCATTCATCAATTCATAAACTATTTTAAATAAAATATCAAATAAACGTTACGTTACAACAGTGCACACTCTTTTCGTTATACGTGGCTACTTTCAAACTGTTCCTGAAACGCGACAATGTCACTTCACGGGTGTTACATTCGAGGGGGGTGGTACTACTCCCCAGGACGGCAGACTGGACAAATAACCATCAATAGTCTCCCTACCACTCTTTAATAGTGCCTATACGCACTGAGCGACCAAAGTACATATAACATAGTTACATTAGTCAGAATTTAGGGAGGTTCGAACACACTGACACGGGTCTCATCGATTGTGAGTTCACGCGTCTTACCGCTAGACCACGGCCGCTTTTAAAATGTATATATTGCAAAGTTGTAGGTAAACATGCATTTCTTTGTAATATTTGTTTTAGGCAAGGTTCAGTCTAACAATGTAACGTTTGTTAGTAGTTTATCATGATATTCTAGTTTCTGCTTCGTGCCTAGATAACCTACTCGAGTGTATCTAGGCACTATCTCAATATGTCTTAGGGTTGCTAATATTTTTTAGTTTTAGTTGTATTAAATCAAGTTCAAGAAAGAGTGGAAGCACACTAATGATGGTTATTAGTTCAGTCTGTCGTCCTGGGGTAGTACCGCCACTTTCGAATGTACACCCGTGAAGTGACCTTAGTCGTGTTTCGGGAACGGGAACGAGAGCAGTGTGCACTATTTATCTTGACTCCTCAAGCCGGTATAGTGGAGGCGATTACTAACTCTAGAAGTTTATCTGCAGTAGCATTCGTTTTCGTTCATGGACCGCACACTAGCCTGATGTAAAAGGCGGAGTGTTAATTTGCTGAGCTTAAAAAAGTTCGTGGTTCTACCGTAGTAGAAGTGTAGGTTTTTCGCAGGCTCCGCAGTGAGGTGGTCTGCATCACTGCAGCCAAGAAGAACAAGAGATAGATGTTACAATCCTGTAGAATTATAAGGCAAGAATTTGCAAACCCTATAAAAGCTGAAATTCATGAAAGTTCAAGTATTCCGTCTCCCGTACGTTGGATGACTTCGCTCAACTCACATCTCTAACCGAGATTCTTTGCATCATTGCTTTGTTGAATTTCTCAGATTGCATTCTATCATTATTTGATTTGCACGTCTTTCATTAGAAAATTATGGTAATACTTTATGGTTAGGTTATAAAAAAGAGCAAATGGTTCCTAAGACAGTTTCCCTGTATCTCCTGTGGTTTAGAATTTCCCCATACTGTCCCAGTTAAAAAAATTACCCTGTATATATATATATATCATCAGTGCGGTCCATGAACGGAAACAACTGCTACTACAGATAAATTTCTGTAGGCAGCAGTTACCGTATATCGTATATATCGGCTTAAGAGGATGATAGTGCACCAGTCAGGTTGACAATGCACACTCCTCTCGTTTCATCATAATTTATTTATTGTTATTATAAATATAACAATATAAAGCGAACAAAATGAAGTGTTTTATAGTTGAGACGGTTACAGTAACATCGTTATTTCTGTAGTCATAGTACATAAGTGGTCTCATAACCTCACGTATTAGTTGGGTGACCATATTATACGAATATTTGGGATAATTCATAGATAAGCGAACCTTTTTTAATTTTTTTATTGTAGCTTGGCATATGACAACACTCCGCCTGATGTAAAGCTAAAGTGCGGTCCATGAACGGAAACAACTGTTACTACAGAGAAATCTTTACGGGCAGCAGTCGCCTCCGCTATGCCGGCCTGAGGAGAGGAGTGTGCACTATCACTAGATGGTAGTAGTAGTTATTTAGGACCGCACTCTAGTTTTACATCAGTCGGAGTGTCGTCATACGCCGAGCTACAATAAAAAAAGAGAGAAAACGACTTTTATTATTTCTTCCTTTTTAACGTAAAGTATGGTCTCCCCTTATAATCTAGGACGAACCGTGTCTTTGCATAATGCATCTTACACACACGTACGTAGACAAATCTCACAAAGTGAACCTTTGGTAGATTTCAGTATGAGGTTTAACATTTATTTTTGATTTATCAGGTTTTAGACTTATAAATGGAGAAAGTCTTTACAAATATCCTTCTTTAGTAAATACTATTTTTACGTTTTAAGAAATAATAATATTTGTGCCTTCAGTGTTTAATATATTTGTCTTATCTCCTGTCCTGATACCCATAGCACTGGTTACCCTAGTTTGGGTATTGTATGTACATGGGCGGACTAAGGCCTAGGCAACCTAGGCAACCTAGGTACGTGCCTAGGGCCCGTAATTTTAATTATGTTTATTTAATTTTTGTACATGGATTTTCACCTCACAGGTGTTACATTTGAAAGTGGTGGTACTACCCCAGGACGACAGACTGGGCTAATTATTAAATGTCATTTACAGAGTTACTTTAAAAAAAATTTAAGGATATGTTTATAGGTAAAAGAAAATATTTTAGGTAATAATTTTCATTAACGAGGTTGTTTTGAAAATCGATATAGTAGAGTAAGCGATAAATAATGGATATTGGATAAGGGGAGATGGGGGTACTTTGGTTCGACACCCTCTTAATAAGAATTTTATGGCAACCATTTTTACTTTATTCACTTTTTCACCAACTGTACAGTCTCTCGCGTGTCACGCTAAACACCTGTTTTTATTTGGAACTGCATAAGGCTTAGTTTGGTACAAGTATTTACCTCTTGTCCAGGTGTCATAAACATTGCCTCTTGTCACTTTAATCTGTTTTATTACTTTGCTCAACTAGGAGAACACAACACTATAAAACTGGTTATTTAGATGGAATCAAGTTATTTATTTTGTTTTATCGAAAAAAAAAGCACGATAAATTAAATATGTAGATATTATTTGATTTGATGGATGAAAACAACGTGACCTCACCTGAATACTGTCCACTCAACCTGTCAAGATGTACCATCTCAACGCAATCTACAGGCATCTAAAGCAGGGCTTCTTAAACTTTTTTCATTTACGACCCCATTTATGATTGCGAGTTTCCTGGCGACCCCATATAAATATAAAAGAAAGATAGATAAATATTTTTTGATTGATTTATTTATTAGGTAACAATATACATATGAAAATATATAGTTTTAGAATTAGTTTAGAAACATACAAAAATCTAAAATTAAAAATTGCACTAAAAGTTGTAGGTATTTAGGTAGGTAGATATTTGACATAAAAATCTCCCATTTTGGGTCGCGACCCATAGCTTAAGAAGGCCTGATCTAAAGTAATTAAAATCACAGCGTCGAATATCAGCTTCCGGCGTCACAATAAATTAGTGAGGTGAATATATTAGTAATCATCGAGTAGTACTCGAACAATTGACACGTTCTCTATGCGCAGTCAAATATTACAACTTAATTAAATGCTTAATATAGAGGTTATATTATATTATATGAATTAATAAATTCTAAACACGTTTATTAATATACATATTAAGTTCCACTTTAATCCAGTATTATAGGGTACGAATAAAGACATAAACAACCCGCGGATCTACTTAATTCCAACATCTTAGGACTCGAAGTACTTTACTGTTCCTTACATGAAAAACTACCCAACTCAAAAGGCATGAATTTTGTTTAGTTATTTATCAAAGTCTATGATGTTTACTTTAATAATTGTTCTAAAATAGGCTTTAAGACCTATATATTATTACGAATTGTATTTATTTTTTTATAATGAGGATTAAGTAAATTTTCATTTGTTTTTTGTCTATTATAAAACTTATATTTTTCGTGTTAACATGTTCTTCCTGGGAGGTACAGAATTTACGTAGTTTATGTTCGAAACGTACTCTTGTGTCGAGTTGCCCTACACTCCCCTACCTTCATAAACTTAGTGCAAATGACATTATCTACGTCATAAAACATAGAATTTTATATGTTCGTATGGAACAATTGTTTTTGGGATTCCATTTTTCTTGTGAGCGTTGTTAGTGTTTGATAAGGCATTTTTTATGTATTTGTTATTTATTTTATTGGTGGTATTTTCTATATAAACAATTATTTTATAGTCTCAGTCAATTGTAATTTGAAAATTTTGATTAGTTCGAGTGTGTTAGTAAAATAAGATGATAGTAGATTGAAGTCTAAGATAGATTATCTGTGTAAGTTGCATAACGTACGCGTATAATTACAATTCTAATGTGTGAAGTTAATAGATATAGAATGTACTTGTGTGAACGCTTTCATAGTTTCATATTTACATTAGAAAGTGTAATTTTAAAATATATTCATTGCTGCATCTATTTAATTAATACTATTTATTTTACTATTCTTTGTCACACCGTTCGCGTCCACCTGTCCCGGTTTCCAGCGGAAAACCAGCGCTACGAGCTGCCTCGTGTAGGTCGTTAGCACATGCTGAGCCGTACGCCCTTTCGTCCCTACACATTCGCGTTCAGACTTGCAATTGTGTCTCACAAAAATATTTATTTTGGGTTGAATAAAGTTTTTTTTCTTTCTTCCTTTCTTTAATTTCTCCTTTTGTTTTAAAAATTTATCAATTTTATTTTATTCATAATATAAAACAGTTAGGTCGGGTTTTATTCAGCCTCAAAAATAGCTTCAATAAAATCTTTACTAAAACTTTCAACAGAGTTTTGGAAATAATTTTTTTCATTGTTTTTCTTTTGTAAATTTTGTATTGTTTAATTAAAAAATTCTACTTGTATTATTAAATATTGCACGTTTTGGCACATAAAGGTGACATTTTTTTTTGTTTTTAAACAAATTGTTTGTTAACACAGAATCGTTGCATCCAATCCCCGCGTCACACCTTTTCTATTTTGAACAATTTGCCAACACCAACGCACGTTCACGAATATTTATATTTATTTGTTTATATTTATAAAATATTTATTATTTACTTGGAAATAAATAAAGTATATTTGTGATAATTTATTAGAAAAATAAATATTATTTTTATGGACTTGTTTTTGTTTATTTCTAATTTTTTTTATTGTAGCTCGGCATGTGACAACACTCCGCCTGATGTAAAGTTAGAGTGCGGTCCATGAATGGAAACAACTGCTACTACAGAGAAACCTGTGCGGGCAGCAGTCGCCTCCACTATGCCGGCTTGAGGAGACGAGCATGTACCATCTAGATT
Organism: Tinea pellionella; assembly: GCA_948150575.1. Classification (NCBI taxonomy): domain Eukaryota; kingdom Metazoa; phylum Arthropoda; class Insecta; order Lepidoptera; family Tineidae; genus Tinea; species Tinea pellionella. The sequence continues at coordinate 748,351 of OX411253.1, forward strand.
GACAGTGCACACTCCTCTCGAAATAATGTATTGTTTGTGTTAGTGAAAAACATGAACCTATTACTTGTAATTGTTGTATCTCAAAAAGAAACAACATGGCGTCTATGAGCGTAGTATCTATTCGAAAGTTCCCGTTAACTGTAGTTTTTTCTTGTTTACATTGAAACAAAGTTTTGAGCGGGAAGTTTCGTTCGTCTGTACAAAGTTTCGCTTTTTCCCTCGAACGTGAATTGGGGAAGAGCAAAACCATCGAGAACGTTCTGGACGATAGTGATTTATTTTCAAACTTAGGCTACACTGTTTATACTTTAATTAATTATTTTAGATAAAATATTAAACATATAAAATGAAAAGTACCTACTGGAACTATGTCAACCAGGGCGGTAAAGGTGACTGATACCTGCAGAAATTTCTCTGCAGTGTAACTTTTATCTAGATTTTCTGCCAGTCCGCCAGACTAGAGTGCGATCTATGAGTGGAAACAGTACAAGCTATGCCGGCTAGCGGAGGCGATGTTTATCATCTATCGGCAGAATAACCATTATCAGTCTGCTTACCACTCGCTACTTTATACATGATGTAAAAATACACCTCTAAACCAGAAGTTGATGTCATACTGATGCGGTGCAAGTATTTTTTATTTGTTTTTGAGATCATGTTATTTTTTATTTGCAACTTTTTTATTTTATTATTTTATGGCACAATTATTTGTTTAAAAAACACAAAACATCGTGGAAATGTCAAACATTGCTTGTGAATGCTTGTGATTGACAATAACTGGTGTCGCGACAGCTACGCGAGGCGTGTTTGTGTTAACGATGTTATGTGTTCATTGCGGGTTGTTAATAATAAATAATACATGAAATCTTACAAAAAGAAACGACAACTATGGGACACATAAAAATATTTCACACAAAACAGTAAACAATATTACAAAATAAATTAATAAATTAAAATTACAAGTTAATGTGTTATTGTAATTGTTGGGGAGAAGAAGCACAGTCTGCTGGTTAAATAATATTCACATCTACTTCCATATTCGTTTATTAATTACACCACAATAAAATAAAACACTCTCCTATAACAATTCAATCGACGCCATAACTATTACACACACAGAAAACAAAAACATCTCAACTACCAAAGACTAACTATGCCATAGATAAAACATGATGTTGCTATTCAATACTCCTCCTCAACATCATCAGTTTTATCAACTATACCTAAACTACAAACATGCCTATTAAAAGAACTCTTCGCTAAAGGCTTTGTAAAAACATCTGCTAACTGTTCATGGGTATTTATATACTTTACATTTATTACACCTTCCTCTACTTTCTCCTTGACAAATCTATATTTAATATCAATATGCTTCAAACGTTTCTGATCAGGATTTTTTACAGATTTTATAGTACTCTGGTTGTCTTCAAAAATAACAATACTACTGGTTTGTATCTCTAATTCCAATAACAATTTCTTAACCCAACATGCTTCAACACTTGCTTCACAAAGAGCTACTAATTCAGCTTCTGTGGTACTCAAAGCCACACTTGTCTGCTTCTTAGACTTCCATATAACGGTATTATTAAACAATTTAAACACATATCCTGTAGTTGACTTTCTGTCATTCTCTCTCGCCCAATCAGAATCTACATAACCAATTAATGGTATATCACACTCATCTTTCACATATCTTAATTTATAATCAACTGTACCTTTTACATATCTCAATACCTTCTTAATACTCTTCCATAAACTTTCATTTGGCTTCGACTGATATCTACATAAATAATACACTGCTGTTGCTAAATCTGGTCTAGTACCTACTGTTACATACATTAAAGAACCTAATAACGACCTACACATTCTCTCATATGACATATCCACATCAAACTCCTCATTCATTATAAAATTTACATCCATTGGTATATCTACACTTCTACAATCATTCATACCATATTTTCTTAAAACATTTTTCAAATATTTACTCTGATCCATCATCAAACTATTATCCTTCTTCTCAATTGAAATACCTAAGTAAGTTATCAGATCCCATATCTTTCATTCTAAATTGTGAACTCAAAAACTCTTTAACTGAATCAATCTCTCGTGTATCACTTCCCATTATCAACAGATCATCGACATACAATAAAATATACAAATCTTCTTTCATATACAAACAAAAATCATTCTCTGATCGTTTAAAACCAAACTTTCTTATTGTTTCATTAAAACATTCATACCAATATTTAGGTGATTTTCTGAGACCATACAAAGACCTATTTAATTTTAACACATAATTCTCTTTAACTGTTATGCCTACTGGTGGTTTCAAAAATACTACTTCATCTATCTTTCCATATAAAAATGCTCCCTTTACATCCATTTGATGTATATGATAATCTCTGTAAGTTGCAATTGAAAGTAATATTCTTAACGTTTGTAATCTCAATACTGGCGAATATATCTCATCAAAATTATTCTCTTGTTGAAAACCCCTAACTACTAATCTTGCCTTCTTAATAATTTCATCACCTACATACTTCTTAGTAAACACCCATTTTGTATCAATCAATAATTTCTCCACTTTAGGTTTAGGAACAACACTCCATGTCTTACTCTCATTTAATACTTTAATTTCTTCTTCTACAGCTTTCATCCAACCATCTCTATCTTCTCTTAACTCAATATCTTCATAATGCGTCGGTGTATCATCATTCATCTGTCCAGTATACAATGCAAACAACACTTCTTCAGAATCATTAAAATCAGTCACATAATCTTTCATCCATCTCGGTTTCCTTGTTGTACGGTTTGCTTTATCTTTCATCTCACTATCACTACTCTCCTGTCTAATCAATACTTCATTTTCCTCATTAACACAATCAATATCACCTTCTGATTCCTCATTGTTACTTTCCTCTATCTTGTCTTTATCTCCCATTTCTATCACTACTAACTCCTCCTGTTTCTCACATCCTTCATCAAATATTACATTTCTTCCAACTATTACTTTATTTTCAGTTTCATCCCATAACTTATAACCTGCTCTACAATAACCTATCATTCTCAACTTCTGTCCCTTAGCATCCCATTTACTTCTCATGACTTTAGGTATATGATTATATGCGACACATCCAAAAACTCTTAAATTACACACATTAGGTTTCCGTCCTTCCCATCCTTCATACGGTGTATACTTCCTTCCACTCGTAGGGCTTCTGTTTATGACATATGTAGCAAAATATAATGCTTCTCCCCATAATTCCTTCGGTAATTTTGATTCTAATAAAATAGTACGTGCCCTGTCAACTATCGTTCTATTCATTCTCTCAGCTACTCCATTCATCTCTGGATTGTATGCTACTGTATATTGCATTAAGATACCATTATTGGAACAAAAATTCTTAAATTCCTGTGACACATATTCTTTACCATTATCAGTTCTTAATTTTAACAAATTTCTATCAAAATGTTTAGTAACGTAATTATAATAATCTCTAAATTTATCGAACACCTCTGACTTATTTTTTAACAAATATATTATGGTAAAATGAGTATAGTCATCAATAAAAGTAACAAAATATCTATATCCGTCAAATGTAGGTGGGTCCATAGGTCCACATACATCACTGTGCACTAATTCAAGAGGTTTACATGCCCTATTCCAGTTTTATTAAAAGGTAATCTAGTACTCTTCCCTATCATACATGATTCACATAACATTTTTGATAATTTAACATTTTTCAAATCGCTCATTCCTTCGACTAAATTTTGTTTCGATAATAAATTCAAATCATTAATATTCAAATGACCATATCTCCTGTGCCATAAATTTATAACATTTAAATCATTTTTGTTAGTGTAATTACAATCATTCTTAATAACTTTAGTGGTTAATGTATACAACGAACCTTCACTATAACCTAACATTATTAAATTACCATACCCATTGTAAACATATACTTTGTTGTTTGAAAACACTACTTTATGCCCACTATTTATAATTCTAGATACTGATAACAAATTCTTTCTTAATTCAGGCACATATAAAACATTTTTAATACTACAATACTGTAAACTACCATATATCCAACTCTTAACTTCAATGTCACCCATTCCTACAGCTTTCAATACGACATCATTTTTAGCTGCTGCAATAATTTTAGGAGTCTGTAAGTTTATATAGTTAGAAAAATAACTTTTATCATTCACTAAATGATCTGAACAACCGGAGTCTATACACCATAACACTTCACTCCTACTCGGACCTACCTCACTTGGCTCACTTATAAACACATCACTTATCTCCTCCTTCGTCCCGGCAACCAAAGAACACCCGGCTCCTCCTGCACCTCGCCACGATCCACCGTTCCTTCCTCGTACATGTGATGAACCTCTATGCTGCCACGGTCCACGTCCACCATTCTGCCACTGTCCACGTCCTGTGTTCTGCCACTGACCACGTCCTGGGTTTCGCCACTGTCCACGTACTGGGTTGCTCCACTGTCCACGTCCTGGGGTCTGCCACCGATTAAAACCACCTGCCACATTTGCTCGATTCGGACATCTTTCAGCCTTATGACCACTTCGGCCACATGAAAAACATAAAAATGCACTCTCAATTTTGTTAGAACTATTTGATCCTTTTTTCTTTTCTTCCTCTCCTAGTAACCTATCCTTTACCAAGTGTAATGATATCTCACCCATTGCTTCCAACGCTGTTACTATGCCCTCATATGACTTTGGCATCGATAATAATATATAATTTATTTTTTCTTCTTCTGATAACTCACTTCCAGCATCACTCAATGTGGAAAATATCTCTTCTAATTTAACAAAATGCTGTTTCAAATCTGTACTTTCAATATAACGAATCTCTGTTAATTTTCTTCTCATAAATAATTTACTCCTAGTTCCTTTCTGCTTGAAATTTTTAACTAAATTTTGAAACATCAAATATGCTGTGTCTTTTTTAATATATTCTATATGACTATCTGCTACACCTGATATTAAAATGGCTTGCGCCTTCGCCTCAATTTTCTCATCTTTTAAATCACTATTAATTATCGCATCCAATACACCACTCTCTCTCAATATCGATTTAATTCTAAATTCCCATGCACCAAAATTCTCTCCAGCAAACTGCACTATATTCAATTCTTTTCTCTGCATTTTTAACAATAATTCTCAATATACTCATAACCTTTGTTAACTGCGTCACACGCCGCCGCTATTACGCCACACTTTTTCACACAATATTATCGCGGTCTTGACTGGACTCTGTTCTGTGCTCTGGGCCCATAACCCTGTTGGGGAGAAGAAGCACAGTCTGCTGGTTAAATAATATTCACATCTACTTCCATATTCGTTTATTAATTACACCACAATAAAATAAAACACTCTCCTATAACAATTCAATCGACGCCATAACTATTACACACACAGAAAACAAAAACATCTCAACTACCAAAGACTAACTATGCCATAGATAAAACATGATGTTGCTATTCAATAGTAATAAATAAATAATCTTTCGTTTATCATATATTGTTCATTGTTTTAAGTAAGTTTAAGTACACATTCTTTTGGAAGGGTACTGTGCTATGTATTGTAAAAGTTGTAATAGTTTAAGTTAAATTGTACCGCTTCTCTGTTTTGCGTATAAATAAAATAATAATAAAAAAATCTAGCAATAACGTTATAGTGACACGTGGTGAAAGGGATTGCTATCATCTTTACAGGATACAACTAAATAAATAACTATTAGCACATGAGTTTAATCTACAAGATAAGGGTATGGGTTAACCTGTTCACTTGGAACAGATCCAAACAGTGTGTGCGCTCTGATAAGGCTTTCCTCATATTATGTGCGCACTCACGTTTTAGATATAACTAACAAATAACCTTAATGCGAGAACAAAAATGTTTCTTAAATCGTTTTTTTTTTGGAGTAAGCGGAATTTTGTAAAAATAGGTCGGGATTTTTTTGGCTGAGAATTTGCTGATTTTGGGGTTTAATGTATTTTTAGGAATATTATATTTTGTAGGCTTTTATTATAATTGAAGTATAAATAGGTAAGTATATAAGTATACTCGTTTATGTAGGTGAGCATAACGAGAGGAGTACAGAGTAGGCAGTTATTTTTTGCTGACATGGCGTAAGGATTGCCCTCACATATGTTCTCCCAGTCCTTTCACCTTAGATCCTTCAAGCGGAGCACCTCAAGCCGGCATAGTAATCGCCAGTCGCCAGTGCTCATGGATCTCCACTGAGCTTACTATCAGGCCAGTCGATGTCACATAAAAAAAAATTAAACCTGTGCTTTTCTAATCAACATTTAGGCAATATTAAGTAGTTTTATTTGTACCTCGACATATGTCAACACTTCGCCTGATGCTAGAATGCGGTCCATGAACGAAAATAATATTGTTTTCTGTAGACTGCAGCTATCATCTCCGTTATGATGGCCCAAGAACACGAACGATCTGTCAACGGTTGACAGTGCATACTTCTCTCACTATATCTGGTTAGTTGATCCCGAAACGCGACACTTCACGTTGATTCTAGTTTTGTATCGTTTATTGTTATACTGCGTCTAAAATGTATTATAAATCGCAAAGGTTTATGTTTTAGAAATATCAACCTGAGAGTGACTAAGACTGGTAGTGCTTGCTATGAATGTATTCAACTTCTTTTGATGTTTACGCCTTACATTTTACGAGTTTATTCTCTATTTCGCTTACATTTCTCGCTCAAAATTTTATTAGCCTATTTTTGTTCAAAAATTATCTCTATACTCGTACTTTAAATTTTGTGTTTGAAAATATAATTATCAATCTATGGCGCAGTGGTAAGATCACTGTCTATTACGCGGAGTCTCCGGGTTCGATTCTCGGTCGAAACAAATGAAAAGTTTTATTTTTGGTCTTAGACTTTTTTAATTAACTTAGGTGAAGCACAGCTTGGTTATAAATGTTCCCTAGAGTGAATAAAAGTATATGAAGAGGCTGGCAACAGTTTATCATAATAATTTTAAACAATAAATTCCGGACTATTAAAAAAATGTCTATGGGTCAAATATCGAATGGGTGAAATTAGTAAAAACCTCACTTTATGAGGGAAAGCGGTAAAAAGAAACGCTTCCCAAAGGTAATGTAAATTGTGGTTTCCTTCCACCTGGATGACCGAGAAATGGAATTTTCAGGACTGAAGCCTACACTTTTATTTTGTTAACATGTTTTCATGCATATTCCTTTTTTTACTTGAAAATATGCACGTCACAGTTAATTTAAGAGCGACCGGTTGACTTGTGTTCAAATTTCGCTAAATTGTGACCCGTATAGATGTGAATATGTACTTTGGCAAGCAATGACTATCATTTAAAAACTATAGTGTATAAATATTGCAAAAAAATTATATTGTCGCGGTTTTATTCAAAAAATGTTTATGTTGCGTTTGTCTTCCCAAGCCAGCATAGGGGAGGCGTCACATGCCGGAGATTAAAAATAAATAAATAATAAAATGTGTTTTATTATATCCTATACCCATTGATAATTCACAGAGCACAAACAGTGTAGACTTTCAGTTAGATCATCTCTGACAAATATTTTTTTAAAATTACATATATGTATAACGAATTAGTGCAAAGCTAGTGCTTGTATAGGCACTAAGCTACCAAAATATAATACATTTATAACATTAACGCCGGATTTAGACTTCGGCGGCCCATAGGCAGAGCATGTTGTGGAGGCCCTCAAATCGTTTGTGGTTAACTGTTGAAAGTTTCTATTAAGGTCAAGGTAAAGAAGAGAGCAACTAAATAACTTGGCTAATACAAATTTAAAACAAAACTCAGTATTTTTTGTTTCTACTTTATCGATTTAATTTTTTTTTGTGGTGTGGGGGCGCCCCATAACTGCCTATGCTTAAATCCGGCACTGTATAACATAGTTCATTAACCGAGGTTTGAACATGGGTCTCATGGATTGCAAGTTCACGCAAAGACCACTGCGGCTTAAAGAGTAGAATACATCAGAAATACAAGATTTATATAGGATGTATAGAAAAGACAGTTTAATAAAAAGTTATTTTTAGATGAAGAGGATATCTTCGGAGTAATTTTGCTGTAGAGAATGAAGTAGTAGTAATTATTCTGGATAGGTGCCAGAGATGTTACCGTTTAAATGAGATCTAGTTTTTGATGATCGTCGTTATGGTGGGAACTAGCAGGAGAGTATTTTTTTTATTAGATTTAACACAAATTATTGTAATTATCACAATCTACCGTGTAGACTTTTTAATGTAAAGTGATCGAGTTTTTTAGTAGCAGCATAGAATTCTCTATTGGAGCAGTTGTATCCTCTAATGAACCGCGTTCTAGCTTTATTTATCGTGTTATTTTAATAAAAAGTATGTAATTACTATATGTCTGAATCCCAATTAATTTATGAAAAATCATTTAATTTATTATTTATTATTATTATTGTGATGTGATAAGAAATCGCTGCGAGCTCAAGGTCAGTATTGTGACCAGAGTGGAAAGGGGTATGCTAAGGTGGTTCGGTCATTTGGAAAGGATGGATGAATGGAGATTAACAAAAACGATCTATTGTGCGAAAGTGGATGGCAGTGTAGGAAGGGGGCGCCCTAGGAAGACCTTTCTCAGTCAGATCTGTCAACTGCTGAGAAAGGGTCAGATGAGGAGCGAAGCGAAAGTGGCATGTAGAGAGAGGAGTCTCTGGCGCTCCATAGTTTCTGTCTACCCCAGTGGGAACAAGGCGTGAGCTAAGTAGTAGTAGTATTATTTATATTTAAATATCATAATTTCTGCGTATTCTTCTTATTTTTTCGCCTACTATATTTATTTTAAAATATATCGTGTTAAAGTTTTTTTTTGTTTTTTTTTTTTCTGGATTTATAATTCAGTTTTTTTTTGTTATTATAAACACAGGCTATAATTGACGGGTTTCTTATGGCTGTCTTCTCGTCAGATGCCTTTCCGAAGCCAAAAGTAGATTCTGACGATGAACAAGTGCATGCCAAGTCCGTGCCTACGTTAATAAAGGATTTTCATTTCATTTCATTTCATCTTGATTAGCTTTAAGGTATAAAATGCTAATGAATATACGTATGAATTATAATTTATGGTCCAACTGCAACGACGTTAAAAAGTTGAGACGAGTAAGTTTATGAATAGTACCAGTGCCCGGTCTATTTGGGACTAAATGACAGGGATGGTATTTCGTTTAGAGTGAATATTGGTCCAAGTGTTCGAGTCAACTTTAAACTTTTCTTTAGACTATTCTGCTTTTTAAAAATCTTACTTTTTTTCATTGCATTTGAGTTTTCCTTAGTCAGTTTTTGTTACTGGGAATGGAACAAAAGAGCTTAGGTAGGAAAGTTTATCGTTTTGGAATCTTTCTCAATTGGTTAACTTAGAGGATCACCTTCATGCATGAAGACAATAATTTTAGTTTTAGCTAGCTAAGCTTCTGAGCTCGACCACGGCACACTGACAAGGCACACTTTTGTTCATGGAAATACCATGCTAATATGCTCAGTTTCTGTGTTATAAGTATTTGACAACAATCTATCGGATCTAGGTAGGTGCTCTAACTTTTCATACAGTTAATCCTTTTATAATAAATTGACATATACCCAAGGTAGGGTTGCCATCTCTAAAATTTGGCAACCAGGACAAGACGCGTGAAAACCTCGGATTTTAGAGCCCAGAACTCGGACATGTCAACAGGTTTTTTTAAACATAGTCAGTGTTATAAAAAATGGGGGGACACTGAATTTAGCGAGTCGGTTCGTCGGTTGGCGGCTCAACACTTTAAATTTTTAAACCCGGACTACAAATGAAGCCCCGTCCGGACGCTCCTTAGGTGCCCTCTAAACTAGGACAAATCCGGGGAAACCCGGACTAATGGCAACCCTAACCTAAGGTATCTCTATAGAAAACTGGATTAGGTCGACCTGAAACAATAACATCTGTAAACAATGATAAGGGAGTACAGTGGATGTGATGTGATGACCTCGTGATGAAATTGGCTGAAATCCAGTTTTAGTTACGGCTCCTTCAGTGATAATTAGACGCTTATTGCTTTTTTTGCTTATTCCTTTATTTTTCCACGTTATGATGAATATTTGACGGCTTGAACTCTCAATTATTAAAAACATTTCGTATGTTATTATCTTGATAAATAAGATAATATATCTTGATAAAATTGAAAAATATCTATTTTTATATGGAAAGGATTAGTGAATGGAGATTCGCGAAAGGAATATATAAATCTGATGTGAATGGATGCGTTAAACAAGGCAGCCCCAGAAGGGTGTTTTCTGATCAAATCGGAGTCATCCTTATGAAAGCTGGACTGCCTAGTGCTCATAACCGGGCGTGCATGAAGAGAATTGTGGATGAGAGAAAAGCGAGGGTGTTGTGTCAGAATCGTGGTAAGTGGCGTTCTGTTGTCTCTGCCTATCCCTGTGGGGAAACAGGCGTGACTATTGTTGTTTTAGATAAAATATAAAAGATTAACAAAAAGGGTATAACGAGAGGAGGGTGCACTGTCAATCTAGATAGTGCATGCTCGTCTCCTCAAGCCGGCATAGTGGAGGCGACTGCTATCCGCACAGGTTTCTCTGTAGTAGCAGTTGTTTCCATTCATCGACCGCACTCTAGCTTTACATCAGGCGGAGTGTTGTCACATGCCGAGCTACGATTTAAAAAAATAAAAAAATAGCATTTTTTGTTGCGTGTTTTATTTTAAATATTGTATTTGTAATTAATCGTACAATATAATGAGAAGCTGGCATAGCGGTGGCGGTTGCTTGTTTTTGATATTTCGATGATGACGATTTTTATGCGTTCTTGTAACAGTTAATGTTACCATAATGATCTAACACCAATAGATTTTTTTTTTTGTGAAATTTGGTCTCAAAAAACAAAAAGAAATACTAGGACCGCATAAACATAATGTATACAAATTCTGTCTACGAGACTGTTAGCTGTCTTTTTACATCCAGGTACAATAAGCAATATTTTGAAAAAGCCGTCGATGTGCTCGTTAGTGAAGAAAGTAAGGGTTGTGAGATCTCACGCTTCGTTAACACAGCGGAGTGCCGCAGTAAGTAACCTACTCGGCTTCGAAAAGAGTTCCTTATGAATTACTTAAATACGAAAGCTACGAAATATGGCATTGAATTTCCTGCCATGTAAAGATACGCAGGGAGGTTGCAACGATTTATTCTTATAATATGGAAATTACTTTTTTATAATTTTTTTTTGTAGAAGTCCGTGAACGGAGACAACTGGTATCATAGACAAATATATGCAGACAGCAGTCGCCTGCGCTATGCTGCATAAGAAGATAAGTGTGCACCGTCCAGCTAATGTCGAAACGAGACTAGATCACGTGAATGTGGTGGTACAGTAATAACCAGCATCAGCCTGCCTACCACTAAATGATTTTGAGTAATTTGTAGTTCCATTTGTAGACCATAGTGGCGCTGATTCCATAAAAAATGTTGATCTTGTTTCTAAAATAATAAAACAGGGATAAGCAGTATTTGTGGGTGCTACCACCTAAGGTATATGTTTATTTTTAGATGAATGTTTGTATGTGTTATAGTAGAGACGGCTTATTTCCTTTGCGAAATGAGGAAATTACGCCTTACTGAGTGGAGTCGACGAGCTATTATATACAAATTAGACACTTCAATCTTACCACGCAGTAACTGTTTAGAACAAAAAACATAAAAACTTTTAGAGACACATGCTGGGAATACATGCAAAAATGACCCGAGTGTACTTCGAAATAAGGGTTGAAACACTATGTACAAACATATACATTTTTTAGTTTTTTTTTTGTTAAAAAAGTTAATAATAAAAATATTATTCTGAATTACCAAATTGTAGGTAAATTATTATGTAAAAATATAGCTTGTATAGTACACCCCGTATGTAGGCTTTTATTGGTTTTACTTTTCTCATTAAAGTAGATTAAATAAATATATCTAAAATATCTACTGGATAATGTACAGGATTTTTTTTTATTAATAGCTTTTGAAAGATTTTTATGTAAAATCAAGCCGTAATGGACTCGCAAGACCATCAATGCAACCGTCTATCAGTTATGAGTCGAATGACCGCGACACCAGATATACGAGTATATCTATCGCTGCATTCACATTGCATGTTTTTGATAATTCAAATAAATTTTGTATTTTTTTTAACAAATAATAGTATCATAATATCGTCGACATAATAATAAAGAAAAATATGCAAATAAATATTACGATTTTAAAAATGAAAAAGATATATTTATACCGCATTTGTGGGTGGTATACTCGTAAAACTTCTGGTTCACATAATTGCTACATGTAATAAAGTTACATTAGTACCGGTTTTTAGCGAGATATAAACACAGGTCTCCTCGATCGTAAGTTCACGCGTTATACTGCTGTACTACGGCCGCTCTGTGGCTGTGGGTGCGATATAGAAAAATAAAATGATAATTCGTACATTTTGAGAAAAATAACGAAATACTTGATAAATTAATAAACACTCAAATTAAAGGTCAAACGCTTTGAAACAGTTACAATTGGGTATCGCAATAGGCCGGTCCTGAATATTCACGGGACTCCTAATCTCATTTCGCTTTCAGAGGGAATCCAGTTGTAATTAAATAAATCAGTTCTAATTACAGAAGACCCCTCGTTATTTACAATTGCGTTGTTAAATAACGCCCCAGGTACACTTTATAGTGTTTACAAGCTTTTTTTAATTAGTTGTGTTTTAGAATTTTAATTAAACATTTATTTAAATTGGATAAACAGAAAGTTAGTTATCAGTTATTTTTTAATTAATTTTTAACATTTAACAACGCTGAATTTGTTTGTTATTAATTATAATGAAAATTGAATTAAAAAAATGAAAATTAAGAACTTGAGCTGAGATGGGGAATGAACCCTACGCGCAAGCCGATTTACTGACTACTGATCAGTAATATTAATGAGAGAGACCTAATTTTTTTAGAAGTACGTCATACGACCGGACACTGCTAGATGTTCACTTTAAATAATGTGTTTCTTTTTTTTATATAGAACTAATAAATATTACTTTTGTTAATAATAGTTTAACACAAAAATGTGATCCCAGTTTGTTTAGGTGTATCTGATATTGCAGACCCACCTTTTTCATTTGTTGCGCTCCTGCAACCAACATCAGCTCGCCTGCCATATTGCATTATTATTGAGCTAAAAGGAATAAAAATAGTGAAGCCTAAGCGGATAACGCAATGAAATTCTTAATACTCGTAGGAAATGGTTATAAAATTTGGCTTATGTCCAGGGTAATATCAATTCTCTTCCCGATTAGATTGGCAGGAGATCAAAACAGTAATGACTGAATATAAGCCTTTCATGACGTAACTTATTAGTGCTTTGACGCTATATTTGTTTATTTTATTACACTTTACATATGCTCGTCTCCTCAAGCCGGCATAGTGGAGGCGACTGCAGCCCGTAGAGATTTCTCTGTGGTAGCAGTTGTTTCCATTCATGGACCGCACTCTAGCTTTACATCAGGCGGAGTGTTGTCACATGTCGAGCTACAATAAAAAAAATATTATACAGACTGTTTTTTAAAAGATAGTAAGCAAGCAATCCACTTAACGTTTCACACTACTATTATTAAATTTATTTATTTATATACAGCATAGAATACAGCTGTTGGCCAGCCAATAATCAATAGTCAAAAAGAAAAAACATTAAAGATACAAAATACATAGAAATTAATTACAATACTGTCTTATTTACAATGTCAGTTTTTATATAGATATTATTATTAGTATATATGTCAATATATTTATTTAAGGTCATATTTTTGAAGGTTATTGCATTTTTTTTATATTGAGTTTTTAAATTATTTTTTATTTTTATTTAAATCAAGCCGGCATAGCGTTCGTGATGACTACACTGACTACCTGTCCATCTAAAAAAGTGTCAATGTTGGTTGTTAACTTGAAAAAATTACAATTAAAATGTTGCCAGATTTAAATACGATTTTACAAGAAAATACTTATGTTAAGGCGTTTGAGGCGATCGTGCCGGCGGGCAACAATGGGCTGAAGTTTTGCGGGGTGATTTTACAGCCACAAATTTCTTTCATAGATGTATGTATTATGTAATATTTTAACGTTTGTGTATTTAATATGAAAACACGTGTCACCAATTTTTAATTCCTTTGTTCATAAAATTTTACAAATCACAATAACACAAAGAAAAATAAATAAAAAAAAACAAAACACACCGGTCATTATTACTACTCTTATACAGATGTAAAATAACAGCGGGCATTTATTATTGGTGTTTACATCATCAACATAAGACCAGCTGTGAGTTGAATGACCCCGTGCGTGCTACGACTCCGTCGCGACACCAGCCGTATATCAATCCTCGCATTCGCATTGCTTGTTTTTTTATTTATTATTGTAGCTCGGCATATGACAACACTCCGCCCGATGTAAAGCTAGAGTGCGGTCTATGAACGATATTTCGATGATTTTTTTTTTAAATAATGGTACCATAATGTTATGTAGTTAATATTTGACTAATAAACGGAAACAAAGTAAAATTTATCTCAAAAATAAGACACAAATGCTTATATGCAGAATGATGTATATAAGTGCTGGTTCTGGAGGAAGGCACGGTATACCAGCGGGACAAAGTACCATTGTATGTGCCCCTAACCCACCATTATCTATATTGGCTTCACTCCGAACGTTCCCAAGTTAAAAGGGAGAATTTACAAAGTTAATTGTTAGTTAAATAATGTTTATGAATAAGTCAGTAAATCTGTATTTATGAACAAAACTGCTAATTCCATTCATAAAGAGAAGACCGTCGAAGATTTGCAAAGTTTCAAAGTAACAAATCCTCTTAAAACAACCCATCGCATTTTCTTTCGAAACTCAATCAAAGTATAAAAAGTAGTCTTTGACGGAAATCGTTTTTAATTTAAATTTTCACAAAAGGTAATATTTACATAAAGTAGGAAAAAGGGAGGTACTTACTGAAACTCGCCTTTCAGAACAAAGAGCTAGGTACTGAAAGAAAAGCACACTTTTAAATTAAAGATCTATTAATCGTTTTTAATTATATGGTATTACTAATACAAAACATTATAAAATTATTGTTTATCCAATAAATTAAAATGATATCTCTAAAAATTCTAAAAAACGCAAAGCAACTGCTACCACAGAAGAACTTTTGCAAGTAGCAGTCGCCTCCGCTATGCCGGCTTAAGAAGATGAATCTTCTCGTTATACCTAGTCATTTTTATTTTTACATTAATATAGTTGGCAACGTTTAATGACTTTAAAAGTGATTCGTCATTAGCATCAACTTAAATGTACCACAAATTTGCAACAATACGAGTTATACCGAGTTCAGAGCTCGAGACACCTCTGTCAAATACTAGGCAGACAAGAACGGTATGAAGTAATTAATCTTCTCCGACAGTTCCGAGGAGTTCGCTAATGAGTGAGGAGGCGCAAGCTGTGGAGTGGCTTTTTGTACAGAAGCACTGCGAATAAATAAACTTACCCTCGTCTATGTATGCTCTCCTGGTACTTTGTAATTGATGCACGCTTCTTTTTGCAATTCAAAATAAATATTTATTATTTATCTTAAATTTCTCAAATTAGAATATGTTGTGCAAGACAAAAGATACGATTGAGACGAAATTGTCGTGTTTGTCGTGTTTCGGGAACAGTTATAAGTAGCCAGGTATATCGAGAACAGTGCACATTCGTCTCCTCATGCCGGCATAGCGGAGGCGACTGCTGCCTGTAGAAATTTATCTGTAGTAGCAGTTGTTTTCGTTGATGGACCGTGCTCTAGCTTTACATCAAGCGGAGTGTTGTCATATCCGAGTTACAATAAAAAAAGTCAAACAGGCTCGATGAGACTGGACATTTTGTTCTGTCGTCAGGATAAACAAAATTTTATTCCAAATTAAATTTACTTTATTTATTTGTGTTCTTTAAAACAAATATAATTCGGGTTTCAATTTTATCCAAGCTATAAGCTAACAATATGAATACAATGTAACTTAATTGTAATTCAAATGATTGTTAAATGAACTTTGTACGGTACTCGAACGGAGCCTAGGGCTTGCCGTGAGTAGGTGGCACAAACCGTGAGTAGGTGTAAGGCTGGTCGCAGATAGAATAGTGGCCGGTATTGACCCACCCAGAGAATACCTATACCTGCTGAATTCACACGGAGACAAATACAAGGCATGCAACGGAAAGGTGTGCAAAGTAGACTTACTGCTTGAGGAGTAGACAGGACACACTGATTACACGAAGATTATGCAGAGTGAACTCTCTCGACGTTGATTTAATTGTTTTTAGCCTTTACTTGAATCTCGCGCGCACACTGTCGACGGAGACCGTTGTTCAACACTGCTTTTACGCGCCGCAAGAGGGCAGCACCATTGTAAGATGCGTTCACGAACGCGAGTTTAAGACGCGTTCGCAGTGAGGATGGAAGTTTGGAACATCAAGCCAGGGAAAAATTATCATGGAGTGTTACAAGCCACGACAAACTTACCTCTCCTTGTTGACCATCTAGAATAAACAATATACATAATATAAATATTTATGTACCTAAACCGAGAATAGAAGCCGGGACATCTGGCGTGATACTAGCACGCCAACCACTCCGTCACAAAAATCGATTCAATTAACCAGCGGACTTTTCTACTTATATCCGGCAGCATCCTTGCTAATCTCGAAAATAGACTAGGACACTTCACGACAGTCACGTTTTATTTTCCATTAAATTAATTAATTGACGTACATTTGGTTAATTTATTCAATTATAAAAAGTGAAAAGGGACATTAGCCAGTTAAAAAAGCGATTTCGTACACGCCTCGCGATAATGGTATCCTAATTTTATTTATGAATATAATTTATAAATATTCGCATTCGTAATATGTATTTAGCTAGCTTCTTTTTTTTAAATTGTAGCGCTGATGTAAAGCTAGAGTGCAGTCCATGAATGGAAACAACTGCTACTACAGAGAGAAACCTGTGCGGGCCGCAGTCGTCTCCACTATGCCGGCTTGAGGAGACGAGTATGTACCATCTAGATTGACACTGCATACTCCTCTCGTCATACCTGGCTACTTTCAAACTATTCCCGAATCGCGACAAGGGTGTTACATTTGAAAGTGGTAGTACTACCCCAGGACGGTAGACAGGACAAATAACCATCATCAGTCTGCCTACTATTCTTTAATAGTGCCTATAGGCACTGAGCGTCCAAAGTACATATAACAAAGTTACATTGGTACCGGTCAGAATTAGGGTTCGAACACGAGTTTCATCGATCGTGAGTTCACGCGTCTTACCGCTAGACCACGGCCGCTCTTTAAGGTAAAGAATCCTCTACATATACTCCTGTGATTAAGTAATAATTTAAACTTGAGGAAGAAATAGACGTAAGATGCGTTCGTGACCGCGTTAGGTGACGAGTACCCATTTTCAAAAATCTCTAACCTAATTTTGTTATATGCGTTGATATATACAACTAGATAAGCAAGCAATATGTGACGCGAGAGAAAAGATGACCACAGTCGCTTTTAGGTTCTCATTCAGTTAGTATTTGACTTGACGGCAACATTGTCAAATCATTTGAAGCGAGCGTACGCTTTTTTCATGTATATATAGTATATATCTCTATGGTTATATGTATTTTTATCGCTCAGTCTACATATAGTAGACGTACTAGAAGAAGGCTAACAAACAAAAGCATTATTGCAAAAACTTACCTACCTACGTACCTACCTTCATACTATGTAGTAGTTCGTAGCATTTTCGTAGATTAGCTACAATGTTGTAGTATTTTCGTAGCACTTAATTATTGTGATTTTTTAAAATTACGCTCGTACTGCTATCAGAGTGAGCGGTAGTCGTTTAGTAGACGAACATGTGCCATCCGTTGACAGGGCACACTCCTCTACTCCGCGACTAGGTAGCCACTTCGCGGCTGTTACACTTGAAAGTGGTGGTACTACCCAGGACGGCAGACTGGCCTAATAACAATCATCAGTCTGTCTACCACTCTTACAGACTCTTTAGAAGTTTATTTAAGGTTCAACGCAGATTACATTATGTCAAAGACTTTCAGTGCAGCTTTATTGATCTACCTGGCATTTTAAAGTTCTAATTAGATGACTACGACGGCATAGCCTTTGAAGTACATTGACCCATATCCCGTTTGAGTATACTTCTTTGCTACGCTTAAGTATTAGTTAAGTAATTTTACTTTGAAATATGAAATAGCAGTCATCTCTGTTCATGGATCGCACTCTAGCGTTAAGCTGCTTAAGCTTAAGGTGGAGTGCGGCCATTTGACGTGCTAAAATAATTTTTTAAGAAAGTTTGGGAGTCTCCAAAGTGTATATTTTATATGTATATTTTCGGGAAACGTTGCTTTGATTTATAAGGAAATAAATAAATAATTATTATAATATCAAATTATATAATTGTTGTTTAATAAAAATTTTATTAATTAATTAACTACCACCACTTTTGAATGTAACAACCGTGACGCGTTCGAGATCACTTTGAAAGTAGCCAGGCAGTAGCAAGAGGAGTGTGCGCTGTCAATCTGGATGTTGCATATTTGTAACCTCGAGCCGGCATAGCGGAGGCGACTGCTGTCTACAGAAGTTCACAGATCACACTCTAGTTTAACATCAGGCGGAGTGTTGTCATATGCCGAGCTACAATAAAAAAAGAAAAAAAATTTATTATTCTCTGATATGCAAAATAATAATATTGGAAGTGAAGTTGTAGATGTGAGGGAAGCGAGGGTGTTGTGTCAGGATCGTGGTAAGTGGCGTTCCGTTGTCTCTGCCTATCCCTGTGGGAAAAAGGCGTGACAATTGTATTGTATTGTAATTATTTGAAATTATATTGAATATGGGTCTGCAGTGTCCATGATGGTGGTATACATACATTATGAATGAAGCGACAGAGGTGTGTAAAGTTCTTGGAAGGCGATCAATAATTGTCTGCTTATTAGTGGCGAAGTGTTTATACAAGACAATTCCCAACGGCTTTACTTTTGAAATTATTTAAACCCAACTCGACCTTTTTGTTTTAATGTTCATTTTATTATTATTATTTTACAGTAATTCGACATATCTAGCCCGTGCTTAACCCTTAAATGCAGATTGTTGCCAAAAGTATCTTTTTCAAAATACAGGGTGTCCCGTAAGTAGTGGTGTCAACGGTATTTTACAGATAGAGGGGTTCAATATCTACAATATAATTTGGTGATTTTTTTTTATACCTTCTGGTTTAAAAGTTATGACATTTTCAAAGAATTATCATTTTTTCCCATGTTTTATCACAAAATAATGTTTTAAAAATATGTTTACAATTATTTTCACTGGTCTTTTTATTTAAGTGGGTTGAGAAAATTCAGGGCTTTCTAATTAAAATGTTATTTGTAACCAATTAATAACCATGATTAAATAAAAAATTGAAATTAGGTATACACCTGTATACATCATTTATGTGGTACAAGCACTAGTTTAGTACATTATTTACATGATGTAAAGCTAGAGTGCGGTCCATTAATGGAAACAACTGCTACTGCAGAGAAACCTGTGCGCGCAGCAGTCGCCTCCATGCCGGCTTGAGGAGACAAGCATGTACTATCTAGATTTTGTTATGCTTTTAACCGCGTTCCTACGATCTTGCTTATCCCCAGGGAAGAATATAAATAGATATATTCTATTTATCAACTACTGTAACCTCAAACATTTCTCTTGTACATACACAAGTTTGTTCCAAACTCTAAATGAGCAGTAGAAGTTAGCAAGTACCGCCACCTGCAGTGATTTAAGGTGAAACAAGCATCCGGTCTGATATAACTTGTCAAACTAAAGTTGCAGCTTATCATGTTAGAATTTGTAATATTGGTGCGTTTAACCTGTAATTAAATTTGCATTATTTAACAGAAACGTTTTAGAGGATCGAATTCAGCACTTTCATCATCATCGTTAATTGTCCTTTTTCTCACTGAGATAGGCAGAGACAACGGAACGTCACTTTCTACGTCTCCTTCTTCCCTCACGTCCACAATTGTCTTCATACAAGCTAATATATTTAATAAAAAAACGATAATTAATATTTTACCAATTCATTGTAATGTATAAAAATAAATGTTTATTTGTTTGTCCCGTATACTTTCGGTCCGATCTATCGAACTACCAGTCCGATTTGGATTTTTTTTTTGTCTAGGTCAGTTTTTTGAGAAAGGTATAGAGATTTTTATATTGACATCTGTGAAATTTTTATCTGAACGTCAAACGCATAATGTTAACAAAGTTATGGGGAAAGCTAGTATAATATTCTTTATAAAAAAACATCATAAGCGTAGGTTTTGAAAGGGGATTCGTTATTAAAAGAAAAAAAGGTTCTCCCCCGAGGGCTACAGCGGAATATCGTGTATGACATAGTTAGCGTGTGTCGAGTAATTGAGATAGCAAACTCCCTTAGGCGACGAGAAGAATACTAAGGGTTAAGAATGTTTGCCACTACTAACCTTAAGCTATAACTATAATCTGGAATTAAATTCGAGATCAAAAATGTAAATAAAGAAATAGCCAAAGTGACATTTCAGGGATGGTCAGCATTTCCTTACATGCAATTTCTCTGTAGTTGTAGTTGTTTCCGTTCATGGACCGCACTCTAGCTTTACATCAGCTACTACGAGTATCATAAATGTCATGCCCCGGCTTTATAATCCCTGAAACCTGAAACGTTTTTATACATACGTACTTTTTATGCAAATTAATAGTTGTTATCTCAATGTGGTGTGGTACCCTAAAGCAATTCAGGGTCGCGTTGATTTTGCCTGTCCAGTCCAATCCACTTAAGTCGAGAAGCCTGGTGGTTTACTTCCTCTGCACATCACTATGAAATGGGACACTTTTTTGTAACAACATCCGTCGTCATCACATATATAGAATCTATTTGTGTAGGTATATGGGCACTGAATTAAGTTGATTATTTCATTTGTTGTGACAGTCCAGTCTTTTTGTGTCGAGTAAAATGATATTTTTGTAACGTCATTTTCTTTTTCGCAATGACCAAGTTTCCTTGTTTATTTTTGTTTTTTTGTTTGACGTGTGTATGGCAAAAATAATGCACGTGAATGAGGGTAAAGAACTCATCCAAAGATCGTAGGAGGTGATAATTCCTTCCGGAATAAAGCTAAGGCAATAGCAGGGGCGAATTTAGGGTACAGGGATAGGGGCGAACACTCTCCACTTGCACTTCAAAATGTAACAACCCCGGTAACCAAGTTTAAAAATTAGAATTTTAGTTTTATCATCGTATTTTCAGGAGAATATCCTTGCCTTTCTATATAATGTGTAGTATGTAAGAAATTATTTCTTGTTTTTCTAGAGTAGCGTATAATTGGTCATTGGCCCAGCTCCCTTTCCGCCCCAAGAGAGAGAGAGAGAGTCCTGGGCAATAGCTAAAACTTTAGAGAAATATTTTAAACTCATGTTGTGAGATAATTTTTTCAAAGTATCATAGCATAATAATCTGTGCGAGGTACACCGATGAAGTGACCCAGTCGCGTTTCGGGATAAGCCCGAGACGAGTCTGCCGTTAACAGGACGATGTACACTCCGATAAAAAACAGTCAATTTTATATATCTCATCTTAAATCTTTAATGTTATTTCAAACTTCGATGAAAGGAATAAAATCTCGTTTTATTTGTCTTTGTATATTAACAGTAAAATTAACAGCTTTGTTTACATATAGTGGCATAGCTGGAGTGGGGGACTGTGCTACTAGTTTTGGGGTGACACCCGATCGTGAAAACTTGACCACTCAGACATGAGGAGCTGTTTTTAATCCTAGAGGTAACCACCAAGACTTCTGCCCCATTTGTACCACCCAAGCGTAATTTTTTTAGTTCACGGAGTGACCACCACGGTTACACCCACTGCTACTTATGCCACTAGTATGCTATATAAATGTTTAAAAAAAAACACATAACTTGTTTAGAAATCAGTGGAAATAAAATGGTTCATCTTTGTTTTTAATTAGTTTCACGTTGAGTGCCTTTCTCGTTAGGTTACGTTATACCTTTTTTATTTTACCTTTTAGTTAAATTACGTGCTTTATAACTTCGAAGGTTATAGTGCCTGTAACACGTTAAAGTTTGACCTCTAATGAACGTTTATTTTTTACCTTGTATCGTGTTAACTTATTACACGTGTATTTTCTTTTTCAAAAGAATTTGCTTATATTTTATTATACCTCGTATGTAATGAAATAGAGAAAAAAAAAGTCAAAACATTTCTAAAAATATCATCTTCTAAGAAAACGTATTTTATAACAGGCTGAACATTTTGGTTATGAAGTTAAATCGTGTAAAACTCGAATAAAAATAAAATTAGATAAAGAGTCAAAATAAACATAGGTTTTGTTTTACATGATATTACTTGACTTAAGGATCAAAAAACAGTTTATTTTCCAGACAGAGTCGTAACAGGGGTCGAATTGTATTAGTCAAAATCAAATTACTTTGAGGTGGTTATAATGAGAAAAGTTTTTAGCGTCGAATAAACATATTTTCTTTTGAGAATATTTACTAGTAATTTTAGATAACTTTTGAGGCATTTTTTTATACTTATATTTTTAATTATACAAATAATAATAAATTACGTTAAATTTTAAAAATCCAGTCTAATGATGGTTATTAGATCATGTCGTCCTGGGGTAGTACCACCATTTTCAAGTTAAGTTAAAAGCATTGCAATAGTAATGCGAACTGTTAACCTGATTATATATTCGTCTTTAAAGCCGGCATAGCAGAGTTGACTGCTACCTCCAAAGTTGTCATATGCCGAGCTACAATTAAATAAATTAAAATTAATTAATTTTATCAATTAACATAGCATAAAATAAGTAAGTATAGTGTATGCTGTTCACTTTATTTTACAAAAATAAGCTCATATTTGTAGTTCACTTTTGTTATATAATGCTTTTAAACACGAAAAAAACATGAAAATTTCATGAAATTGATGAAAGGAATAATACTAAAATGGTAATAAAAGAGGCTCTTAACTTAAATCCGGTTATAAAAAGCGTATTTTTCACCATTTAAATGCGAAATTTTCTTAACTGTACAATCCTTGATTTTAGATTACATAAAAAGGTGTTACATTCAACAATCATTTAACAAAGTTGAGCTTAATTTCGTTTAAGGTAAAGTTCATTTTGTTATTCAAATCTAGAGTACTATGTTAGATCAAAATCTTAAAAGTTTAAGTGTACACCTTTTCTTAACAATGCAATTGTTCTTTTAATTACCTTTTTTTTTCTTAAAATAAATTTTCCATTTTATGTCATGGATATAAATAAAAGTATTGTTAGAAGCCACTGCCTAATTGATGAAAAAAGAAAAAGATGGCAACATAGAAACGCTATATAAGAGGGTGCATAGACGAGGCTCGCCCTCTTTGCGGCGTGGCTCTTGGACTGAAAACATCGTGGCGTGGTGATATCGTTTATTTTACCACGTGTACATTATTGTTCAGATAATTCTTATTTGTTTATTAGTAAAATTAAATGTGAATTTAATCTAATTGGTTGTTGATTAATTTTAAAAACTACAAACCGCTTCTGATTCCTAACATCAGAAGTGGGATGACACGTGGCCTTGTTGACACGTTTAGCTACATCCTGATCATTAATAATTAAGAATTCAATGAACAAAAGTGAACACTTCTAACTATTGCATTTTTATTTTGTTGTTTTGCGTTTCAAACTGACTTCAAGTTTAATTTTTGTTAAACTTGTTGGTTTTGTGTTCAATACTGTGTTAATAACTGCGTATAGGTTATGTTACGTATTTATTTCGTTAATTTGTAATGTCGGGTGATCGTAAGTGTCGTTGATCTCGGGCAGATTAGTAAATCTCGTCTAAAATCGCATTACGATAGGCGTGATAGCCGCTTGTATGTAGTTGTATGCCGCTTTCGGGATAGATCTACGATCGGTGCTTAAATCTAGCTGTCATTCACGACACCCTTAACAGGACAGTCGACATATAACTCAATATGTTGCCACGTAGATCGAGATTTCATTCAGTTATATGCCTAGTACTCTGCCGCGGAATACTTTAGACAAGATTTTGACACGTTTAAACGCGTTGGAGGCGGGTAGAAGTGACACGAAGTACGTGCCTACTGCTTGTCAGTCTAAAATTGACAGCGTAGCGACTGCACGAGCAGTGGTAGATGATGCCATTGGTTCATATAATCAGACCACAATAGACAATAGCATTGTATTTCAAATTTCGAACTGTAGCTTTACGACATAAACGTATGGTGTGAGGATGTAGGTCGCGCGAGATTATTAAACTGTTGGAATGACGATAAATGTTAGGTTAGCTGTAGGTTCGCGTGTAGGTTGCTGCTTGAAGGGTGATGCCAAAGTATGGCTCAACGAGTGGGTTACTGACGATTGCGTTTGGTTGAAATTTTAAACGCGACTTCCTACCATTGCGTCAGCGTCGATTAGATTATGCCAATATACTTTTTGAAGCGATGAATGCTTCGTCAGATAGTTGTGAGACTTGCACTGAGTGTGCTGGGCGTGCCACATCGCGATTGCGTGTGGTTGGTGGTCTCAATGATGAGTTAATGACATTGGTTGTTATTTGTGGTATAGCAGATTCGGTCGTCAGCGACAATCTAATTTAACTGTGAATTACATAGTCTCCTTTTTATCTTTGCGTAGAGCCACATCATTCACACACACACACACACACACACACACACACACACACACACACACATGGTCACAATTCACATACGTAAAAAGACACATTCCACGTCAGCAATAATAAAAGCGGTCGCAAAAGTTTTTCTTGTACTTAGGGGTTAATTAATAATGATGAACCTAGACATGTAGTAACGTGTTAGTTATCGTCAACAGTTAAACGTAATATTTATACTAGTCAGGTCAATCAGAGTGAACAGTTCTAATGTAGTATTTTTATCTAAGCGGGACAAACGCGTGTGGAAACCTGCTGTAATTAAACAGCAATTAGGCACAAGAATGTATTTCGTATACTTAAAATGGAAATTGATGTAAGAAAACATGTCGATCAGTTGTTGAGATATATTGGCAATGACTTCCCAACGCTACAAAACGACATTAGCGTCACTGAAGGGTGGAAGAACTCATCCGCCTAAAACAGGGATCCCGTCGAATGACATAGTGGAGAGTGATGGTGCAGAATGCCTTCTGCCACGGCCGATACGACTTCAAACGGTCGAAGGTATCCTTTACGCTCTACGAGGAATTTAAATATGTTTGAGTGATTTGTGGAGGAAATGATGTTTTTATTACTGTTGCGTTGCGTTGCGTCGCAACTGTTGTTTTAATGCGGCGAATTCAAAACTATGGCTGGTTCAATATTGTGCGTACTGAAATGGTATTCGGCGATGGTGCTCGACTTATTTTAATTGCGAGATTAATTTTGTATTTTTTGATTACTTTCACAATGATGCAAACATGATGATGTGAACGAAGAGGTAGGTGACCGAATGTACTGAACGACTGAACAACTGAGCTAGTCGGTCACCGCTCACTATAGACATATATCATAGATGTTCTACAAGTCTATAGCACGAATATTTTCCATTTGTTTATTTATTTACTGCTCAAAGTTACAATTAAAAAAAAAGAGTGTTTAACATACGTGTGTCACAATAAATAGTTTTATCAAAAGTTACATGTTTTAAAATGCTTTTAAATTTAAAATCTGCTAAAGAGAGGTTACAATTTTGAATGTTGAACGAATTGATAGGTGACTGAATTTATTGAACGGTGACTGAACGAGTCAGTCAGTTAACCAAAGACTGGGACAAAGTTCTATAAGTCTGTAGTGGTCATAAAGCGTTTATTTATTGTTCGAACAAGCGTAGAAAATCGCGATATAGTGACGGCTGTCACTACACTTTTTGTTTTATATGGCGTTATAACAATTTGCCAGTGCCAAAGTAAATATTTTTGCATCAAGTTAATAATATTGTGCATCACGAGTCATTCATCACACAAAACAGTCAGGTCGAGTCTCAGTCATGTCAAAAATTATTCCAGTAAAGTGATAGAATCTTTACTGAAACTTCCTACGGAGTTTTGGAGGGAAAATGGAAACAGAGATTCTCTTCTTTTGAATTGTTTGCCCACACTCACAGACGTTCACGAACACTTAATGGTTAATAATCCACCATTATTACACATTAACACTCGAAGAAACATAAGTTTAGGAAAATAATTCAAAACAGATAACCTGACGTCTCAAGGTGGCCGCCAAACTCATTTAGGGTTTTCCGGGTGACGTTTTATGTGATAGAAATGCGCCTAATGTTTTATCAATCTTCACCGAAATATTGAGATATCGTCATGTTAATTGAAATCAACTCTTATTACACTGATAGGTATCAGTGACAATGAGGTAATCGTTAGAGGTAACTATGAGATTTAGTTAGGTTTCACCATGGAGGTGTACTATGTACTACGAAGCATATACTAGAGGTGCAAATCTCGTACATGAAAAATGCGTAAGCTGTTTCAATCGATTTGACAGTGTTGGCGTCGGGTCAGGTGCTGGCCGACGGAGAACCTGAAGGTGACTGGGGTCATCTTTTCTCTCGCTTCACATTTGGAGCGTTGTTGTGTGTCTAGTTGTATATATCAATGGGTTTCACTGTATAACATAGTCGTACGTCCGGACGAAGGACAAAAAAAATAAAATTATTATTGCGTTCGTCTTCTGAGAGCCACTGTTAGGTAGGTGTAGGGTTAGTTAGGACGGAAAAATTCGACAACGTAAACATTTCTTTCTCCGGTAACGATCTTAATAGATTGATATAATTGAATAGGATGCTAGTCTACATAGTCCCTACACATTCGCGTTCAGACTTGTTATTGTGTTTCACAAAAATATTTATGCTGGGATGAATAAAGTTAAACATATATGTATGATGCGTTGTTAATGATGATGTCTATTGTTGAAGGCATTGGATCGTGTAATGTTGTCTTGGGACACTAATAGCTGTATGATTTTCTACCTACAGAGATTGAATATTTATGCAAGGTCAGGTTAGACCGAGCCTGAGTAAGGAAGAGGCATTGTTAATGCACCAATTGAAACGGATAGACTATGTCTAGTCCTAGTTGTCCTAGCCTGTTACTTCAGGATTTATATTAGATGTTACGCCCCGATAACGTCATACACATCTCACTATTGCATACACAGCTCACATTCGAATGATAAAACACCTTCTTAGACCATACATGCTGACACGTCTTAGGTTAGGTCCCCTCCAATCATAAATTCCTTAATAATTGTTGATGAACTTGACGGCACATAGATTAATCAATTGTTCGCATACTCAATGTTTTCAAATATATTCACTAATTCAATGCAACGCCGGAAGCTGATATTCGACGCTATGATTGGTCGATCGAACTATGTCTTGATAGCTTTAGATGACACTAGAGGGCGTTGTGAGAATACTTTCTTGACGGGTTTAGTGAGATATTATTGATGTGATCATGATCTGAGCATTCAGTGGAATGTTGTTTTATGAGATTATAAAGAAGTTATCAAATCAAATAAATTCCCTCACATTTATAAAACTTTGTTACTACCGACCGTGCATATTTGCCATAAAGTTGTCACTATAAATTGACTATTAGTACCGGAAAAACGAGGCAATGACTCTCAACTACAAACGAATGAGAAAGAGACGTGGAGGAAAGGGACATAGAGCTCACGTAGCGGGCATAGGGGATAATGAATACTAGGTGCCTCATCCTCTATGGCGGAGTATTCATTTTGAGTCAGATCTGATCGGAGTGATCGGCAATAAATTGATTTCATATATTTGTTGATTTTATTACAGACCTTGTTGTCTCTATTGTTTGGGACTTGTTAATCGGATGCGACTACGCCTGTGGAAATACAATCACGAGGTTGGGTGCAAGTTGAACGAGCGTCGCGCTAGTGATGTGTTGGACAAGAATTGAGAGCACCAATTGGATTGTTTGTTGTGGTTAGGCATGAAAATTCAATAGTAATGATTTTGTTTTGCTAAAGGTGAACGAAGTGATGAAGATTCTACTTGGAGAGCGACACACACATGAAGTTGCTGAGTGGGTCTAATTGGAAGACTACATACTCAGGCTGCCGCCGCGCACGGGTGCTTTGGCGAGGGGAGTGGTGTGTGCAACATTTTGAAGATGGAGGCTTTTTGAAGAAGCTGCAGAAACCAGTTTTGGGACTAAACCCATTGTGTGTTTTTAACTCATTTCTAGTCCCAAGGAATGGGTTGGGAACTCACGCTTTTGGGTCATGTCTTGCAGACAGGGATTTAACCTGTAGTGTACTATCGGGCTGCGGTCCATGTGCAGATGAATTTTGAATTTTGTATCTTTCCCTTAGGCTGCGGTCTATTCATTTTGAAAGTGGGTTTGAGATTCATAGACAAATTATTTTGGTTATGAATTTCAGGTTCATATCCTGTCCTGTGATGATGTAAGATCTTGACGTATGAGTCACTATGAATGAAGGTTAACTTAGTAAGTTCTGGGTTAACTGCTATTGGTTGAACTGTCTGAAAGGCTTCTTGATTGCGTGATGAGTATGAACTCGTTGAGAACTAACCCTTTCAGCTGACAATGAGGACTTCCGCGGAAGTTCCGACTGAAGACGCACCGGAGGAGTACCTGTCTGGTGGAAATTGGAGATCTACCGAGCGTGGCGACCGAGGACGGCGCTACGTCAGGAGAGGCCGTGTTAGAAGCCACTGCCTAATTGATGAAAAAAGAAAAAGATGGCAACATAGAAACGCTATATAAGAGGGTGCATAGACGAGGCTCGCCCTCTTTGCGGCGTGGCTCTTGGACTGAAAACATCGTGGCGTGGTGATATCGTTTATTTTACCACGTGTACATTATTGTTCAGATAATTCTTATTTGTTTATTAGTAAAATTAAATGTGAATTTAATCTAATTGGTTGTTGATTAATTTTAAAAACTACAAACCGCTTCTGATTCCTAACAGTATAGTTATAAAAATTATTTCTAATTAGATCTGAATTATTATTAATGTACGAGTTGGTTTTATTCGTATTGATTTGTTAGTTAAATTCTTCTCATTAGGCCGACATAGTGGAGTTGACAGCTGCCTCCAGACATAGCAGTTGAAGTGTCAAATCAGGTGAAGAGTTGTCGACAGTGCACACTTGGATACTACTAAACTGGGCTAATAGCAAACAAAATGTATGGACGCTCAAGTGTTGGCTTTCACCTTAATGTGTATAAATGAAGATTATTAATAAAAAAAAACATTAATAATATTTTTCTCGATAAAATTCCATGATAGTATTATTATCGATATCCCTCCCGGATTGTAATGAGATTATTCAGTTAGTGAGGGAGAGGAGTGCCGCTGATCTTGTTACAGTATAGATGAGCACAATAATGAAGTTATTATTACTGCTACCATCTTTTTTTATATACGAGTACTTATTGAAAATATCATAGAGATATATACTAGAGGTGTAAACTTAATACATCTGCCATATAAAAGCGTAGACGTTTCAAACGAGTTGACAATGTTGCCGTCAAGTCAAATACTGACAGAGAACCTAAACGTGGCTACGGTCATCTTTACTCTCGTGTCACATTGGGAGTGTTATTGCACATCTAGTTGTATGTATTTTGTAACGTTAGGCACAAAGAGGCATTTGACAATATGTTTTTAATGCTATAATGATATTGTAAACTGTGGCACCAGTAAATTGTACCGAAAAAAAAAAAACAAAAATATAATAACATTCTACACTGCTGATTTAACTCACCTTTGTACTCTGATGAATACTCTCTATGAACTATAAAAAGCGGCTCCCTTAGATGTACACTACAGTTTAAAAATTACAAAAATAACGATCTATATCGGAGCTGAAGTGTTTCAACTCACTCTTATCACTTTGTTTACTAAACTATCGTCATCAATTGTCACGCCTTTCCCACACTACACTCTATAAATTATTAAAAAACCACCTCCCATAATTGTACAGTTTAAAAAAGCACAAATATAACATGTAAACTGTTGTAGTTTTTGTTGGTAATTCATTAATATTCGTGTTTGCAAACAGGCATCACGGTGGCTGTTATGTAACATGAACAAATCAAAAGTTTCATCATTTTTGTATTCCCGTTCCGGTTTTTAGGAGCCTGCAGGCGCCATTAAAATTATTGTTCTGTTCTTAAGTTAAATATAATTTTAAATACAGGAAAAACCTTGAATCAGGCGAGAGTGGTATATACCGTGGTATTATGTAATGGGAAGAGCCGTTGACTATCCATTAGGGAATGCAATCCCGATCTCGCGGGATCCCGATCTCGCGAGATCTCGTGTAATTCTTCGGGATCAATCCCGAAGCATAATATGACGAGATCCCGTTCGAGATTGACGGGATTGGGCGGCAGTGGTCAGCAACGCTACACACATCTATTCGGGCTAACTAGAGATGGGCGTTGATTCAACGAACTGTTTTTCTACTGTCAACGAGTTCACCGTTTTTCGTTTTTAGCGAAACCAGTTGAATCCATCAACTGTTTGTAAACAAAAACAGTTCCGTTTTGGAAGGAGTTGTTGAACGAGATAAAAGCATTGTCGTTCGACTAATAATGCTTATTGCAGAAAAAATATATTATTAATTTATTTGTTTGCGTTTTCATCGTTTTCAGTCACTCGAACTTTACATTTTTTTAAAACTAGACGAGATCCCGAAAATTCCGGGATCTCGCAGGATTGATATTTCTAATCCCGCGGGATCTCGAATTTGCGATCTCGAGTCGGGATTGCATTCCCTACTATCCATAGGCTCTCCTATCATTATAATCGTGTCACGAAAAAGCTATAGAATGCTATAGAATAAATGGATAGTTAACTTAAACTAAAAGAAAACCCCTAACCTGGCATAGCAGAGGAGGTATCAGTTGTTTCCGTTCGTAGAATATACAATAAAAGCCCGGAGCACATAAAAAATTGTGAATTAAATATATTTAAAATTAAATTGAAAAATGCTACTATGACATTAGAGAATATTTAGATTTAATAAATGACATTTTTTTATGCTCGGCTCGGCATGTGACAACACTCCGCCTGATGTAAAGCTAGAGTGCGCTCCATGAATGGAAACAACTGCTACTACAGAGATACCTGTGCGGGCAGCAGTCGCCTCCACTATGCCGGCTTGCTCTCTTTATACCTGGCTACTTTCAAACTATTCCCGAAACGCGACAAGGTCACTTCACGGGTGTTACATTCGAAAGTGGTGGTACTACCCCAGGACGGCAGACTGGACAAATAACCATCATCAGTCTGCCTACCATTCCTATTATTATTATTAAGACATCAAGACATTACTGACTTCTGACTTATTTAAGAGGAAAAACCAACAGAGCACAAGTTATTTAATACATGGCTTAAAACAAAAGAATAGTTTCAACTTGCACTCCAATTATACACAGCAAATTTAAAAATGTTTGATCAAAACAAATTATACTTTTACAATTTTACATACATTATAGTTACAGAATACAAAATACTTTTAACAAATTGACCTTATTTTACTATTTAATTTAATTTAATTTTTTAGTTTTTATTATTATTTTTATTACACAATTTACTGATTTATTGTCTTAATGAAAAAAAATTAAAAAATCTTTGTACGCTTAAAAGCAGGTACTTGTGATCTTAATAATAACTTTAACAACTTGTTTTATACTATTTACCACAAAAAAATGATTTGATTTGATTTACCGCACTCTAGCTTAACACCAGGCGGAGGCGGAACCCAAAAAGTCGTAGAAATACAAATCATACTTGGCCAGTTTTTTTTTTAATTCACGTTCTGTGGTCGGATTTCAGATTTTGGTAGAAAAGAATTTTATTCCTTTTGACGAGTTGCCTAATACTAGCCGATGTAAGTAATGGAGGTTTTGTTTGTAGTTTAATCCGATTATTCTTACACTTCTCATGTACATCAGGCATTGTGACTGCATAATCAATAATAGATAAGACCACTTAATTTTTTCTTTACTAGCACTAATTATTTGTAAAACTAGTTCTATTTTTAATAACTAGATATTGATTTATGTTCGAGCAATAAATAAATAAAGAATAATAAATAAATGTTCGAGCTATAGACTACCATGGTCTATGGTCTATTTTTAGAAAGCGGCCGTGGTCTAGCGGTAAGACGCGTGAACTCACGATCAATGAGACCCGTGTTCGAACCTCGCTAAAGACCGGTAAAACAAAAACAGTTGCGATGCATTGCAACAATTTATTTTGGATGAGCTACAATAGAGCCAAAAATCAAATTAACTATGTTGAAAAATGGCGAATGGTAAATCGCATCGGAAGCAATTAATCGTTCGATTACTACGCGATGATTTTAATGACATTCTCCCAACTAATTCAACTAACGGATGTTATGCATGTCGTGGTCCTTGGGGAAGGTGCCAGGGTTATGACGTAAACTCCAGCCTAGCGCTGGCATACCTACTAAAACCCCACGGTGTTGCACTTTATGCATGTCTGGGCAAAGAGCTATATTAAAATAATATTTTTTCAGTTATTTAGTAATGCAAGTTGTTGACAACTATAAATGAAATAAGGTTGAAACGTCAGCCTCTGTTAATCCATTTACAGTAAACACATTACGTTTGCATTTACCTCGAAAACACGTTGCTACCTTTTGGTTCAATAACAACGTTAGTTTTGCTTGTTATTAGGTTTTATACATGCGCGAAAATACAAATTTTTAATGTAGCACCGATTCAATATGTACTTTCTTTAGTCGCTCAGTGCCTATGATATAAGCACTAGCTTTGTGTAGCCTTACTGTGGATTTGCATTTGATGATTTTGCTTTTTTTTTCAAATCTTTGTTTTTGTTCAATGCTTTTTAGTTTTTTTTTTCTTCTTTTATATTATTGTTTCTTTATTAGATTAGATTTTAATGGGGCTGAGATCGCCACAATTAAAAGTGTAACCCCCATTTAAAAAAGTTTTTTTTAGGAAAGGGTAGCCTATGCACTTCCCCAAGATGTTTCTTGTTTTTTTTTCTATTTCTTTTTCTTTTTTTCTTTCTTTCTTTTTCTTTATCTCTTTCTATTTCCTTGCCAAAATTTTATCGAAATCTGCTCAGTAGTTGAGGCGTGAAAAGGAAACAGACATTCAGTTACTTTTACATTTATATATAGATAGTTATTCTGCTTATTTAGCAAGAAAATTCAAAAGAAACTTAAAGATTAAGGAGAAATTCTTAATTTCGTGAATGTTATTAAACTACACACAAATTTTATTTTGGCTTTTTCTGATAAAAAAAAGTAACAAAAACTAAATTAAAAGTAGATAACTAATCTTGGGTAGACTAAATCACTGCGCGGAAGTTGCAAAACTCATTCCAACTCGATAATTATTTTAAGAAAAAAAAAACATGAAAAAAGTTTCAAGGGAATTTTCTCATTTAGGTTGCGGTTAGGTTAAGATATATCATATAAATAATAAAGTACTGTATATAAGTATAAAATGTTACAGTGTAGGTAGATTTCTTTTATTTTTTATTATTAAGATTTTATTGTAATCCGGCACGCCTGATGTCAAGCTAGAGTTTCAGGTCAATAAAGATTGACAAATATGCAATAGCAGTCGCCTCCACTATGCCGGATTGATGAAAGTGTGCCGTCGAGTATGATAATTTATTTTTTGTTAGTTTTAATAATTTTGGGAGTTCTGTTATACTTTATGAAATGAAATGAAATTATATATTATTAAATTATGATAAAAATATAGGTTTTTTAAATTAGTTTTATCATAATTTTTTTTTAAATAAGTAAAAAAAAAATTACCGCTGACACGTTGACTGTGTAAACTTTCAAAACTTAGATTAAAATTATAAGAAATCGTGTTTTATTTTGTTGTTATACGTAGTTCCAATGTAAAATAGCCTTTACAAAAAAGTTCAGAGGCTTTGATTGAAAGTTGTATTTTATCGAGGAAGTAATTTATGGGAGGCTTAAGCAATTGATAGGGTGCTAACCGTGTTCGAAGGGCTTTGACTGATAAGACGAGAAGGGGCTCCTTACTAACAAATGCGAGCAAAGAAATATAACACACGTTGTAGGTTTGTTTTATTTTGTACAAAGAATTCTGGCCCTAAAGAATCCTGTTTTTTTTATTAAATTCATTTTGGTTCATTTCTAAGCTTACAAAATAATTTCTTTTTTAAATCTTAAAATGAGCATTTCGTAAGAAATTATTAAAGTTAAAATAAATTGTAGCTGTATGACAACACTCCGTCTGATGTAAAGCTAGAGTGCGGTTCATGAACATCATGAAACAACTGCTACTATAGATTCTACAGGTTCTACAGGCAACAGTCACCTCCGCTATGCCGGCTAGAAAAGATTAATATGCACCATCTAGATTGACAGTGCACACTCCTCTCGTATATCTGGCTACTTTCAAACTGATCCTGAAACGCGACGAGGTCACTTCACGGATATAACATTCGAAAGTGGTGGTATTACCCCACAACTAAGTGGCTGAGTGATTTCTGTCACTGTTATTTTTTGGGATTTTTTTTAAGGAAAATCGTATTCTCCGAAAGTTAGGAAAATGTATGTAAAAATATTTTTATTAATAAAAC
The DNA here is from genome assembly GCA_948150575.1 of Tinea pellionella. Taxonomy (NCBI): domain Eukaryota; kingdom Metazoa; phylum Arthropoda; class Insecta; order Lepidoptera; family Tineidae; genus Tinea; species Tinea pellionella. Next base: position 783,214 of record OX411253.1, read on the forward strand.
AGATATAGAGAAAAATTATCCATCAGACCAGTTGGCAGGAACTCCGGTTTAATTATTTCGTGCAGCCTGGATAACTTGCCTTTTTCTATTTTCTCTGTTAATCTTTTGTTTATTGTGCAGGCACCGGCTTAAATTTCAGAGGCTCGTTTCGTATGGAATAGGCTTCTTTTTAAATGTCTATAAAAGGTAAAACTTTTGAGTTGTCTTACTATTTTATAATAAATAAATTTAAAATAAATAAGATACAAGTATTTCTTTATTTTATTACGTAAACTAGTTAATTGCTAACTTCAATATATTTTTTTAATAATTTAAGTTTTAAAAGAAGAGTCCATTTCTTTACAGGCCGAGCAAAATTCTGACCACTGAGTACGACCACACTTTGCGATCTTCCCTAGGATTTCCGTCTTGGCACACAATTAAAATTTTTACAAAACTCGACGTTTTCTAGACTTATGCAATGTTTGTGACGGTTTACCATGGACATTTTATAAGCAAGCGATTAAATATAAGGATTGACATACGGCTGGTGTCGCGACGGCTTCGTATCACGCGCGAGTAATCCAACTCACCGTCCGTCTATCAGAGACGGTGGAGCGCACCAAAAGGCCCGTCAAAGTTACTTTGAGTGTTACATTTTACGATAATTTTAACGGTTACGTTTTCATTTACTCCACACTCGTTACACCATCGTGTAAATTCATATCGTTAGGAGTACATACCCGAAAAACATATTTTGCTTCTTTTCATACACTTGACGTTAGTGACATTGGTTTAATCGTTACTTTAACTTTGACCAGCCATAATTAGCTGGTTACATTTAGCGTTAAAGTCAAACTGTTTTCAAACTCAAAAAGTTAAACTGACAGGTTTTTTGAAGCAACCCAATTTTAATTTTAACATTTACTTTAACGTGAAAGCAATAGTTAAGTCATATGGTGCAATTGGACCTTAGTGATGTTGTTCTGACATTCCGGCTTGATTTTACATGAAAATCTTTAAAAAGCTAATTATAATAATACCAGCACCTTCCACTCGGATTTTACAGCAATACTTGTCATAATATGCCGAGCTATACAATAAAAAAGAAACTATACTTCACAATTAGAAGTAGATATAACACGTGGTTAAGAGGATTGCTATATGTCTTCTGACACCCTGTATAAGGCTGTAAAGGAACAAGGGATGATCGTCGTATGTACTCTTAAAATTCGATATTTCTCTTTGTTTATTTTCCGATGCCATTCGTATAATCTCCAATTCGAAGTAGACTGTTCATTTTTTTTTTATTGTGGCTCGGTATATGACAACACAAATCATTTAATCATCACACTAAACAGTCAGGTCGAGTCTCAGTCAAGTCAAAAATTGCTTCAGTAAAGTGGTAGAATCTTTATTTATTAATTAATTAATTAATTAATTAATTAATTTTTTTTTTTTTATTAATCTTTACTTAACGAAAAACTCAAAGCACTTTTGGACGCATATTAAAAACCTACGCAAAAATAGTAACAATTACCCGCAACAAATGTACTTACGATCCAAGGTGGTTTCCAACACTCAAGACACATGCAACGCATTCGCCAGTCACTTTTCCGAGGTATTTGAGAGTGCCACTGTCAACTTAGATTCAAGCATTAGTCCAACTGTTCCGACCCTCAGTGCTTTTGATATATCTACTACAGAAATTCATAAGAGGCTTATAAAATTGGATGTGACAAAGGGTAGTGGCCCAGATGATGTTCCACCCCTCCTATTAGCACGTTGTGCTGATGCTCTGACAACCCCTTTATCAATTATTTTTGGAGAGTCACTACGTAGTGGCATATTCCCCAGTCTGTGGAAGGAGGCGCGAATAGTGCCTATATTCAAAAATGGTGACAAGAATTTAGTCTCTAACTACAGACCCATTTCTATTTTGTCAGCTCTGTCAAAAGTTTTTGAGTCAACAGTACATCATCGAATCTCCAACCACGTCAAGACACTCATGAGCCAAGAACAACACGGATTCATGGAAAACAGGTCGACATGTTCTAATCTAATTCACTATCTCTCTACTATAAATAGCGCAGTAGACAGTAAGTGTCAAGTAGATGCAATATATACTGATTTCTCAAAGGCTTTTGACAAAACAAATCACGCGTTGCTGGCGCGAAAGCTTGAGAACGTCGGCATAGCGGGATCATTGCTGTCCTGGTGCAAATCTTACCTCGAGGGTAGACCTGCCAAGGTTGTCGTCAACGGCCTAAGCTCTGAACCGTTCACTGCCACTTCTGGGGTACCCCAAGGATCAATATTGGGCCCCTTGTTTTTCAACATATTTATTAACGACATAACAAGCTCTATATCGTACGCTAAAGCATTTTTGTTTGCGGATGACCTAAAGCTAATTCGTGTAATAAACAATCCTGATGATGTACAGTTACTTCAGAAGGATCTCGACTCCTTGAAACTATGGTGTGACAGTAATAAGATGGCTCTCAACCCTGTAAAATGTTGCCACATCAAATTTACCCGCAAGCGTAATACTTACCCCTCCAAATACAGTATTGGTGATACTCGCCTTGATGAAGTACAGCATATCAGGGATCTAGGTGTCTGGATCGACAACCAACTAACCTTCAGAGTTCACATCGACAAAACAATAAACGCTGCAAGTAGATCACTCGGGTTCGTGCTTCGTTGCTCTAAAGAGTTTAAAAGTATATCTACAGTAAAGCTACTTTTCAATGCGTTTGTCAGAAGTAAACTGGAATATTGCTCTACTGTATGGGCTCCCACCCAAAAAATACACATAATTAGATTAGAAAGGTTACAGAAGAGATTCACTCGTCATTTGGCATTTAAATACAAAGCCCCTCGTTCGATAAATAGTTATGAGAAGAGACTCCACCATTTTAGGTTACAGCCATTATCTGATCGTAGAACCCTTATTGACATGACGATACTACACAAGATCTTGCACAACAAAATTGACTGCACACCCCTGCTAGAGATGCTTCAAATAAATGTTCCGCGTAGATTGCCAAGATCCTCGGCTGCTCTTTTTTACGTGCCTTTTAGCAAATCCAACTTGGGAGCCAACTCCCCCACAACACGTTTGGTACGCAAATACAATGAACTAGCCCGGAAGCATAACAACATTGACATAAACCACCTTACTCTACAAAAATTCAAATCGGAGATCTTAACAGCGATGACAGAGGACACCCAAACCTGTCGACAATGCTAGTTATTATTAATATTTATTGTTATTATTATTATTTATTGTTTTTATTATTATTTAATGTTTTTATTATTGATTTTTTATTACTATTGTTATTATTATTAGTATTGACATTTTATTATTATTATTGTCTTTATTATTATTAGTATTAATTAATTAATTTTAAATTTTGACTACCTTTATGCATGCTGTGTGCTCTATCTACTAGGGATGATGGTTTAGATCTATTTACTTTGCTCTTATTTCATTGTATGCATGTATCGACCATTCTCCGTTGGAGCACCAATATTAAATAAATAAATAAATAAATTTATACAAATTAGGTACACCAACAGTGAGTACATTGAACTTATACAATAACTTATTCTATAAGATAATAACTGATGTACCAGCCAATTACTGGTGTACACAACGTTCGCAAGAATAGTTGCCATCAACATATAATAATTATTAATATTTATAATTGGTTTTAAAACTTATTAAAAAAAAATTTAAACTATAACAATATGAAAATTACAGATCTTTACTGAAACTTCCTACGGAGTTTTGGAGAGAAAATGGAAACACATGGTCTCTTCTTTTGAATTGTTTGCCCACACAAGCTTAATAACATAACTCAAGACAGATAACTAACATGAACCAAAAGGACATGTCTCAAGATGGCCGCCAAAACTCCCATCAGTCTGTCTTTACAGGAAAACAAATTGATATGTCAATAACGTTCGAAAATCAACAATAGATGGGTACAGGAAATTAGTTATCCAAGTAGAAAAAGTCCCATAATTTTGCGGTGACCGATAGTAAATATTTTTTTGTTATTACTACTACAAAAGAACGTCCGAAGAGATGCGGGTAGGTACATTAATCATTTGCTTTTTTCCTATTGGCCAAAGAAATCTATCCCACGGAGAGATAATGGATACCTCGTCTATACTTGTCATCAACAAAAATTATTATGAGATGCTACAGAATAAATGTATTTTTAGTATTCAAGTTTTTAGTCTACAATAGTTAGTTATACAGACATTATGCGCTCGGCTGCTGGGGAGTAAACTGAGAAAAAAAGTGATCGTTACCATCACCGACATCATTAGCTTCTTACACTTATTAATGTACAAAGACTTATTAGGTATATCTATAAATCCACCACTTTCGAATGTAACACCCGTGAAGTGACTTAGTCGCGTTTCGGGAATAGCTTTAAAGTAGCCAGGTATAGCGAGAGGAATGTGCACTGTCAATCTAGATGGTACATGCTTGTCTCCTTAAGCCGGCATAGTGGAGGCGACTGCTGCCCGCACAGGTTTCTCTGTAGTAGCAGTCGTTTCCATTCATGGACCGCACTCTAGCTTTACATCAGGCTGAGTGTTGTCACATGCCGAGGTACAATAAAAAAAAATCTATATTAAAAGCGCTTAAAGTCTGTGCCTACCGCTTTTAAAAATATAATAATATAAATACGCATGTATACTATTTAAATTCGTTTTCTGTGTGACTGTATGTGTCGCTTTCCAATAAATATAAATTGCAGTGATCAATCAAAATTGTATATATTTTTGGGACGTATTTTCTGATATAAATTGGCTTTTTTACTAATGACCTCCATAAAGTTGTGTTGATACTCAAATATCAGAATTCTCGTTTATATTCGATAAATAAATAGGCATTGAAAAATTCCTAGCTGTATATAACATACTATATATAGTTATGTTTTGTTAGTATAGTTTGTTTACAGGTTATAAAAGATGAGTTTCTTGTGTCTGTGTGTAAAACCTCCTCGACACTGCACCTGTAAATTTTCCAAATAAATAAATAAAAGACAGTCTTCTCGTCAGGTCTTTCCGAAGTCATGGTATACTGTGGTATGCTGTGCATGCTAATAAACTATTTTCATTTCGCTTCAAGTAGAATTTCAAGAGTGGTAGGCAGACTGATGGTGGTTATTAGCCCAGGCTGTCGTGTTCGGGTAGTACTACCACTTTCGAATGTAACGCCTGTTTCGGTATCAGTTTGGAAGTTGCCATAACTCTAAGACGGCATAGCAGAGGCAAGTTGTATTGGTTGTTTTCGTTCATAGCTTAACATCAGGCAAACTATTGTCATAGGCCGAGCTACAATAGAGAAAAAAATGTTTAGGGTCGTTTGCACCAGAAGGCCGGTTAAAGTAACTTTAACTATTACTTTTACGTTTACTTTAACCGTTACGTTTACATTATGGTGTAGATATATTTACTCCACACGAGTTGCACCATCGTCGTGCCTGTCATTTTTGACGGTTACTTTAACCTTAACCGTAATCAGCGAATCTTAGCTTAGTTAAAGTTAAAGTAATCGTCGAACCAATGTTGCTAATGTCAAATCTATGAAAAGAAGCTTGTTTGTTTTTTTAATATTTTTTGAGATCAGCCACCCTTTTAACGATAACAATATGAATTTACACGATATTGCAACGCGTGTGGAGTAAATGTAAACGTTTAACGGTTGTTGTCTCCATAAAAGTAATAGTTAATGTTACTTTACATGGCCTTTTGGTGCAAACCACCCTTACGTTTTAACCTTTGGTATAAAGGCCGTGGTTTAGGGTTAGAAGGCATGAAGGTCTGGGCTAATAACCATCAACAATCTGCCTACCACTAGTAAGCCTAATTTTAATTTAATATAATGATTAAAGTGAATTTTGACATAACATTTGTTGATATAACTGGCAAAATTGGTTTTAAGCACGAATAGCTTGCGGGCAAAAATAGCTCTTTGTTTTATTAATGTAGCTAACGATGCGGTTAAATATTTTTGTTAATTAAGCAATTTCTTTTTCAATATCTGTTAATAATTATAATTCGTTTGGCTATACAGAATGTTAAAATTATTATTAAATTATAACGAAAATTTTATAGAAAAAATTACGAATAAAATAAAATAGGTGATGATATTATAGCTACATCATCCTAAGGGTTATTTTCCCTTGTACTTTCCTACAATTTCATGTGTGTTATACGTACTTTAGTCGTTCAGTGCCTTTGGTTTAATATACGCACTAATTAAAGAGTGGTAGGCAGACTGATGATGGTTATTAGCCTAGGCTAAGGTCCAGGGGCAGAACCAACAATTTTAAGTGGCCTTGTTGCGTTTTGGGTTCAGTTTAAAAGTAGCCGGATATAGCAAAAGGACGGATTAAAAGAAATACTGAGGAGACGAGTATGCACCATCTAGATTGACAGTACATACTCCTCTCGTTATACTAACGTACGCGAAACGCGACAAGGTCACTTCACGGGTGTTACATTCGAAAGTGGTGGTACTACCCCAGGACGGTAGACTGGGCTAATAACCATCACCAGTTTGCGTACAACTTTTTAATTAACCATTAGTTTCCTTAAGCCGGCACAGTGGAGAAGACTGCTATCTACAAAAACTTTGTGGTATCAATTTCCGTTCATGGACTGCACTCTAGCCTAAAAAAATAGTTTAGATGTAGCCCGGTATTACTGCCACCCTGGACGCTGTACATGAGATTATATGAACAATTATATATATTATATTTAATATAATATGTATGAAACTAAATACACTTCCTTATGATTGAGTAAGGTCGCAATTTCCATCAATCAAAATATCCTTACGTCCTTCAAGTTGGGCTGTGGGACAAATGTGTGATTGTATAATACTTTACTACTTCACATAAACTAATGTAGTGGAAATAAAGAGTCTTTGGTTTGAATTACATCGTTACCTAAGTATAAAAGAGCTGCCGTGGTCTAGCGGTAAGACGCGTGAACTCACGATCGATGAGACCCGTGTTCAAACGTCGCTAATTCTGACTGGTATCAATGTCACTTTGTTATATGTACTTTGGTCGCTCATTAAAGAGTGGTAGGCAGACTGATGATGGTTATTTGTCAAGTCTGTCGTCCTGGGGTACTTTCGAATTTAACACCCGTGAAGTGACCTTGTCGCGTTTCGTGAACTGTTTAAAAGTAGCCAGGTATAACGAGAGGAGTGTGCACTATCAATCTAGATGGTACAGACTCGTCTTCTCAAGCCGGCATAGGGCAGACGACTTCTGCTTGTAGGGATTTGTCTGTAGTAGCAGTTGTTTCCTGAATGGACCACATTCTAGCTTTACATCAGGCGTAGTGTTGTCACGCCGAGCTACAATAATTTTTTTTTTTATAAAATTGTATATTTTTTATAATAATATTATTATTTTGGCATGAGCGGTATACACGAGCGGAGATCTGCAATAGCAGCCGTATTAGCTATACCGGCTTAACGATACGCCACATCACACTGTGTTTTTATAATACTAAGTTAGTATTTTTACCACACGCGCTGAGCAGTTACTTTGTTGCCGATTGGAACTAAGATGATTCGTAACGTGTTACTATAAAAATATAGGAAAAAAATGTCTTTGAAGCGAAGTGAAGTAAACATACTATAGTTTGTGCCTAATGGGTCTCCATCCATCTCTCTCAAAAGCTGACATATTTGTTGCCAATGACGATACTCTACCGGCTTTTTATCCCTTCTTATGGATTGGTATAATTTTGTATTGTGTTTGCGGGATTTGGATTGTATTTCACAGTTTTCTTGTTCTTCTTCAGCTCTTGGTGACCTACTGCTGGGTGTAGCCCTCCTCCATTGCACGCCATTCTGTCCGGTTTCGGTTTTTCGTGGATTGCTTCCCTGCGACCTTATCAATGTCGTGCTTCCACCTGGCTGGTTGTCTGCCCACTTTCTGCTTTCCGGTCCTGGGTCTCCATTCTAGAACTTTACGCGCCCGCCGCGGTCACAGTTTTATATTAATTAAAATTTATTATTATTATTTAGAGCTCGGCCTGGATATATTCAGCGAGTCGTTTGGCATCTTTAAAGTGGTCAAATTGCTTCGAAAGTAATTATAATTAATTAATCAAGATATTTTATTTCTCTTATAATTATAACTTTATGTTTTTTAACCGACTTCCAAAAAGCAGCGCTATACCAAGCTATACCAATTCAAAATTTCAGGATAGGAACACTTGGATATCTTCCTAGATATCAAGTATATAAACGTTTGCTTGGCACCTACTCCAAAAATATGGCAGGTATGTGGACAATTAATTTGTACATAATAAACACCTATTAGTGTTTATGTTTATTACTTTGTTTGTAGATACTCTTGTGAAAAATTATTTTTCACTTTTGAGTGCTTTTTGTGTTTATTGAAGTCGGTTCAACTTTTTTTTTGAAAAGGTTTTTTATTATTATTTGTCTTTAATTTTTTTATAATAATTTGATTTTTAAAGTTTGATTTGAAGATTTGTTTTAACGGAACAAGAGTAGATAAGCAAGTCTAATAAAATTTGCCTATAATTTAAATGTTTTTATTAACTAAAAACATATCTAAACATTGTTGAGCAGTGTATAAATTGCTTTGCCAACTACAAAATAAACGCTAAAATAACAAATTTTCAAGTTACAATGTGAGCGTTAACATTTATAATCGAGTATTCTTAATCAATTGAAGGGCGTTCGTAATTGATTAAGGCACAAACGATGTAATGAAAAATAAACATTGGTCCCACAATATAATTGGACGCTTTCATCAATAATCCTTTTAGCAAGAGATTGACCTAAAATTGAAGTGGAATTCATAAATGTTTGTAAGTACTATCAGCAAATCTAACTCTGCACCACTTAAGAAAATAATTATCTGGGATCAAAGAACATGAGGGTCCCGTTTATTTTAAGCCAATTAGGGGAGTAAAGGACAATGCCCATTTTTGGCACACTCCATTCCTGAAACTTTTTTTGTAAAATAATATATTTTTTAAATTGCATACAATTGTTTAATTACATTTAAGAAATACATGAGACCAATCTATTAGCTTGAATATTGTGACAAAAAAATTAAAATTACTTAATAAATCGTGTAAAAGAATTAAGACTGATCGGTGATAATGAATAAAATTCAAGGACAAACTAAAAAAAAAAAAAATATTGTGAGCCTATTACTTATGCCACGTTACTTACCTTACAGACTCGTCACTTCGTGTGTATTTTTCTCTCGAATTATTTATGCTGGTATGCTTTCATACTCAAATGAACATAATAAAAAAAGATAATGTATTTGATAAAAAGGAAAAACCTTTAAGAAACCGCAAAATCTCGATTTACTCCCGTATGCAAACGGACGACTAATAAGGCGGATATTTCAGAAAAAAAAACCATTTATTTATTTTTTTATTTTAGCACGTCATATGACCGCACTCCGCCTGATCTTAAGCTAGAGTGCGATCCATTAACAGCAGTAGCCTCCGCTATGCCGGCTTTGTAGTAGAATATAGTACTTCGGCATATAATTGCATTCCAATCGATAATGTGCGACTTGATATATACAACTAGATGTGCAATAATGCTCCTAATGAGACGCGAGAGAAAAGATGACTGCAGTCACTTTGATGTTCTCTATCAGTTAGTCAGACGGCGGCTTATGCTTTTTTCATGTCAGATGTATGAAGTTTGCTCCTTTAGTATAAATCTCTATGGTGTCCGACCCATGAGCGAAGACAACTGTTACCACACAGAAATGTCTACAGACAGCAGTCGCCTCCGCTATGGCACCGCCCCGTCTCGGTTTGGAACGTGGCTGGGTTACTTCAAGGGTTACACTTGAAGTTTATTTTCATTTATTTGAATTATAAAAATCAAACACACAAATATATTATATAGAACTAAAGTTGCATAAACATATAGATTTACGTTCCTATTCCATTGAGGTAGGCGCTAACGACTCCCTCTATACTTTTTAAACAATAAATATTAAAACAAAGAAAAAAAAAACAAATTTCCTTCTTTTGATAGGTTTTTACAACGAACGAGTAATCAGCTATTGCAAGATGTAAAAAAAAACGAATTTGAATTCAAAAAGCAAAAGTAGCGCCTTAACGCTAGAGTAAACGAAGAGGAAATTCGGAAAGCGATTTTTCCGGATGGCCGACTACGAATTAATCCCACAACGAAATCATTTTCTTTCTACAACTGTGTAAATATGAAAATTTTATTCCAATATGTGGAAAGGGTAAAGGCACTAGTGATGGATATTATAATATTAGGTATTTATTCACACCGGGTATCAAGACCGGAAGTGAACCGGTAACTTTGAGATCGCTAAGTTAAACATCTTAGGTTATCTGCGAGAATATATTTAACGATTTTGAGGATTTTAATCCGATATTTCGAAAGTTTTTCAGCCGTCACGGTCGTCGGTGTCTAATTACAAAGATATAGTTCGAACTAACCTTTATGGCGGCCCCGAAGTTAGGCACAAGTTGTTGCGCAGTACACAAATTGAGGTTTAAGCGGGACACGATAAACGTTAGAAGGTAGGGCACTAGAGATGGGTCGTTGACTATTTTTTCGTCAACGAAACGAAACCGTTTACGTGAAATGATTAACAGAGGGGCTATTGCGGACGCGAGCTCACCGTGAGTCACGGTGACTATCTGGCTTCCTTCCGGCACTATTTGTAATGTAATTGGACGAGCCACTGTCAACAGGGAACGCCCATCGTCGCCCAGGTTAAAAAACTAGTTGACGTTATTAACTGGTTTAAATAAACGTTAACTTCGTTGAACTAAGCAAAAATTAAACTTGTTGACGTTATCTCAACTTACAAACGAAAACGAATTTTAAATAATTTTAAAATACTTTTTTAAAATTATAGATAATTTTATTTACAAACAGTTAATGGATTCAACTGGTTTCGCTAAAAACGAAAAACGGTTAACTCGTTGACTGTTGAAAAACAGTTCGTTAAATCAACGCCCATCTCTATAGGGCACAATCCCGAGCTACCCGCTCGTAGGTTATTTACCTCTTAATTTTATTATTGTAAACCTAACTGTAGATGCGTGAAATAGCACCCGCAGCTAACTTCCGAGACGCCATAAAGTTTATTTTTATTTTTATTGTAGCTCGACATGTGACAACACTCCGCCTGATGTAAAGCTAGAGTGCGGTCCATGAATGGAAACAACTGCTACCACAGAGAAATCTCTACGGGCTGCAGTCGCCTCCACTATGCCGGCTTGAGGAGACGAGCATGTACCATCTAGATTGACAGTGCACACTCCTCTCTTATACCTGGCAACTTTCAAACTATCCCCGAAACGCGACAAGGTCACTTCACGGGTGTTACATTCGAAAGTGGTGGTACTGCCCCAGGACGACATTTTGATGTTGTTTGATAGTTTGACGCGATCTATTTTTATTTTTATTGTAGCTCGGCATATGACAACACCTCGCTCGATGGAACCATGAACGGAAACAACTGCTACTATGCCTCCCCCATGCCGGCCTGAGGAGACGAGTATGCACCATCTAGATTGACAGTGCACACAATATCTATTATTAAATAAGGCAAGTAAATAAAAAACATTTATAAATATAAAAAAATTCATGTATTTAATAAACATTGATTTTACATAAAAGCCTAATTTTTAAAATAAAAATATTGATACAAATATAATTAAAACTATGTCTATCCTTTTCCCATACTGTTATCTCTTTCACACGCATAAAAAAATCATTAGTCATAAACACATTTGCGCATCAGTTTGTTACCTATTTTACTATCTGAATATAAAACAATAACTGGTAGAGAACTGCTATCACGGAGAATAGAATGTCCGCAGGCAGAAGACGGTACCCAAGTCTACACACAGCCTAATTTTTTTTTTTTATTGTAGCTCGGCATGTGACAACACTCCGCCTGATGTAAAGCTAGAGTGCAGTCCATGAATGGAAACAACTGCTACTACAGAGAAACCTGTGCGGGTAGCAGTCGCCTTCACTATGGCGGCTTGAGGAGACAAGTATGTACCATCTTAGATTGACAGTGCACACTCCTCTCGTTATACCTGGCTACTTTCAAACTATTCCCGAAACGCGACAAGGTCACTTCACGGGTGTATAGATATAAACACGTTTAAGTAGCATTTTAAAAATGCTTTTCATACTAAACAAAAATGGAGGTTAGTACTGAGTATCCAATAGAAATAATTAATCCGAGATTTTTTTTTATTGTAGCTCTGCATGTGATGCCTAATGTTAAGCTAGAGTGCGATCCATGAACGGAAACGACTGCTACCAAATGTCTAAAGGCAGCAGTCGCCTCCTCTATGCCGGCTCCTTTCGTTATAGCTGGCTACTTCCAAACTGATCCTGGAACGCGACAAGGTCATTACACGGGTGTTACATTCGAAAGTGGTGGTCTGAATTATTTGTTAGAAAAGTCCCGTTGAGTCTAAACTTGGTCCTTTTAACTGGATTTGAATCTGCGTACTCTATTAACAATAACATGACCAGGGCTCTTGTTGTTGACTGCTCCTCTCTGTTATCCGTATATTTGAGTTGCTACTCCCTTTCTCCCATAGGCCTGGAGTTTCTATTATCTGTTACAGAAATAATTTTACTAAGCTTTTTTTCATAGAGAGTAAAATATATGTACTTAAAAACTAATGTATTATAATTATTCATTTACCGTTTGTTTTTTTATTTATTTTCACATTCATTCGGACAAATAATTATATGGCACAAGAATAGGGTTGGTTTATATTATTTTTGTATTCAATTAACCCTACATTTTTCAAACTTTTTAAAGCTAATAATTCAGTTTTTGACGGTCATCTGGAGATGTTAGGTTATCTGTCTTGAATTACTTTCCTAAACTTGTGTTTCTTCGAGTAATAATATATAATAATGGTGGATTATTAAGTGCTTGTGAACATGTGTGAGTGTGGGCAAACAATTTAAAAGAAGTGAAAGTGTTGCCTCCAAAACTCCATAGGATGCTTTAGTAAAAAATTCTACCACTTAACTGGGCCCCAACTTGAATGTTTAGTGTGATGAATGAATGATCCTTGATGCACATTAATTTGATGCAAATATTTACTTTGACAGTGGCAAATTGTTACAATGCCATAAAAAAGAAAAAGCTAATAATTAGTGTGTTCATGCTACTAATAATAGTTCACTTACCTTTTGCACTAATTCTTCGAAGGCTAAACTTATACCCTCTTGTGTTTTTGCACTACTTTCTATGAAAAGCATTCGGTGTCTTTGAGCAAACGCTTGTCCATCAGCTCTGGGTACTGCTCTAGGCTAAATAAAAAAACAGTAAAATCTTTGCAACTGAGTAACAATAGGTATGATTGGGTTCCCACAGGTACAGTTGCAAACAAAAGCTTATATACTATTTAGAAATTTAATTGTATTTTTAAAAACTATTATATCAAAGAGCAATAAAAAATGAAGAAATTATTTTGGGATATCAAACTGCTTGGGTTTTTTTTTATTTTATTTTATTTTAGCACGTCATATAACCGCACTCCACCTGGTGTTAAGCCAGAGTGCGATCCATGAACGGAGGCGACTGCTGTCAGAGAGGGGGATCTGCAGACAGCAGTCGTGTCCGCTATGCCGGCTTAATGAGATGCCTCTTCACACTGCGCTTGAAGGATCCCATGTTGTAGGAAAGGAGAAAGACGTGTAGTTTTCTTTATTATTATTATTTTCTATTTTCGAAATAGTCAACAAAAGCTATATGAATATTAACAACTTTTGTGTATATGTATACAAATAAACAACTGTTTTTAGTGGGCCAAATGATAAAAATAAATTTACACATTTTAAATCTACAACACTAAAGGATTGAGGTCCAAATCTTTCATGTGAGTTTCACAGCTTGCTCACATTTAAGAATAATCATATATAAACATATAACTTTGTTAATACATAAACATTAGTTTCTAAGCACCTATGATACAGGCAGCACTAGCTTAGTAATATATGCATTAATTGAAAGAATGGTGGCAGACTGATGATGGTTATTAGTCCAGTCTGCCGTCCTGGGGTATTACCACCAATTTCGAATATAACGACCGTGAAGTGATCTTGTCGCGTTTCAGGAACAGTTTGGAAGTAGCCAGTTACAACATGAAGAGCGTGCACTGTATATCTGGATGGTAAACATTCGTTTTCACAGGCCAGTATAGTGGAGGTGACTTCTGCTTATATAAATTATTTTTTGTAGTAGCAGTTGTTTCGTTTCATGGACTGCACTCTGGCTTTACATCAGGTGGAGTGATATTATAGGCCGAGCTACAATAAAATAAAATGTAAATAAAGAATAAATACCTTATCAATTTTATTTCCTACAACTAAACATACAATATTCTTCTTAGTTGTATAAACTTGCAACTCCTCAACCCATTCTTTTAATTTTATTAATGATCTCGGATCTGATACATCATATACTAAAATAGCACCATGGGCCTCCCTAAAATTTTTTTTAACCATTTTTTTTGTTGTAATAGTCTGGCATGTGAGCTTAGTCTAGTAATAAGATATCTTAAGTTTATATATACAGAGAAATATCTGCCGCTGCTAGGAACGTGAAGAGGCTCCTGGTCTTTCTGGGAGATATCAGATGACTGCAGTATAATAAGGGTGTACAGACAGGTATAATAAGGGGAGTGTACACATTCATAACCTTAAAATCAGCATAGAGGAGGTGACTTCTTAAGATTTCTTGTAGGCTCCTTACTTAGCAGCTATGGCCGCTCGTTGTGCGTGAGGTGCCACAAATGTGCACAGGTTGACAGTGCGTACTCCTCTTATTTTACACATATTTACCTATAAAAGCTTGACGTTAAAGTTCTGTATCTTTCTTGCCCAGCCGTATCCCAAATACCAAGTTTAACTTTAAGACCATTTACATCCATGGTTTTACATTTGTAGTCAACACCAATTGTCGCAGGAAATTGAGCATTATAATCACCTGTCGTAAAACTCAATATTATGCTGCAACAATCAAGATAGATATTACGTATGTACTATATTTTTTTTAATTTGTTTAATAAAATGGGTAATAGAAATATACTTCAGTTTTAGTTATTATTTTGAAAGCTGTTGCAACATTAATCAAACGAAATAACTAAAAATGTTTAAATCAGAATTATGACTAATCTCTGACCTTTGCCATGCATCACTAACTTGTAAAACAATAAAAACATTGCGGAAAATAGTTTTTGAATTTTAAATGGTATTGAGGAAACAGAAACAAACGAAATTAACATCATTTCAACCAATTACTTAATAAATTGGACCTAAATAGCGATGATTCAATGTTTTAATGGAGGGTTAAGACGTAGTTTTATTTTTTAGTTTTTTACGTGAATACTTGTAAACTTACCTAGATTTTCCCACGCCACTTTCTCCAATAACTAAAATCTTCAATGTGGTAACGTAATCCATTTTTTAACTGTTTGTATTTATACTGTTTATATCACACAAGAATAACTTGTAAATACTAGTGTACCTTCTTAACAATTTTTACCATTAAGACGTATATTTTTATAGTAATAGACTACTCTTTAATCAAATGAACGTTATTTTAATGATATTATATGTAATAATTATAAGCAAACCACATGGAACAATTTATTTTTGGTGTACAAATACAAAACAAAAATGACACAAAACGCCTGACATTTTAACGTTCCGTTATAGATACATCAAACTTTATCACGAAAATAATATTTAAGTTAAATATATTTATTAAGTAATAAATATTTTATAATTTATTTAATGAAATTCAAGTGAATATTGTTATAAAAACATTTCTGAAAAAAATTGAACCGACTTCTAAATAAAACACAAATCACTAAAAAGTTAAAAATAATTTTAATTGAGAGTACCTACACACAATTTAATAAGCATAAACATAAATAGATGCTTATTATTTATTTACAAATTAATTGTCTACATTATATTTAACATATATCTGAAGTCGGTGCATGCATTTGAAACATGTTTTATGATTGGTAATGCACCTAGATTCCAACAATGCAGAGTTTCATATTTGGTTGGCACCGACTTCAGAAATATGCTAAATATAATGTAGACAATTAATTTGTAAATAAATAATAAGCATCTATTTATGTTTATGCTTATTAAATTGTGTGTAGGTACTCTCAATTAAAATTATTTTTAACTTTTTAGTGATTTGTGTTTTATTTAGAAGTCGGTTCAATTTTTTTCAGAAATGTTTTTATTTTGTAATTTTTAGTGGTAACTGTAGCTCGATTGTATGGATAACATTCTAAACGCGCTGTTCAAATGAAATGTGGTGAGAAGCGGGCTTATAGACAGACACTCTCGAGTCCTATCCGATAAAAAATGAATAATTAAAATCAATCGAAACATCCCCTAATTTTCCACCCTTAAAGGTGGAATATTTTATTCCTTAAATGGGGCCAATCCCGAGACGTACTTTATCAAACAAAAAAAGAATCATCAAAATCGGTTCACTAATGGCGAAATATCTCCTAATTTTCCACCCTTAAAGGTGGAATATTTTATTCCTTAAATGGGACCAATCCCGAGACGTACTTTATCAAACAAAAAAAGAATCATCAAAATCGGTTCACTAATGGCGAAATATCCCCTAATTTTCCACCCTTAAAGGTGGAATATTTTATTCCTTAAATGGGACCAATCCCGAGACGTACTTTATCAAACAAAAAAAGAATCATCAAAATCGGTTCACTAATGGCGAAATATCCCCTAATTTTCCACCCTTAAAGGTGGAATATTTTATTCCTTAAATGGGACCAGTCCCGAGACGTACTTTATCAAACAAAAAAAGAATCAACAAATTCGGTTCACTAATGGCGAAACATCCCCTAATTTTCCACCCTTAAAGATGGAATATTTTCTTCAAATTTAAAATTGACCTATCACGAGACATACTTTATCCAACAAAAGAAAAATCATCGAAATCGGTTCACAAACGGCGAAACATCCCCTAATTTTCCACCCTTAGAAGCGGAATATATTCTTCAAATTGAAACGGGACCAATGCGGACATATACTCTATCCAACAAAAAAAGAATCATCAAAATCGGTCCACAAACGGCGGAGATATGAGGGAACATCGCCACAAAAAAAAAAAAATAAAAAAAAAAATACACGACGAATAGATAACCTCCTCCTTTTGAAGTCGGTTAAAAATGCATTTCATAGTTAATTTAGTTTATGCTAAACGGTTAATTTTAACTCTATTTTATATTGAAAATTTACGTGGAAAGAAACGTTAAATTGCGCTCCGCTTCAGCAAATATGATTTGAAAGAAATATTATATTTTAAAGAAATATTTTTGTGAAAAACTTGAAATTATTTTTTTTATCCACCTCAGTTCATCCAGTTGTGATTTTTTTTTCTATAAATTTTTCAATATCTTATAATTTAATAATACTTAAGTATAAAATAATATAATTTAATTAAACCTATTTCGTTAAAAAGCTACGTTTTGAAATGAACATTCATATTTTTCTTACTTCCATTACAGTCTATGAATTTTGGTTATAATTATTTAGGTTTTATCAGGAATTTATAGTAAAAAAAAAAAAAACTTCTGAAAGAAATTATGATAGGTATAAAGTTTATAAAAAAACCAGAAATATTTATGTGCGCTAAATTTCTTTGAAAACTGACGTACATAACTTTAAAATAAGTTTTCCTGAGCGCGCCGCGGCCTGTCTACCATTGAGTGGCGAACGAAAACGGATATAAACTTTATATTGAATCTTGAATAAATAAAATTGTTCAACGGAAGCCTCTTTCAGTTCTCTTACCTGTCTACTTTTGTTTATTTTAAACTTTAATGCTTTAATATCATTGCGATAGACGTAGGTAGGTATACAGCGAAACAAACATTATTATTTCTAAGTTAGTATAAGTCATAGAGATAAACAAATGTATACATACACTATAGATACATCACACATGTAAAAGCTCTTTTCAAACAAATTGATCGCGACAATTCATGTTTTAGGTGATTGATATGGTTATTGAAGCGATATATTTATCTGTGAAACGTAATCTCGTTTATAATTGTGTTTGTGTTATAAACGCACCATTTCCCCGCTTGCCCATTTTAACATCAGTTGAGAGAAAATGAAAAAGGGACGCATATGTAGCAAAAGAGTATTTGTTACACATTGAAGTATAGTTAAACTATATTTAATAAACCCTATTACCAAATTAAACATAGACAGCTGGCTTCAAGATATTTATTTTAATAAAATAAAACAGAACCACCGTCCACCACACAAGAGAGAGAGGGTTACCAACAAAATATATCACGATCGTAAACCAGGCAACCCCACTCATTAGTGTTGCTACACAAATTATAAATATATTGTAGGTAAAACATTTGTTGTTTTACTTTTTTCTACATAAATAGGGGTTGATTGAAACCATTCAATCACATAAAGTAGATGTCGTCATAACACAAAGTTAAATTGTCTCCGTCGAGTAGATACAGTCGTAAAATAAAAGAAGTTTCTATACTTAAAATTACATAAAAATCGCTGACAACGTTTTTACGATACAAATGGTAGTAAAAGTTATTGCTATACCGGCATTTATTGCAAAGTTACGATGAAGACAAAAAATCTTAGTGTTGCCAGTGCACGACGAAATGTTGCTGTTCCATTGTTATCTATCATTCTGAAATAATGTTGCTAGCAGTAAAAATGATAATGCTGGGTCTGTATTAAAATATAAAGTAGTTATTAATAGATAAACACATTTTGAAAATAACTAAGTACCTATATCAAATATAACTTTTTTCCATAGCGAAAGACGTAATTGTAATAAATACGGAAATACAATGATATGCCAAAAGCAACAATGTAGAGAACAGAAATAGTGCACTTGATGTACTTAGAAACAATTTTATAAAAGTACTCAACATATCATTAATACACAAGCGAATCTCATCTTACTTGCTATCAGCTTTAGGGATCATATTTCTCTATATTGGTGTCAAAATCACAACAATCATTTCGACGGTCGTAAAGTAGTTTCGGTCATTTTGCAATGTGGGCATGGAATTTAGTGGTGATTCCTTCAGCCATACATGTACATTGTTGGTTTCATTGTGACTGAAATTCTGACACTGTAACACTGTAGATATTTCAAGTATAATGCCCGTGAAGTGACGTCATCGCTTTTCAGGATAAGCGAGGTGTTACACTTGAAGTTGTGTTGTAGATAAATTAGAAAAATGTGCTCTAAAATTAGTAAGTACCGATGGGTCAACGACAAAAATTTAACGTTATAAAATACAGGGATAATTGGTTGAAGTAAAAGAGAATAAATATATGTTTCATTTTTGTGGCTAATTCTCGTCTATTAGATATCATTATAGTAAAACTTTGTAGATTAATAACATGTCAAAATTATCGTCAAAACAATACAGCATACAATACAATAGTCCTCACCCTATATCCATTATTGTGGATAAACCTTGAAGAAGCTTTCCGTCGCTTGAAATAATTAAACTTCCACATTGTGATGACATGCTCAGTACGTCTGTTGCATTGTCTTGAATTTGTCGGTTTATTCCCAATTTCACCATAAACATTTCGTATGAAAACTTATCTCTTTAGAATATTGTAGTTTAGTTAGTTAGCTTACGCCCTGTATGGCTCTCACTGTAGGCAGAATCTATGAAGCGCCAGCGAGTGAAAATATCTCTACATAAAGTAAAAGTATTCCTTATAAAGTAGTGTTCAGAGTGTGTTTTCTCTATAATTATTTTATTATAATTTAGATTCATAGAGTTGCTCACAATTATTATTTCGTCTCCACAGTTTTTTACAATGTATGTAATCGTGCAAAATAACAAATCTTCTCTCTCCGACACTGATCGAGCTGATTTCCTTTTTGTCACCAACATCCTTGTAACTCTAACAACTTTAATTATGACAAATACTCTATTCTATTATATTCTGTTTTATTCTATTTAAATAAATATTTGTACGTATTTTTATCTGAAATCAGTTTAAACCCGTGCATTGTGCGGGTAAGTATCCGTGTACAAATATACCTATTGCACTGAAATACATTTCACAATGTGCAAACAGGTGCTCTTACGTAAATAGTTCTAATAACTAAGATTTTAGAATTCAAAATGTTTGCACGTACTTCCATTTTACTAATTAATAAAATTCATAGTTATCAAATTACAAGCATAGTTTTCTTCTTTGAAACTTTCTACTATTATGTTTAATTTTATAGATTGGAACGAGATAGACTGCATCTTCGAGAAGGATAAAGAATACTTTTACAAAAGTAATGGTGGTGAAAATTAAATAAGAAATTAAAATTTTGCTTCAAGAAATCACTTTTCCAGTTAAATTATTTGTACGCAAACGAAGTTCTGTTTTTTTTTCATCTAAGAGTTTCGAGATCTAAGAGGTTGTTAGTTTGCGGTTTGTCTTTTCACCACTTTCAATCGTAAGACGCGTGAAGTGTCCTTCACGTTTTAGGATTGGCCCGGTATACCGAGAGGAGTAATCAAACAGCATAGTAGAGGTGATAGTGCCTGTAGACATTTGCAGTTGTGGTCTTCCCTTGAACCACACTCTAGCTTAGCATCAGAATATGTTAATATAAAAGAAAAGAATTATATAAATAGACTTTTCACCAATATTCAAGTTACCCTCTTGAGTATAAAAAGGTTTGAAATTATTAAACGCTCTCGCATAGATACCAGGAGCCCATATTGTTTAGAAAGTAGACGCACGAGTCTCAAGGGCTCTATGTGGTAACATTGGCAAGAATTGATAGGTTACTTCTATTGCTTGTACGATGTAACTGGGAGTGATTCGAGGGTTAACAAAGAAAAACAAGGCATTTGTATGGATTATATAGGTGAGGTTTATGTAGAGCGATGTAATTATGGAAATGAAACCTTTGTATGTATGTTGTTAGTAGATGTACTTTCTTTTCGATGTTTAATTACTTTTTTCTTTGTTGTTTTACTGTGTACTACGTATAAAGCTCGATTACCACTGCCTGACTTCTGTTATGGAACACTTGTCTTGGTTAGACAGATGATTCTTTTTGATACGTATAGGGGGCGCCTCCGTGACCCCGGAATACCTCGACATGTTCCGAAAGTTAATTCTGTCCGGAACGCGTTATCTCCGGAACGGATCGAGATAGGGCCGAAGTGCCGGAACAAAAGTTGTAGGACATGCTCTCTAATTTCAAAATCTACAATTTTTTTTTTAAATTTTGTTTTCTTTTTAAATTACCCACAAAACTCTCTCATCTATTTCTCGATTATGCATTTTTAAAACAGATAAAATTCAACGCTATTTTATACTACATGATCCATTATCTTTAATTTATTTCACGTACATCATTTTCTTTATGTACACTAACCAATTACAATAGTTCTTTTATCCAATAATTTAATTGTTATTGTAGAATAAAAATGTGAAATAATATTTTTACAAACCCTTCTCTTCAATATTAATAAAAATAAAATAAATAAAAACGCTAGGTGAAAACCCTTGTTTAAATTATTAGCGTAAAATATACAATATATCTAAAATTTTCTCTCGATTTTCATCTATCATTTGACATCCAATTTCCGTCTATCTACCATAAGTTATTCCTCGTGGAATGGATACGCTAGTTCCCAATTTAGGTCAATTCTTTAAAGTACATCCATGCAGTTGTAATTGCCTCGACGTCCCCAAGGATTTCTTAATCTTTGCTTTCATTGAACTGAGCATATGAGGGAAAGCATTAATTAACCTTATTTTTTTAAGCAAATTTATGGAAATATTGTTTTTGTTTATACACGAAGGGCAGGGTGAAGAGGTAATAGTCGCCACCGTTCATGGACCATACTCTAGTCTAAAATAAAATATATAAAATGTCTGGAGACTAAAGAAGTAATTTTCCGTTCTTCTTTATTTGATTTTTTATATAGTATAATGTTTATACGTATATCAAGGGTTTATACCATTTTGGCGCTTCAATCAACCTTAAATTTGTTGAAATTACCGCAAGAAATTTTACTAAACGATCAAAATTCAATTAACCGCCTCAAAGGAACTTGAACTTTGTTCACATTGGAAACCAATTTGTCAATGGAGGGAAGACTTGGATCTCTTTCAAATGTAAACATAGCTTTAGATCAAGATAGTTGGAATAAACAATCCTGAGGGGATTTCACCGCAATTACCTTTTGAGCGGGCAGATGAGCAGCTCAGCTCAAATTGCCGATTAAATCTTAGATATAAAGTACTTAGGGGGATACGATCCACATTGGAGCTCGTGTATTGTTCCAGTTATTTTGTTATTAATTCGTAGTTGATCTGTCGTTTCTACTTTTTTATTGAAAAAGTTTATTTCGTATAATTAATTAAAAAAACTTTATTTAATTATTCCTATTTAAAAATAAATCTATATTTACAAATACCCTCGTCAAACTAGTTACGTATAACTTGTACCATATTGGCAACAAAAACAGAAGTCGTACTAAGAACAAAAATAATTTATATTTTTGCTTTATGAATAAAAAGACATGTTTATTTCACATGTAGGTAACACGGAGGTAAGGTAAGAATTTTGCTCACACATCAAGAGAGCGTCCCATACACCGACAAAATTTTCATATTTCGAGACCCACCAAATTTTTCACCCGTGAAATGTTTCATTGCTGGTATTTGACACTTCATAACCGTTTGATATCGAACGTGAGGGCTGATCTCCGGTGCGGAAACCGAAGACCTGATGCATATTTTAAATAAGACCGACTTTTCTCCGAAATATGTTTTTACAATTTTAAGATTTTAACGATAATTGGCTCAGCGTAACATCCTGAAGCGTTTTGAGATAAGCACACAAACAGACAGTGCACACTCCTCTCGTTAATTTAAAATTACTGTTTACCCCCCCAGTTATTTGAGATACTTAGGTAAAGGTTAAATATATTTTTATAAGAAAATCTTATTGAAATTGTGTTTGCATAGAAGACAGCTTTTATCGCCACCCTCGTGTCAATTTTAACAATATGAAAAATACTTATTTTTGTGACAATCGCTACGAATCGCACATTTTCATTCTTAGTGAAGACATCCTTCACAAAATCCTGAAATTTGCATACGCCATTGAAAGATTTCACTGTGACCTACTTCTAGATTATTCACTTATCTGAATTTACATAACGTTTATTTTTGTTTCATTTCAGTGCATAGCTTTCAGTTGTTTATCTAGACTTTGGGATCACAGAACACTTACTGCTGTATTTTATATGCGTTTGTTTATTTGAGTACTTCAAAAATATATTAGAATCTACCGCACTATAGAAAAGTCCCGGAAAAATCCAGTGCCGCCGCTCCTTAAGTTTTTTTAGTAGACACAAATGGTGAAGTTTATATGTTGAATATTGAATTAATTCATAAAGAAAATTGAAAAAAAAAAAAAATAATCTGCGGACTACAATGTGAGTTGAGATGGGAATCGAACCCACGTCCACGTGATTTCGTTCATGTTATTCCTTTTTATTTTAATTTTTCTACCGTCATTTTCTTCCAACTGCTCACTTAATTAAGTTATTTTTATAAACTATAATTGTCGAATTTCTTATAAATTCTTTTGACTTTCCGAATGAAGTGGTTATAGATCATTTTGTTAAAAAAGCATAAAACGTTTTAAAATAATATATTTTATTTTATTTAATTTCAATAAAAGCAACAAGAAGGATATAAAATATAATGAAAGTCAACTTTAATTTGGGGAACATAATGTTTCAACAGTCAAAAGACTTATACAAAAAACGTAGTGTCCCAAAATGTTGCGGGCAGACAAAATAAGCCTATATTTTGGAAGCAGTAAACAAATTCTCTTTATTAGGCAGCCCCTAATAAAGCCCCTGTCGGGCAAAAATAGTGGTTTGCCGCAAAGGCCCAAGGGACCTTTGGCTAATAGAAAAGCTCCCGTGTCCTCCCTCCCGCGCAGAAGGGTTAGATATTTTCTCCACCCTTGTATTATATTGTCAATGATTTTAATAGATCTCCTCCATTTGTGAGAACGGCTCGCGGTGTTTTGTATTGTTTATTAAATTACAACCCGCCTTTCTATTGTGAGGTTTCATTTGTAGAAAATTTATGCAAAAATATTTCTTTTTAAAAATTGCTTTCTATATATATTTTACTTGTTTTACCAAATGTTTGACTATTTTTATTTTATTTCATTGTAGTTCGGTCTCTCTGCCTAATGTTAAGCTAGAGTGCGGTCCATGAACGGAAACAACTACTACCACAGATAAATGTCTGCCGGTTTGAGGAGACGAATGTGTACCATCCAGACTGACAGTTACACCCGGCTACTTTCGAACTGATGAACACAGTTACATTTGAAAGTAATGGGACGGTAGCCATAAGCTGTTTAGATATAAATGAATGTTGGTGATAAATGAATTGAATTTCAATTCCGGCCACAGCCTTATTCCGAAAACTCAACAGTATCTAAATCCGTAAAATGCTTCAATTCGTCAGCTTCCAGCTTCCACCCTACAACCTAATTACATTAGTGAGATGTATTAGAACAAGAACTGAGATTAAGGGGGGTTAGAAACGATAAGAGCGTCATTAGCGATGTTTCTTATGAACCCCTATGTGGGGCTACGGCTGCAGGATATTTTATTGTAGCAGGAAAAAAGTTACTCATAGCTAATTTCGTTGTGTCAGTTTCACGAACTTGTTCTTTATGAATTTGTGATGCGTTCTAAATGTTAGTTTGTATTTTTCTTATATAAATCTTGTTAAACGGTTCAGTGTGATAGTAGTGGAGACAACTGGGCAGCATTCTGATTAAACGGTAGACAAACTGCGGTCACTTTGCCGACTACTATAATATAAATAAAAATACATTATTTTTTAAAAGCAATTTCAATTTGTGTTTTTCTTTATCATATGAATATCATGAAAGTTATATTTATAAAACATTTTCTTGAGCCGGCATAGTGATGGTGGCATTAGGCCAGTCAAGGTCACGTGCGAATGTGAAAACAGGGACGCTTAAATGTCGTTATTATATTATATTTTTTATTTACTGCCTGTACTAAGCTTGTGCTTGTTTATATCACAGGCACTAAGCGACTAAAGTACATATAACATAGTTACATTGGTCAGAATTTAGCGAGATTCGAACACGGGTCTCAACGATCGTGAATTCACGCGTTTTACCGCTAGACCACGGCCGCTTAAATATTCATATACTCGTAAGTTCTGCAGTGTACTTAAACAAAGAGCGGATGTGGTCTAGCGGTAGAATACTTGGACTTATTATCCATGAGACCCGTGTTCAAATCCGCCGTTCAAATTTTTT
Source organism: Tinea pellionella (assembly GCA_948150575.1). Lineage (NCBI taxonomy): Eukaryota > Metazoa > Arthropoda > Insecta > Lepidoptera > Tineidae > Tinea > Tinea pellionella. The sequence goes on from OX411253.1 coordinate 808,683, forward strand.
TTTATCCCAACAGGAACTTGGCTCAAATCGGGCAGTACAGAGGAGTTCTGAATCTCCCCAGGACCCCAATTATTACAACACGCGCCATCCGGTTACCTGTCAAAGGCTGCGTTTACGTGCCATTGCTTTGAAGATAAAAATAATTGATTACCCTCAGAAATTCTTAATTGCCACAAGAGGTTAAATAAAAAGATTATGCTTAAAGCGCTTCACGTAAAAGTGGCTGTCTAGACGTCTAGTTAATTAAAAGCGATAATCACTCATAAATAAGATGAAAAGAAAAAATGAATAGGCCCCTTTTTCATCTTGATATATTTTTAATAAGTATGATTTATTATTTTGCTAAGTTTACGGTTTTTTTTAAAACTTATTTTTATCCTTTTTTTACCTTATAATTTGATGTTTAAATTTATTATAAAATAATATATATTTCATATTTAGTGAAGTACAGTTTATATTTATAATACAAAAACTAAAATTTATTAATTCTAGTTTCAAATATTTATTCAAGCAATATTAAACAAAAACAAAACAGTTTTCATACATAATGATTTAAAACAAACAATATAATTTTAAATACTATTTTTTGACATATTAAAAATCCATCTAAGTATTACTCCAATCTAGTCTGGGTTTCAGGATCAACTTGAAACAAGCCGGTATAGCGAGAGATGCCTTGTTAACCTGAATAGTGCAGATTCGTACAAAACATGCAAACATGCATAAATGAATGTCTCTGTTGACAACGCATTTTATTATAAATATTAAAGAGCGGTAGGCAGACTATTGATTGCTTTTAACCCAGTCTGCCGTCCTGGGGTAGTACCACCATTTTCGAATGTAACACCCGTGAAGTTAAATGGTTAGAGGGGTGTGCACTGTCAATCTAAATAATGCATACTAGTCTTCTCAGGCCGGCAATGAGGAAGCGACTGCTGCCCGTAGAGATTTCTCTGTAGTAGCATTCTAGCTTTACATCAGGCGGAGTGTTGTCATATGCCGAGCTACAATAAAAAAAAAATTAACTAGAGTTCGGTTACATGAATAAAAATATGTAAGAAAAACTATAGCCATGTATTTTATTTCAATATATTTTATTGCATTCAATATTAAATAAAATACAATTGGTTTGATGGAAAAGAAGTTCGTTCTTCGACATTGTTGATAAATAGCTGCGTTAGTGAGACAAATTCCGATCGCTTCTGAATCGAGACTTTCTAGAGAAGGATAAAATGCATTGGCACGTCTAAAAGTGCTGAATACGAGCGTTCCTTTTATGTAAGAATATATTTTACTTCTAACGATCAATGGGATCGGATTTCTTTTAATGATGTAATATTTTTTAGGTTTTTTTTATGTGGGGGAAGCGAGGGAGTCGTCAAGTGGCGTTCCGTAGTTTCTGCCTATCCCTGCGGGAAAGAGGCGTGACAATTGTTTCTGTTTTTTTTTCTTCTATTGCATTTAGTATAATTTTTATTTATTAATTTATTTATTTGGAATATTTAGTGCAGTGTCGAGGAGATTTTATATTTAAGTTTAAACTGCACCCTAAAATAATTTTCGCTATGTACATAAATTGGTGAAATGAACCGATACAAAAGAAAAAAAGAAAAAAATTTAATAAAAACAGATTAAAACGAAATAATGTAAAGGAAAATGCCCATTTTTGGGCCCACTTGATACCTAATAGTTTGGTAACATAACAATATTCTAAAATAATACCTTATTTTTTTATTAATTCATTTTAATTACCTTACCCATTACCAATCAATAGACATTATTTAATTGCATAAAAAACAGATATCATCAATTATTAAAGCATTTAAAATAATAATAACCTCAAATATTGCATCAGAAAACATCTAATTAATCAATAACGCGGGTGAAAAAATTAAAACTGATCGGTAACACGGAAGTAGATTTATTTTTCTACAAAATTAACTAAAAATCATCGACGAACAATAGAAAAAAATTGTGGGCCCATTTCTCCTAGGCAAATGGGCATTCTCTTTTTCAAAATAATAATTTAATTTTTTATTGTAGCCCAGTGACGTCATATACTCCTACTTATGGTAAATTATAGTGCGATGTATAAACGGAAAGAATTGCTACTACAGATAAATTTCTGTAGACTACAGTCGTCTCCGCTATGCCGGCTTGCGGAGACTAATATGCACATTGACAGGCCATATGCAATATATTTTTTTGTTATATAACCGAAGTGTTATGCGTATAGAAGCATCATTAGGCGTTCACACCACAATAGTTGCGAGGTTGTAGTAAGTTGCAAGTTGGATTGGTTCCCAGTGAACAGTTTCGTTTCTAAATAGCAATGCATTTGTCTCCTTAACGCTGCTATTTATCAAGTTGTGTTCGGGCAAGGTTTAGAGAACACCCTATTTTGCTGCCGCCGTTTCAACCTAATCGGTTACATCTTCTAATGCCACAGAGCGTTTCCATTTTTAAATCTGTAAAAGGAATTAGGGCTTCATTTGTTTTACCGGAAATGTGTCCGTTGAGAATTCTACGTTTCCTGTTTTTTTTTTAAATTGCAGCTAGGCATATGACAACACTTCGCCTGATGTAAAGCTAGAGTGCTACTACAGAGATATCTCTACGGGCAGCAGTCGTCTCCGCCATGCCGGCCTGACGAGACGAGTATGAACCATCTAGATTGACAGTGCTCCTCTAGCTATGCCTGGCTACTTTCAAACTGCTCCCGAAACGCGACAAGGTCACTTCACGGGTGTTACATTTGAAAGTCCATCATCCGTCATCATCAGTCTGCCTACCACCACAATTCTACGTATTCGGTTTTTTTTTTTAAATTGCAGCTAGGCATATGACAACACTTTGCCTGATGTAAAGCTAGAGCGCTTTTCACGAACGGAAACAACCACTACTACAGAGAAATTTCTATATCCGCTATGCCGGCTCGAGGCACCATCCAGACAGTGCACACTCCTCTCGCTGTACCTGGCTACTTCGAAACTGATTCGGGATTTAAAACGAAGAGAATTTGCAAAATATTCCTTTTTTTTTCAGTAATCTGGGATCTGACCGCACTCCGCCTTCAGGTTAAACTGCGGTTCGTTAATGGATACAATTGTTACCATGATGATTATGATTACATGCAACAGATGGCGTATGCCGGCTTGAGGAGAAACTGGGCTACATTTTTCTATCAATTGTACGCTCCTGGGACGAGAAGCCTCGGTTTAAGAATTACATTATTTTACCTATAGCATCTTCATAAAGCTCGATTACCACTCACTGACATCAATTACGGAGCACTCGAGTTAGAGAGATTCTTTGATACGTATGGAGGGGGCCCACGTGACCTCAGATAAAATGTGAAATATTCCGAAAATCCGTTTCACCCGGTTTCGGAACGCGATATCTCCAGAACGGAACGAGTTGGGCCCGAAGTTCCGGAACAAAAGTTGTAGGAAATATTATCTTATATTGATCTAAAAAAATTGGTCTTTTTGAAACTACCCACAAAACTAGCCACAAAGAACATAAATAGTTACTTAGTATACAATTTGAAATAGTTAAGTTTACGATATACGTATAAATAATCGTTACATTTCCATACAGTGCTGTAAATCATGAAAAGCGAGTTGCAACTGAACCTAGTAGGTATCTGCTTGCATAAGATACTGATATGGCTTCCAGTAATTTATTAACAATGCAGGAATATGCAAACTCACTATACTGTAGTTTGGTTCTAAATAAGTTCTTCATAAATGTCTACTACTCTATTAGTTTTCTCATATCGTAGTTACTAATTATATATCATGAAGCAGTGATGGACAAAAGTACATTTTTATTTTTATTTTGCATGCATGTAACAACATGTGACAACACTCCGCCTGATGTAAAGCTAAAGTGCAGTCTGCTACTACAGAGAAACCTGTGCGGGTAGCAGTCGTCTACACTATACCGGCTTGAGGAGACGAGTATGCACCATCTAGATTGACAGTGCACACTCCTCTCGCTAAACCTGGCTACTTTCAAACTGCTCCCGAAACGCGACAAGGTCACTTCACGGGAGTTACATTCGGAAGTGGTGGTACTGCCCCAGGACGGCAGACTGGACAAATAACCATCATCAGGCTGCCTACCACTCTTTAATGTAATGTATGTAATACTTCGCCTGATGTTAATCTAAAGTCTATGAACGGAAACAACTGGTACAGATAAATTTCTGCAGACAGCAGTGGCCTCCGCTATGCCGGCTTGAGTAGACGAATGTGCGCCATCCAGTGAACACACAGTGAAGTACAGTAGACATCAGTTTGAAGTGTTGTCATATGCCGAGCTACAATAATGATAATCAAAAAGATATCCTCTTACCATTTTCACATAGGATCAACACGATAGTTAATTCATAAATGATGACCTAACGATGGCGTTTACTCACAAAAGCAAATGGTTTTGTATTTATCAATGTAATAGTCGCATTTATTTCTAGCGTGTGGCGTGTTTACACCGAATAGATGAGCTTGGACGTGACAGAATAAAACATAATTTCTTTGTTTAAACCAGCTTCATTAAAGCTGAGTGGAGAGAAGATGTGAAAATAATAAAATACAATTTTATAAAATAAAAACCGGATAAAGTTAGTAATAAGCAGAATTAAACAGATTCTTTCGGATTAAACTTATTTGTTTGTAATTGATCTGACTGACACATATTACAAAAGTCACAAAAGGAGATGTGTATATATGGATCGCTTGTATACAATACAATACAATACAATTGTCACGGATCGCTTGTATGTTTGGTGTAAATGTACCTACTGAGAGTGGTGACCATTATTCCGACTGATGTGGGGAATCAATACTATGCGAATGTTTTTGTTATAGTTTTCCGATACGTATCTATGGCTATGCCCCCTTTTACTAAAAGGACGTACGCAGAAAGAAGTTTATGATTAATTTATTTGCTGTTTTATCGTTAATCTTCCTGTGAGAGTTTCATATTAATATTTCCTGTCTACTATTCAAGGATATCGGAAAACCATATCGTGAAATACTAATAATTGGCCATATTCATCATAAAACTAGGCTTAAGTTGTTTTTTCGAATGTTAATCCAACGCAATATGTTGTTAAGATAAATGTTTTGAAGCTAAGCTTACTCACAAGCTTGTTGGGGAGTAAACTGAGAAAAAACGTAATCGTCACCATCACAGATTCTGTTACCGCTATTAGCCTTTTCCCTTGATTATTTTTTTATTTTTTTTATTGTAGCTCGACATGTGACAACACTCCGCCTGATGTAAAGCTAGAGTGCGGTCCATGAATGGAAACAACTGCTACCACAGAGAAATCTCTGCGGACTGCAGTCGCCTCCACTATGCCGGCTTGAGGAGACGAGCCTGTACCACCTAGATTGACAGTGCACACTCCTCTCTTATACGTGGCTACTGTCAAACTATTTCCGAAACGCGACAAGGTCACTTCACGGGTGTTACATTCGAAAGTGGTGGTACTGCCCCAGTACGACAGACTGGACAAATAACCATCACCGTCTGCCTACCACTTTTTAATAGTGCCTATAGGCACTGAGCGACCAAAGTACATGTAACAAAGTTACGTTTGTACCGGTCTTTTTTAGCGAGGTTCGAACACGGGTCTCATTTCCACTATTATCTGTGCAGACTAGTAAGTAAACTGGAGGAAAACGTGATCGTCACCATCATCGTTTCCGTTGCCATCATTAACCTTCTCACACACACTATTGAGCTACATTTTATGTAATAACTGGAAAATTCGCGAGCTTTAATACGCATTTAATTAATATCTGTTAACGAGCAGTGCAGTAATATCCATTGACAGGGGCATGGTGTTAACGAGAATAAGTATGACACGTAGTAAGCTCCCGTGGATAGCGTTAAACACGGTCGTGCAAAACAAACACACATGGCCCGTTATTATGAACATTTACTCTAATTTTTAATTCCATATACCTAATAAAGGAACTAATTACAGGATTATCGTGTTATGATAGAACTTAAATTTAATATAATATAATAACTTAAATAAAATTACCAGAGCGCCCGTGGTCTAGCGGTGAGACGCGTGAATTCACGATCAATGAGACCTGTGTTCGAACCTTGCTAAAGACCGGTACCAATGTAACTTTGTTATATGTACTTTGGTCGCTCAGTGCCTATATTTAATAGTGCTAAAGAGTGGTAGGCAGACTGATGATGGTAATTTGTCCAGTCGCCGTCCTGGGGTAGTACCTCCACCATAGTTTGAAAGTAGCCAGGTATGACGAGAGGAGTGTGCACTGTCAATCTGAATGGTACATGCTCGTCTCCTCAAGCCGGCATAGTGAAGGCGACTGCTGCGCGGACAGGCATCTCTGTAGTAGCAGTTGTTTCTATTCATGGACCGCACTCTAGCTTTACATCAGGCGGAGTGTTGTCACATGCCGAGCTACAATAAAAAAAAATAGTTTTTTTTTATAGTACCTCGGCATATGACAACACTCCGCTTGATATAAAGATAGAGTACGGTCTATAAAAACTGCTTCTACAGGCAGTAGTCGCCTCCGCTATGTTATGATATGTCACTATGACAAGGTCACTTCACGAGTGTTATAATAACCATTATCAGTCCCCTACCACTCTTTAATAGTGTCTTATAGCACTGACTAACCAAAGTACATATAAGATAGTTACATTGGTAACGGTCAGAATTTAGCGAGCTTTGAATACGGGTCTCATCGAACGTGAGTTCACGCGTCCAACTGCTAGACCACGGCCGCTCAAAATTAAATTATATTTATATATTTTTAGCTGAAAGCTCGTTTTAACAGATTGAAATAAAAGGTCATGGTATATCTTCTCGGGTTGATGATAATACGTGTTTATTTAGGACTTAATACCATATTTCTTTTCTTATTATATTGGTCTTTGCCCGGGGTATTTATCCGGGTATGTGTCCGCCAACTTTTACGTTATAAGATTATATAAAACCACTTCTTAGAGGACTTTATTGAAATTTGAGAGCTCACAAAATCTTGTAAAGAGGATTGTGAAAAATATAAATGGATGGACGAAAAAAGATATGGACATTGATGAGTTTATTTTTACATAAGAATGTAATAATAATAATAGATTTTTTTATTTTATTTCGTTTGCAGAAATTTATCTGTAGTAGCAGTTGTTTCTATTCTTGAATCGCACTCTAGCTTTACATCGGGCGGAGGTCTCCATTCTCCAGCGTCAGCGAGATCACACTGCTCAGAACAGTGCTAGTTCTTCATCGGAATCGATTCAGCAGGGAGACTGCGTTATGATCATAGGTATATTTACAATGGATGTTTAAATTTGAGTTCTTAACACAATCTTCCCCGGACTTAACCAATTTTTATACGGTATTTTTGCTTCAAGTTAATAATATTATGCATCACGAGTCATTCATTCATCACACTAAACAATCAAGTCAAAAATTGCTTCAGTAAAGTGGTAGAATCTTTACTGAAACTTCCTACGGAGTTTTGGAGGGAAGATGGAAACACATGTTTTCTTCTTTTAAATTCTTTTTCCAACACTCACGCATGTTCACGAACACTTAATGGTTAATAATGTACTAATATTACATATTAACACTCGAAGAAACACAAGTTCAAGACAGATGTCAGACAGAACCTAATGTCTCAAGATGGCCGCCAAAACTCCACTTATCCAATTCTAGTGTGACGTAATTTATAGAATGCCATCACATCTAAAATTGGAAATGATATTAATCAAAACCAGTACTTTGATGTAGGTAGTACGTTGCAAGGCATTTACTCAGCACACAACAGTTCCAGCGAACCGTTGAGGATACATCTCAAGGCGTTAGAGTTCTGTATGTACGCATGTTATATACTACGGCACTACTAGCATGGATACCTGGTCTATATTACCGCACTCCGCCTGATGTTAAGCTAGAGTGCGATCCATGAACGGAGGCGACTGCTGTCAGAGAAGGGGATCTGCAGACAGCAGTCGCGTCCGCTATGCCAGCTAGATGAGACACTGCGCTTGAAGGATCCCATGTTATAGGAAGGAGGAAAGACGTGGTTTAAAAGGGACAATTTGCTTTGTATGGGAAATATGCCAGCCATACCAAAATTGTAACATATACGTCGATTTGTTCTTCATAATCTCTACATTATAGTGATAATATTATTTTTATCATGTCTAAGCGAAATGTATGAATAATCATAATAATGTAAATGAATTAATTACTATAATAAATTGGTAATTATTTTCATGTATGATCAATAGACGTTTGGGACCCACAAACGAGTATCTCCTTTAATATAGAATGTATGTATTTAATAATAGTAAACACTCAACTTTATTCATAATAAAGTTTCAATTAATAAGGATTTTAGTTTAAATGAAAAGCCGATTAATTTTAGTTTAAAATGATTATTCAAGTAATATAATAAATACCTCATACATAATGTTTTAAAACTATGAAATGTTATTTTATGTATTTTATTTTATTATTTTTTAGCATCTACAAAAAATATAAATGTAAAAATAACTATGATTGTTTGTTTGTTACGTTTTCACGCCTGATCCGCTTGAATCGTTGAATAGATTTTAATTGTGCAAGTGACAAGATGTGATGTTTTTTTTATTTTAGCACGTTATATGATAGCACTGCGCCTGAGTGCGATTCATGAACGGAGGCGACTGCTATCAGACAGGGGATCTGCAGATGTTTGACCAATTTCCAAATAAATTTTAAGAGTAGTCAGCCTGATGATGGTTATTAGCCCAGGCTGTCGTCCTGGGGTAGTACCAGCGAAACAATAAAAATAGTAATAATAATATTAAAATACTTTATTGCACAAGATTATAAAATATAAATATTGCAAAAGGCGAACTTAATTAAGTCATTTTCTACCAGTTAACCATTGGGAGAGGTTTAGGAAATTAAATAAAAAAAGAAAAACTTGAAATTAAGGGTGCAGACATCATGTGGTTTCATTAATAAATTCCGTCAGTGAATAATAATACACTTTGTCTCATTTTTTTTTAAATTGTAGCTCGACATGTGACAACACTCTGCCTGATGTAAAGCTAAAGAACGGTCTATGAATGGAAACAATTGCTACCACAGAGAAATCTCTACGGGCTACAGTCGCCTCCACTATGGCGGCTTAAGGAGACGAGCATGTACCATCTAGATTGACAGTGCACACTCCTCTCGTTATACCTATATAGGAGTAATAGAGAATGTTTAGGTATCCGTGCTAGCCTAACCTCTCGAGTAGCACTTTAATTGCATTGCATATAATTGAACCGGGTTGTAATTCACACCTCTCCTATGTGTTATACTATTCCGTTTTATTACCAAGGGACAAAGGACAATGAGCATTTTTGGGCCCACTTGATACCTAATAGCTTGTTAAGAAAACAATATTCTAAAATAATATCTTATTTTTTCATTATCGTTTTACAATTACATCAACACAACCAATCAATAGACAATGTTTAATTACATACAAAAACAGATATAATTAATTATTAAAGCATTTAATATAATAATAACCTCAAATATTGCATCAGAAAACATCTAATTACTCAATAACCCGGGTGAAAAAATTAAAACTGATTGGTAAGTAAGGAAGTAGATTTATTTTTCTACAAAATTAACAACAAATCATCGACAAACTCGAAAAAAATTGTGGGCCCATTTTTCTTAGGCAAATGGGATTGGTTATTCTGATGATGGTTATTAGCCCAGTCTGCCACCAGTTTCGAATGTAACACCCGTAAAGTTTTGGGACCAGTTTAGAAGTCAGGTATTGTGATGTCAATTTGTATGGTGCGCATTCGTCTACATAAGTCGGCATAGCGGCGGCGGCTGCTGCCTGTAGAAATTAATATGTAGGTAGTAGCAGTTGTTTCAGTATGGACATAGATTTACATCAGGCGGAGTGGCAGGAAGTGGCGGAGTAACAATAAAAAAAAATTAGGTATCTGGTAGGTACCTAATATACAGTAGTACAAAATGATGTCGTGACGCCTCCGTGGATAGAGGGTCTTAACAAATTATTTAAAAGCTCTAATAGTAAAGAAATAGTTTAGTTTTTTTTTAAATTCACCTCTATAATGTCACGTACAAAATTTCAAGACCCATTCGTTCATAATTACTAACTACAATTCTATTTACACAAGTATTGAATACAATTTTGTACTGTGTGCGAAAGACTTTAAGTGTCAAAATTGCTCGGCAAGTTATAGTTGTATAACTGAAAATGTAATTTGAGAGAAATACGCTACTAAAATCCCTTGGCTTTACTTTTAATGAGGAATGGGATTATAATATGAAACGCCTATGGGAATATTATTTAGTAGATACTCTTATATGTATGAAGTTTTAAATTAAAGAGTGGTAGGCAGCGGTGCCGGATTTAGGCATAGACAACATAGGCAGTTGCCTATGGGCTACCACAAGGGGGCCGCTACCACACCACAAAAAAAGTTAAATTAAATTAAATCGATAAAGGCTCAGTAGAAACAAAAAAATACAGAGTTTTGTTTTAAACTTTGTGTTAGCCAACTTATTTTCGTTGCTCTCTTCTTTACCTTGACCTTAATAGAAACTTTCAACAGTTAACCACAAACGATTTGAGGGCCTCCTCAACATGCTCTGCCTATGAGCCGCCGAAGTCTAAATCCGGCGCTGGTAGGTAGACTGGTAGTCGCGTTTTAGGATTAGCTTGAAAGTAGCCAGGTATAGCGGGAGGTATGTGCACTGTCAATCTGGATATTGACATTCGTTTCCTCAAGCCGGCACAGCAGAGGCAACTGTTGCCTGCAGAAATGTCTCAGTGGTGCAGATTGCACTCTAGCTTATCATCTCAAGCGCCAAGTTACATTGAAAAAAATATAGATTCAGCTTTCAAGTTTTTAGTTTTATCTTAAAAAGACGAATATAGACTATCCATTGACAGGGCACACTCTGCTCGCAATCTGGCTTACACTTGAAAATGATGGTGTTAATCTAGACGGTGGTATTACGACAAGCTTGCCTGTGTTTCAGGTCATTAATTGTCAATTTTTTTACATAAAACTTAATCCGGTACCAATGTAACTATGTTATTGTACTTTGATCGCTCAGTGCCTATGGTATAATATAGGCAATAATTAAAAACATTGTATGTGAAGAAAGATCTTTTAATACATTGTAATATTCAACTCTGTAAAGGTCTCGTTTTTAGGCCGGAAAGTCATGGGCCTCCTCCGTATATTACGAGGCAAACATGTAATCACTTACCAGGGGCTCCAAGTTTTATTGACCACTAAAAATGTTTCACTTACCATATTACGAAGATTTATTTTTCTCTCATTTTAGAGAATATTTTTTATTATTGGCAACATTGATTTATTGTTTTTATTTTATTTTATATGCATGATGCACCATGATTTTTCAGGTTCATGTTTTTACAGTTTGTAGCTCAGCGGTAAGTGCGGTCCATGAACGGAAATAATTGCTACTACAGATAAAGGAGAATGCCCATTTTTGGGCCCACTTGATACCTAATAGTTTGGTAACAAAACAATATTTTAAAATAATATCTAATTTTTTTATTAATTCATTTTAATTATATCAACGCATCATTTACCAATCAATAGACAATGTTTTATTACACAGACAGATTACAGAAACAGATATCTTCAATTATTAAAGCATTTAAAATAATAATAACCTCAAATATTGCAATAGAAAACATCTAATAACTCAATTACCCGGGTGAAAAAATTAAAACTAATTGGTAATTAGGAAATAAATTTGTTTTTCTACAAAATTTACTAAAAATCATCGACCAACATGAAGAAAAAAAATTGTGGACCCATTTTTCTTAGGGCAATGGGTATTCTTCTTTATACAGGAAGCAGTCGCCTCCGCTATGCCGGTTTGAGGATACGAATGTGTACCATTCATGTCGCTAGTGCACACTTCTCTTCTTATACTTGGCTACTGGTGTTACATTCGAAAGTAGTGGTACTACCCCAAGACGGCAGACTGAGTTAATAACCATCATCAGTCTGCCTACCACTCTAACTCTAAGTTGTTTATACGAATTACTTTAGTCAAATCGTTTGTTGGCAAATAAACATACCTATAAGAGTATTATAGTTTTGCTTACATGAAACTAGTACGTGAGCATCGAAAGGCGGCCGTCTCAGCATCCTCATGATTTAGATGCAAACTCCCTCGCCTTTATCTAACACTACATAAATAAAGCTAACGTATCATTATTTTGTGGAGTCTATTATTTTATTGGAAATGGAATTTTTGTTTGATCTTTTACTGCATTTGTGTTTGTTGTGTTGTAATATATGAAACTAGCTCACAATCCCGGCGCTATCCGGATTTACATCTGCCTGATGTAAAGCTAGAGTGCGGTCCATGAATGGAAACAACTGCTACCACAGAGAAATCTCTACAGGCAGCAGTCACCTCCACTATGCCAGTTTGAAGAGACGAACATGCACCATCCAGATCGACAGTGCACACTCCTCTCGTTCTAACTGGCTACTTTCAAACTAATCCCGAAACGCGACAAGGTCACTTCACGGGTGTTACATTCGAAAGTGGTGGTACTACCCCAGGACGGCAGACTGGACAAATAACCATCATCAGTCTGCCTACCACTCTTTAATGAGCGACCAAAGTACATAAAACATAGTTACATTGGTTAGAATTAGCGAGGTTCGAACACGGGACTCATCGATCGTGAGTTCACGCGTCTTACCGCTAGACCACGGCCGCTCTCTACAACTTTTATTCCGAAACAATTGCCCCGACTCGTAATGTTTCAGTAATCAAATTGTACATTGTACGTTGATTACGAGTCAGTCAGAACTTCTATTTATATACATTCCAAGATATTTACTGATAATAGAGCGGCCGTGGTCTAGCGGTAAAGTACGGACCTCACGATCGATGAGACCCGTGTTCAAACTTCGCAAAATTTTGACCAATATAATGTTGTCTGGAAGAAATTGCTTTTAGTGATAAGACCGCCAATTGCAGTAAGTTATTTATGATTTTGTATTTCTATAACTCTGTTAACTGCAATAAAGAACTTATTATTATTGTGTTATATGTAGGTACTTTGGTCGCTTAGTGTAGATTTAAAAACGTAGTGATGTAGCAGGTTTGCGTAAGGAAATCAGTACGTAAGTTTAAAAGTTCTTGGCACGTTGTTGAGGAAATGGGAGGCGGCTGCTCGGATCTAAATCACGTGCTGTACGGAAACTTGAAGGCTCATTCTGAACCCGAGAACCTTTCCTGAAAGCAGTTGCCAAAGCATAAAAGATGGCCCGACTACTTCTGCAAACATATCGATGAATTTCAATTTAAATTATCTCATTTTAATAAGCTGTTGTAATTCACATCTCATATATTATTCCGTTCCAGGATCAAACTCAGATATATACTAAGAATTTTAAAGGAGGATGATGGTAGCCCAGGCAACCGTCCTAGGTTAGGTTCGGGAATAGTTTGAAAGTAGCCAGGTATAGTGGCGCACTGTCAATCTAGATGGTATATGCTCGTCTCCTCAAGGCGGCATTGTAGAGGCGACTGCTGCCCGCACAGCTTTCTCTGTAGTAGCAGTTGTTTCCATTCGTGGACCGCACTCTAGCTTTACTTCAGGCGGAGTGTTGTAACATGCCGAGCTACAATAAAAAAAAATGTAACGTCCCTGAAGTTTTGATGTGTAACGTTAATGCTTTTGGTAGTAGTTAGGTATAACGAGAAAAGTGTGCACTGTCAACCTGGATGGTGCAAATTCGTTTCCTCAGGCCGGCATAGTGGAGGCGACTGCCGTCTGCAAAAGTTTTCGTGTGGTAGATAGATATTATTATTAGTATGGCTATGCTAATTTAAGGTCCTTTATTAAGGAAGGTTTAGGGATGTTATTTCGGTTTCCTAGATAAAGAGTTTCCTAGGGTTGGAACTGGAATATTAAACGTATAATAATAATTATACGCAAACGAAGTTGCGAGCAATAGTTAGTATATATAAGTGTTATTGTATTGTCAATAGAAAAAAAGTGTTCTCCAAAATACGCCTGATATCGCGGCCACGGTTGCAAACTAAAATTGGAACTGCCTGTCAAACAGAGGTGGATTTCGTTTAACCAACAAAAGTTGTCTTTGTTTGGTCCGGATAGGTGCTTCCACGGAAATAGACTCTTTTGAACTTTAGACACAAGTTAGCGTAGACAGCCACCTGATTGGACATGACGCGAACCGAAGATACGGCTTTTTATTGGATAACTTCGATTGGATTTCGGTTTAAATTTAGAATTCTGTTGAAAATTGTATTTGTTACATTGTTTTTGAATACAAGTTTTTGACAATCTCAGTGCAAGGAAAATAGAGCCTCCGATCTGTCGTAGTACTGCAGGCGGTAATTTGAAAGAAAGAAAGAAAGAAAACTTTATTCATCCCAGGACAACATTTATGAAACAATATAGCAAGTGTGAACGCGAATGTGTAGGGACGAAAGGGCGCACAGCTCAGCATATGCTAACGAGCTACACGAGGCAGCTCGTAGCGCTGGTTTTCAGCTGGAACCCTGGACAGGTGGACGCGAACGGTGTGATAAAATATTCTGAAATAAAATAAAATAAACAAAAGCAATAATAAATAATAGTAAAAAATAAATAAATAAATAGTATAAATTAAATAGATACAGCAGTGAAAATCTTATAAATAAAATAATAGTTTGTACCTAGCTAAAATATGAATGAATATAAATACATAGATTAGATAAAAAAGTAAATATTAATTACAGGCTGCGGCTATTTACACGGCGGTCAAGCTTCTGGTTGTTTGGAGGATTTCATAGGTTTTTATTATTATCAATTGATTTTACTGTTAATTGTTTCTTCCTTTATTGTGGCACGACATGAGTCATCGATTTAAACAAGATAAGCGCGATAGAAGTCCCTGAGAACCCATTGATTGAACTGAAATCACCCAGTTCGTCGTCCTGGGGTAGTACCACTGCTTTCAAGAGAAACACCCGCGAAGTAACTAGTCGTGTTTTAGGATTAATTTAAACTTAAGTAGCTGGGTATAACGAGAGGAGTGTGCCCTGTCAGCGGATGGTGCACATTCATCAACTCTAGCCGGCATAGAGGAGGCGACCGTTGTCAGAAATTTTAATTTTTTTTTATATGTATATTTTTTTTTTTATTTAATTAAAACAGGAAATGTTTCCACGCATATAAAAAGCTAAATGTGTTTATATTGTTTGCAGTTAAAAAAAATGTCGATAGATATATAAATGATGTCAGTGAATAGTTATAAAGTTTGAAAGTGGCTGCGGGTTGTCATGAAGCATAGTTTGTGGGGCTGCCAATCGTCTGCGAAACTATTGAGCAACGTGACAAACGGCAAACACGTCCGCGCACTAAATTGTGAAGGGGCACTACCGGCCCGGAACTTGATACTTTTAGTAAAATACGACCACTCGTTAACTATTGCGATTGCAATCTCTTTATGTTTGACTATTCGTTGTTGTTATTGCTTATGGTTTTATGAATTGTTAGCTTTGCATTCCTGATGCAGCATTGTTTTCCTGATGTGTTTTTATTATTATTATTATTATACTAATATATAGCTGCAATACCACTGACTGACTCACTCACTCACTCACTGACTGACATCAATTATTTAGTACTTGCCGGGGGGGTGCGGGGGTGAAATTTTCGGGGTGTATAGAGGGCATCCCAAAACCGTCGAGAAAAATACGACTTTGACCGGAAGTCGATTCTGGACCGGAAGTGGTAGCGATATCTCGGAAACGGGGCGAGTCGGGGCAGTCACCCCGAAGAGAAAGTTGTAGGGAATGCCCTATAATTTCGAAAACGATACTTTTTTTTTCAAAATTGCTCGAAAAAAATTTTTCCTCGATCGTATTTTTATCCTTTTCCCGCCGGTACGCCAATATGAAACGGAGCATGGCGGTGGGCGTGGCCTAACAGCATCCGCGACGAGGCATTTTCGGGACGAACGATCGAAACGGCTTTACCTCGGTCAGTCGGACGGTGAGCGCGGCCGCGTGAACATCGAATTTGCTCCGCGCGGCGGGCTTTCTTTTAAATATCTCAAGAAGTAGATACGTCAGAGTAACCATGTAAAGAACAATTTTGTTCAGTGTGACCAGCACTATTTTTTTAAATTTTTGTTTTAGTTTTTTTTTTTATTTTTTAAAATCTTCATATCTCGAAAAGTAGATACGTTAGCGTCACCGTGTAAAGACCAATATTGTTCAGTATGACCAGCACTATTTTTTTTTTTAAATTTTTGTTTTTTTTTTTAATTTTTTAAAATCGCCATATCTCGAAAAGTAGATACGTTAGCGTCACCGTGTAAAGACCAATATTGTTCAGTATGACCAGCACTAATTTTTTTTTAAACTTTTGTTTTTTTTTTTTAATTTTTTAAAATCGCCATATCTCGAAAAGTTGATACGTTAGCGTCACCGTGTAAAGACCAATTTTGTTCAGTGTGACCAGCACTTTTTTTTTTAAATTTTTGTTTTTTTTTTTTAATTTTTTAAAATCTTCATATCTCGAAAAGTAGATACGTTAGCGTCACCGTGTAAAGATCAATATTGTTCAGTATGACCAGCACTATTTGCTTTTTTTTTTAATTTTCTAAAATAGCTATTACTCAAAAAGTACATACGTTAGCGTCACCGTGTAAAGACCAATATTGTTCAGTATGACCAGCACTACTTTTTTTTAATTTTTTTTTTTAATTTTTTAAAATCGCCATATCTCGAAAAGTAGATACGTTAGCGTCACCGTGTAAAGACCAATTTTGTTCAGTATGACCAGCACTAATTTTTTTTTAAATTTTGTTTTTTTTTTAATTTTTTAAAATCGCCATATCTCGAAAAGTAGATACGTTAGCGTCACCGTGTAAAGACCAATTTTGTTCAGAAACGTAAACGCTTTTAGATGGCGAGCTAAATATTTTCAAAACTGCCTAAAATCTATTCGATCTAATACGTTTTACGACAAAAAGGGCCTCCGCGGGCCGCTTGCGCCCGCGGCTCTTACCCAACAGCTAGTACTAATATATAGCTGCAATACCACTGACTCACTCACTCACTGACTGACATCAATTATTTCGTACTTGCCGGTATGGTGGAGGGTAGCGGTTTTTTGAGTCGTATAGAGGACGTCCCAAAACCGTCGAGAAAAATACGACTTTGACCGGAAGTCGATTCTGGACCGGAAGTGGTAGCGATATCTCGGAAACGGAAAGAGATGGGGCAAAAGTGCCGGAACAAACGTTGTAGGGAATGCCCTATAATTTCGAAAACGATACTTTTTTTTTCAAAATTGCTCGAAAAAAATTTTTCCTCGATCGTATTTTTATCCTTTTCCCGCCGGTACGCCAATATGAAACGGAGCATGGCGCTTGGGCGTGGCCTAACAGCATCCGCGACGAGGCATTTTCGGGACGAACGATCGAAACGGCTTTACCTCGGTCAGTCGGACGGTGAGCGCGGCCGCGTGAACATCGAATTTGCTCCGCGCGGCGGGCTTTCTTTTAAATATCTCAAGAAGTAGATACGTCAGAGTAACCATGTAAAGAACAATTTTGTTCAGTGTGACCAGCACTATTTTTTAAAATTTTTGTTTTAGTTTTTTTTTTAATTTTTTAAAATCTTCATATCTCGAAAAGTAGATACGTTAGCGTCACCGTGTAAAGACCAATATTGTTCAGTATGACCAGCACTATTTTTTTTTTTAATTTTTGTTTTTTTTTTTAATTTTTTAAAATCGCCATATCTCGAAAAGTAGATACGTTAGCGTCACCGTGTAAAGACCAATATTGTTCAGTATGACCAGCACTAATTTTTTTTTAAACTTTTGTTTTTTTTTTAATTTTTTAAAATCGCCATATCTCGAAAAGTTGATACGTTAGCGTCACCGTGTAAAGACCAATTTTGTTCAGTGTGACCAGCACTTTTTTTTTTAAATTTTTGTTTTTTTTTTAATTTTTTAAAATCTTCATATCTCGAAAAGTAGATACGTTAGCGTCACCGTGTAAAGATCAATATTGTTCAGTATGACCAGCACTATTTGCTTTTTTTTTTTTAATTTTCTAAAATAGCTATTACTCAAAAAGTACATACGTTAGCGTCACCGTGTAAATACCAATATTGTTCAGTATGACTAGCACTACTTTTTTTTAATTTTTTTTTTTTTATTTTTTAAAATCGCCATATCTCGAAAAGTAGATACGTTAGCGTCACCGTGTAAAGACCAATTTTGTTCAGTATGACCAGCACTAATTTTTTTTTTAATTTTGTTTTTTTTTAAATTTTTTAAAATCGCCATATCTCGAAAAGTAGATACGTTAGCGTCACCGTGTAAAGACCAATTTTGTTCAGAAACGTAAACGCTTTTAGATGGCGAGCTAAATATTTTCAAAACTGCCTAAAATCTATTCGATCTAATACGTTTTACGACAAAAAGGGCCTCCGCGGGCCGCTTGCGCCCGCGGCTTTTACCCAACAGCTAGTTATACTAATATATAGCTGCAATACCACTCACTGACTCACTCACTCACTGACTGACATCAATTATTTCGTACTTGCCGGTATGGTGGAGGGTAGCGGTTTTTTGAGTCGTATAGAGGACGTCCCAAAACCGTCGAGAAAAATATGACTTTGACCGGAAGTCGATTCTGGACCGGAAGTGGTAGCGATATCTCGGAAACGGAAAGAGATGAGGCAAAAGTGCCGGAACAAACGTTGTAGGGAATGCCCTCTAATTTCGAAAACGATACTTTTTTTTTCAAAATTGCTCAAAAAAAATTTTTCCTCGATCGTATTTATATCCTTTTCCCGCCGGTACGCCAATATGAAACGGAGCATGGCGGTGGGCGTGGCCTAACAGCATCCGCGTCGATCGCTCGTCGGGGCTCGCGCTCTCTATGTTCCGCCCGTTCAGAGCGCGCAATGAAAATATAACGACGCATTTTCGGGACGAACGATCGAAACGGCTTTACCTCGGTCAGTCGGACGGTGAGCGCGGCCGCGTGAACATCAAATTTGCTCCGCGCGGCAGGCTTTTTTAAAAGATCTCAAGAAGTAGATACGTCAGAGTAACCATGTAAAGAACAATTTTGTTCAGTATGACCAGCACTATTTGTTTTTTTATTTTTTTCAATTTTTTAAAATCGCCGTATCTCAAAAAATACATACGTTAGCGTCACCGTGTAAAGAACAATATTGTTCAGTATGACCAGCACTACCTTTTTTTTTAATTTTGTTTTTTTTTTTAATTTTCTAAAATCGCTATTACTCTAAAAGTACGTATGTTAGCGTAACCGTGTAAAGACCAATTTTGTTCAGTATGACCAGCAATATTTGTTTTTTTCTTAATTTTTCTTTTTTTTTTAATTTTTTAAAATCGCCATATCTCGAAAAGTAGATACGTTAGCGTCACCGTGTAAAGACCAATATTGTTCAGTATGACCAGCACTACTTTTTTAAAAAAATTTTTTTTTTTTCTAAAATCGCTATTACTCAAAAAGTACATTCGTTAGCGTAACCGTGTAAAGAGCAATATTGTTCAGTATGACCAGCACTACTTTTTTTTTTAATTTTTGTGTTTTTTTAATTTTCTAAAATCGCTATTACTCAAAAAGTACATACGTTAGCGTAACCGTGTAAAGAGCAATATTGTTCTGTAGGTCCAGCACTACTTTTTTTTAAATTTTTGTTTTTTTCTAATTTTCTAAAATCTATTCGATTTAATACGTTTTACGACAAAAAGGGCCTCCGCGGGCCGCTTGCGCCCGCGGCTTTTACCCAACAGCTAGTCATATTATATAAAGCTCGATTACCACTGACTCACTCACTCACTCACTCACTGACATCAATTATGGAGCACTTGCCGGGGGGTTCGAGAGATGATTCTTTTTGGGGCGTATAGGGGGCGTTCCCGCGACCTCAGGAAAACCTCGACATGTTCCGGAACTCCGTTCCTTCCGGTACCGGAATGCATTATCTCCGAAACGGAATGAGATAGGGCCGAAGTTCCAAAACAAAGGTTGTAGGGAATGCCCTCTAATTTCGAAATCCATAATTTGTTTTTTCAAAAAAAAAATGACCCAAAAAACAAATTTCTGCGATCGCGAAGCGCGCCCTAAAAACTAGTTAATATTATACATTTAATATGGAAAATTAGATGTGATTTGAAAGAACGTGTAGTGATGAGGATTAAGATTGGTTTGAGCATAGAGAAAGAATTAGAGAAAGGAGATTGGCGAGAGAAATTTATCAATCTGATGTGAATGGATGCGTTAAACAAGGCAGATTCAGAAGGCAGTTTTCCGATTAATTCGAGACATCCGTGGTAGTGATTTTCCATTACGTATACACTTTGAAACGCAAAAAGCTTTTTCATTTTCATCCTCATGAAATTTGAGCTGCCTAGTGAATATGAAGGGAGCGAGGGAGGTGTGTCAGGATTGTGGCAAGTGGCGTTCTGTTCTCTGCCTATCCCTGTTTGAAAAAGTAGTTTTCATCACCTATTTTACATCCTTGTATCTGGGCTGATATCAGTATGCTACCTTTCATCTGGGATCCCTGGTACGTCTTTCCGCTCTCACGCAGGCCATAATATTTACTTCATGAGCCTCAGGGAGTGACAACGAGGTTTCGGGAAGTTCTGTCTCGGTATGTCAACACTACAAGAACACGTGCCGTTTCTTCCTGTTCCAGGCAACCTCTGCACGAGAAGTTATTACCCCTTTGAGAGGAAAACGCATATTGTTTTCTTAAATATTAAATCAGAGAGACGTGGAAAATATCTGTAGGAAAAAAGGTGTGACAGATGATGATGTTTGTTAAAACAAAGTCTGAAATTAGATAAATTATAATTATAACCAAAATAAGTCTGCCACCTATTGCATCGTTCGGAATTGTCTTGTGTAGCATTAGAATAAAAAATGTAATTAAAGAAAGCGTTGCTCATTGTTTAGTATTTTTTTTACTAATGCAATTAAAAAGACAGATGACATCATTTGCTGCATAAGATTGCATACCAGGGACTTTCATTTACTGCATTTTAATGTTTATTGAGGCTAAGTAATAAGAGCCGTGCTCATAAAACGTAAATAAGGCAATGGTTTGCGGCTTTTTTCTACGTAATGGCGTTTATAATAATAATTACGCTGAAATTCGTAAATGGAGAGGGCATTATGAACTAAAAATAGGTGACGGATGAAAATGGAAAACTGCAAAAAAAAATTGCTTTTTTTTATTGTAGCTCGGCATGTGACAACACTCCGCCTGATGTAAAGCTAGAGTGCAGTCCATGAATGGAAACAACTGATACTACAGAGAAACCTGTGCGGGTAGCAGTCGTCTCCACTATGCCGGCTTGAGGAGACGAGCATGTACCATCTTAGATTGACAGTGCATACTCCTCTCGTTATACCTGGCTACTTTCAAACTATTCCCGAAACGCGACAAAGTCACTTCACGAGTGTTACATTCGAAAGTGGTGGTACTACCCCAGGACGGCAGACTGGACAAAAAATCATTATCAGTATATAACAAAGTTACATTGGTACCGGTGAGAATTAGGGTCTCGGGTCTCATCGATTGTGAGTTCACGCGTCTTACCGCTCGACCACGGCCGCTATGAAAAATATTACCTGTATTTTTATGATGGGAATCGGTATCGGTAGTCTATGATTAGGATAGCATTCAAGATGAAGCTGTGAACCTTCACGCGTATATCGCGGTATAGCTGAAGCGATTGCAGCCCAAACGGCACTAGCAACATAGCTAACGGGACGGCGGTCACTATGAATACCACTCCGGACCTGGACCAGTTAGGGGGTGCTATTCAAACCATGACAAGCTTTTTCTTAAAAAAAAGTTTACTTGAAAAGATTAGTTCGTAATAACGCAACTATGAAAAAAATATGTAACGTGACAATCCGTTGTCTCTGCCTATATTTACAGGACTAAGGACGTGACGATATAAACATATATATATATA
Organism: Tinea pellionella; assembly: GCA_948150575.1. Classification (NCBI taxonomy): domain Eukaryota; kingdom Metazoa; phylum Arthropoda; class Insecta; order Lepidoptera; family Tineidae; genus Tinea; species Tinea pellionella. The sequence continues at coordinate 830,768 of OX411253.1, forward strand.
TATAACATCAGAAATACGTAAGTCAAATTGCAGTCTAATTGTAAAGTTTCGAAAACCCCTTTATCCCGTCCAGTCTCTCAGTAGCAATTTAAGTTCAACAATCTTCTAAATACTAAACTCAAAGATAAGACGGGATTTTAACATAAATATATAACTGTAACGTTTATTGCTATCCCGACAGCGTCGCCGGGAGCATGTACATTTGTCGACCCACCCCTAATGAACTTAAGTGAAGATAGTACAGGGATAAAAGAAAATAATCTCAAGAGACACGCGAAAACCCACCTACATTGTGTATGAAATATTACATACACATTTTGTTTTTACGAGGATTATGTTAGTTTGGTGTTTTCTTAGGTTTTGCGCGACATCTTTTAAATGAATTAAAATATTTTATGTTGCTTACTATTGGCTTACTTTATTGTAGCGTATCTTAGGTCTGAAAGGACAATGCTTATTTTTGGGCCCACTTACCTAATAGTTTGTTAACAAAACAATATTCTAAAATAATACCTTATTTCTTCATTAATTTATTGCCAATCAATATACATTGTTTAATAACATAAAAAATAAATGTTACCAATTAAAGCTTTTAATACAATGATAACCACAAATATTGTATCAGAAAATGTCTAATTACTCGATGACTTGGGTGAAAAAATTAAAACTGATTGAATGGAATGTAGATTTGGTTGTGAAACTCAAGAAAAAAATTGTGGGCCCATTTCTCTTAGGAGAGTGAGCGTTCTCCTTTTATACCCTAATCCTTCGATGACCGTAAAAACTTGATGGTACAAATAATCTGTCATTCAAATTCGCTCATCCGCACAGATTGAAAATTTTCAATTAAAATTCATACACTGCTAGATTTACTTTCCACATCCGCTCAAAATGATTTACCAAAGGGGAATATTATTATGAGGTTTTCCGTGTATAATATTATGAAAGGATCGAGAGGTGGGTGTGCTTTTTACTTACCCAAGTTAATTATATATTTACATTCGAAAAAAAAGTTTAAAGACGTCGAGACACAAACAAACCGCGATTCTTACAAGTTACAAAGATAAATAGATGGCTTATTTAAGAAATAAATTATGAGTAGATTTATATCTATGTATATAATCAATTGCTGTTCGTTAGTCTCGCTGAAACTCGAGACGAGAGAGAGAAGAAAATGCTTGGAATATAGTAAAAACAACAATTTCGCTTTCCCTTAGAAACTATTTCTTTGGTTTTGAATGTCAAACATTTGATGTTTGTCCCGTCGTTTAGAGATCAATTAAATTTAAAAGTCGTTCAGAAATCAAATTCGGCGGCGATACGAAGGTTGCCGGGTCAGCTAGTTTCGTATAATTAACGTTTGTTTATTTAGTAATTAATTACCTTTGTTAGACTTTTTATGTTTTATTAAAATAGATTATTATATTGTACATAAAATTGAATGTTTGTTTTGTTTGTCCCGCATGCGTTCTGTAATGATTAGACCGATTTCATAAATTATTTTTGCGTCAGATAGCGGACTGGATAGGGAACGTTTTCGACATTTTTTTACTTCCCTAAGGATAGCCCAGGACTTGCAGATACAAAGTTTATGCTTATTGTTATAAAGTGCATTGATTTGCTAGAGCAGGCAGCAGTCGCCTCCGCTTTGCATGCTTGAGGAGATGAATGTGCACTGTACAGGTTGGCATCCAATTTTTGGATTTTTTTTATTGTAGCTCGGCATGTGACAACACTCCGCCTGATGTAAAGCTAGAGTGCCTTTCACGAATGGAAACAAGTACTACTACAAAGAAATCTTTAAGGGCAGCAGTCGCCTCCATTATGCTGGCTTGAGTAGACGGGGATGTAACATCTAGATTGACAGTGCATACTCCTCTCGTCATACCTGGCTACTTTTAAACTGCTCCCGAAACGCGACAAGGTCACTTCGTGTTACTACCCCAGGACGGCAGACTGGGCTAATAACCGTCATCAGTCTGCCTACCACTCTTTAAAGAGACCAAAGTTACATTGGTATCGGCTAGAATTAGCGAGGTTAGAACACGGGTTTATCGATCGCGAGTTCACGCGTCTTACCGCTAGACCACGGTAGCTCATTTTTTTTTTTTTTTGCATATTATCATATTAAATTGATAATAAGTAAGTTACTGAAAAAAGATAGGAAAAAATCAGTAGCGTTTTCCCTAAAGAGTTGTCGTAAAAATTGTTACGGGCTTGAGTTTATGGTGAAATTGGGAATTTCACACATTGAACGAAGTGAGCGGAATATCTATTAGACGCACGCCGGGGAGCCTCTACGCCTTTGTTTTATGACTCAAATACTTATTGTAGCACTCTATTGGAGGGGAAAAAAGTTATGGTAATGTCGTAGTTTGTAAGACATGATTTCTCAAAAAAAAAAAATGAAGATTTACGTATTTTGAATATTAATTTGTTTTCTTTTAATAAAATACTATCGATTAACATTAAACTAAAGGTATTGTTTGTCGGGAATAGTTTGAAAGTAGTCAAGTATAAAAATCAAAAATCAAAATAAATTTTCATTCTTGCCAGATGTCTTGCAGGAACCCCGTTGGGGCTTCAGTGCCAAACTTATAGATATACTTATACATTATTATTACTACTTATTATTATATAAAAATTTACCTAAACTATAAAAACTTTTCTGCACTGTCTGCAATGTTTTTAAAATAATAATAAATTTATTATAATTTGACTCTTCTTTTATATGGCCAGGCAAACTAACGAGAGGAGTGTGCACTGTCAATCTAAGATGATACATGCTCGTCTCCTCAAGCTAGCATAGTGGAGGCGACTGTTGCCCGCACAGGTTTCTCTCTAGTAGTTGTTTCCATTCATGGACCCCACTCTAGCTTTACATCGGGCGGAGTGTTGTCACATATTGAGCTACATACATACGTATGTAGTATAGGTAATATAAAAGATTGAAATGGCAAAGTTACAGTAAAAGCTTTCGTAATTCTCGTGAGCGATTCGTTAATGCATTTCCTAACTTTTAAACAACATTGTTGGAAGTCTCTTTCATAGTAGCCATACGGGAATACATTAAAATAGTTACACAGTTTTACAGTTGTCACTTTTTTTTTGTTTTATATGGCATTATAACAATTTACCAGTGTCAGTGTTCGATCGATCGAACGAATGAAGAAGTTATTTATGACATGAAAAAGGCCTTCACTATGAAGTGAGCCGTCGGCCTAAGTTAAGCATTTCCGGCATAGTGAAGGCGACTGCTACTTGCAAAAGTTTCTGCGTGGTAGGTAGCAGCTGTTTCTGTCCATAGACTGCACTCTAGCTTAACATCAGGCGGAGTGTTGTCATTTTTTTAAATGTCTAAAAAAGCTAAACGATACTTACATTGGTACCGGCCAGAATTTAGGGAGATTTGAACAATGCCGCTCTCAAATTGTTAAGCTAAAATAAAAAAAAAACTAGATAAGATTTCAAGAACAATACAAAACAATATTCTGTAAAGTGAAATTCGGTCAGGTCCTAAAGTGGTTTTCTACCGAGAGGTATTTCTCCGTACAGCTTGAAGGGCCCTAGAGGAAACCTAGGCATTCCACAGGTGTTAGGTCTAAACTAGTTTGAATGCTTTGAGGTTAGCTTTAACTGTTTTAGTACTAGATTTTGAATAAACGTACATATTTTCAAGAGTGTTAGGCGACTGCTGATGGTTATTAGCCCAGTCTACTTTCCTGGGGTAGTACCACCACTTTCTAGTGTAAGACCAGTTATGCTGATCCGAGGAGACTACTCTCGTTATACCCTCGTCTAGGTCACTTCTCGTTAAATACGTATCTTATTAGTGCATCAAAACACAGCATGGATTATGATCTATTTAACTTAAAAACAGAAATAATAAATATTTTTTCGCCTCACCTTTTGTTAATAAATTACATTTATAAAAAATGCTTTGTTCAAGACTATAAAAAGGTTTTGTTCATAAAGAAATATGTGCCCATCCCGCGCCTAATAGAAATTCAGTACAGATTGCTGAAATGTGTAAAGGCTTCAGTATCATCTTCAGGTACTGCCCTTGACGATTTTTATGACGCAGGTACTCTTTTTGTTCCATTTAGACTACGTATCTGTTGTGGCGAAACACATTTGTGCTATTTATATCAATCCAATGACTAACTGTGGCGAGTTTTTTGTATAGTAGCTCGACATATGAACGGAAATAACTACTACTACAGATAAATTTCTACAGGCAGCTGTCACCTCCACTATGTATTGGTACTGGTCAGAATTTATCGAGATTCGAACGCGGGTCTCATCGATCGTGATTTCACGCGTTTTACCTCCAGACTACGGTTGCTCTAATGACTATGGGTTTAGCGCGAACATAGATTGACAATGCACACTCCTCTCGCTATACCTGTACGTTAACGGAGATTTTAATTTAATTGTTTTTACTTATTCCCTCTACCTTTAAAGTTATGTCTAAATAGTTATAGGGTGAAATAAAAACTAAACCGAGACGTGTAGTCTTAAAAAATATTAGACAACACACGAAAGAAACGAACTCATTTCTCGAGCTTCGTTAAAAAATATACAATATATGTTGAAAAAAAGGCGATAAAAATACAACTATACCTAGTCACTTTATTCTTATTGTTTAAAATGGAGCAGGTTTTATTTAAAATTAAATCTTTTGGTGTACTTCATTAATCTACTTCATAAACTAATCGTACCTATATTAAAGCCGCCTAGACGTAGCCGAACGAGTCGAGTACTCAAAGTAAATGAAAGCATCGTGTAGTAATCGAATAGTTGATTACTTTCTGCATGCGGTGTGCCGTTACATTTGCATTGAAAACAATACTTAAAATGTTATTTGGGTGTCAAATCCTAATTAATGTTGTTATGCCATAGTTTAAACAAGAATTTTGCATATCAATTGTCAAAGTATACCAACCATAAATGCAGCCCCATCATTTGACAAAATTTTCATTCGAACGTTACTTAATTGGTTCTAATTGGTGAAATTTCATGTATTTCGTCCACAATTCAGATATTATGTTAACCGGAATTGATGTTTAGTAAATTAAAACTAACAATTAAATTAATGAGATGATCGGGAATAGTTTGAAAGTAGCCAGGTACAACGAGAGAAGTGTGCACTGTCAATCTGGATGGTCTCGTCTCCTCCAGCCGGCATAGTGGAGACGACTGCTGCCCGCACAGGTTTCTCTGTAGTAGCAGTTGTTTCCGTTCACGGACCGCACTCTAGCTTTACATCAGACGGAGTGTTGTCACATGCCGAGCTATAATAAAAAAAAGATGCATTTAAATTGTAAAACACATTGAATCTTCGAATGCGATTGCAGAAATTATGGAATTAATTCGTATCTCAATAAAGCACGTCAAACGTCCATATAGATTAAAATGTAGAAGCATATCGCAGTGGGCACCAATTAATCTGATCATTTCGGATCGTAGTTAAGTCAGTACGACTCGCCTTTTCACCCTGTCATGGCAAAATGCGTTCTCACTTAGTATAATTATATTTCAATTATGATTTAATACATAAATATCAACAATCACTTATCAGCCTGACCAGATGAGACCACTAAATTAAAAATTTACGTGACCTTGTCGAAATCTCTACGGGCAGCAGTAGCTCCACTATGCCGGCTGAAGGAGACGAGCAAGTACCATCTAGATTGACAGCGCATACTCCTCTCGTTATACCTGGCTACTTTTAAACTATTTCTGAAACGCGACGAGGTTGCATTCGAAAGTGGTGGTACTGCCCTAGGACGGCAGACTGAGCTAATAACCATCATCAGTCTGCCTACCACTCTGTCAAAAATTAATAAAGTAACAAATGCATGTTCTTACCTTTTGATGTTTTGTGTTTAATTTATTTAATTTTCTTATATCGGCATAGTGTAGATTTTCTGTGGTAGAAGTCGTCCCGCTTACGGACCGCACTCTTGACACAGGTGAAGTATGATCAACAGATTATTATAAAAAAATACCAACTCAATTTTACCATTGCACAACTAGAAATCATTTTGCAATCAAAAAATAACCTTAATGCCTTGCCTCAAGGACTGTATTTGTAAAATAATGATTACTAATTTTAGGTATAGACATAGTAAGTTCTAATAGCTGCAATTTTAGGTCATTTGCTGGCAAAGCTCTATCAGATTTAACGTTTGTATCCGGTTTATTCCATATTCACCCGAAAGATATTTAATATTTATTGAAAAATAACCCATTTGGCGTTAGTATTAAAGTTTACATACAAACAAAAATATGCAAGTTGATTGGGGGTGCTCCTTACATGATTCTTTCAAACCAGTTGACTAAATGGGGAATTTCTAGGACGTTTTCGAAATTGCCAGCTTGAGTACTGTGAATCAGGACGATTAAGAAATGGCAGAAAATGACACCTTAGAAAACTCTACTTGGATTCCATTTTCCCGGTTATTTCAATTTGACAGGAATTCATAAGAAAACGAAAAAAACAAACAAAAAAGAAATAAATCTGATCAAATCGGAGGCATTGTCATGAAAGCTGGGCTGCCTAGTGCCCATAACCGTCGGGCGTGCATGAAGAGAATTGTGGATGTGAAGGAAGCGAGGGTGTTGTGTCAGGATCGTGGTAAGTGGCGTTCCGTTGTATCTGCCTATCCCTGTGAGAAGAAGGCGTGACAATTGTATTGTATTGTATTCATAAGAAAACCGACCAAAAGTAAAATGAAACTACGCGAGCAGGTAGGCCCCCTGTCTTCTCATTTTCGATTGAAATAATTATATGATGAAAATGGAATATTAAAAAAATCAATACGCAGATAATAGTCAGAGGTAAGGTGTGATTCGAACCCGCGTCTTTCGTTACTGAGGATCTGTTCGCTAATACTATTCTGCTATTGGCTCCTTACGTAAATTTTATTTTCTAAATTACTTAATTTTTTTAGGCAAAATATAACAGGAAAAAAAAAACAAAACAAAGTTGAAATTGACGTGAAATTACGTTCAAATAGTCCAAATTAAATAATAAAAATAAATAAATATTGCCTGTAAAGTTTGCCAAGGGACCCTGAACAAACGTTACGGTTAAGTAGAGACTTATCGAAGCTATACCTAGTATGTATACGTAGTTATACAATAGGATGTTCCAGATCATTTGTTAAAGAACATTGTTCTATGATAGGTTAAGGCTCGTTTACTTCTAAAGGCGTGTTTACATTAAGTTTTGGGTTGGCTTCGCCCTTTGTTCATTAGAATAGCGCGCGCCACACGAACCTGGAATAATATCGAATGTAACACCCGTGAAGTGACCGTGTCACGGTTCGGAATCAGTTCGTCTCCTCAAACCGGCATAGCGGAGGCGACTTCGGTCTGCAGAAAATTTTCTGTGATAGCGGTTGTTTCCGTTCATGGATTCCATACTAACGCAACATTAAGCGGAATGTTGTCACATGTCGAGCTACAATAATAAAAAAATAATAAGTTCGCTGTATTCGGAATTGGCATTTTAATAGAAAGTTATGGTACGCACACGTCACGCATGTACAAGAAAAAGTGTTAACCATGATTATTTTTTATTTTTATTTTATTGTAGCTGGGCATGTGACAACACTTCGCCTGATGTAAAGCTAGAGTGCGGTTCATGAATGGAAACAACTGCTACTACAAAGAAACCTGTGCGGGTAGCAGTCGCCTCTACTATGCCGGCTTGAGGAGATGAGCATGTACCATCTACATTGACAGTGCACACTCCTCTCGCTATACCTGGCTACTTTCAAACTATTCCCGAAACGCGACAAGGTCACTTCACGGGTGTTACATTCGAAAGTGGTGGTACTACCCCAGGACGGCAGACTGGACAAATAACCATCATCAGTCTGCCTACCACTCTTAAATTATAAGTTTAAAATATTATTATAAAATTAAATGAAATTTTACGTATATGAAACTAATAAAATGGAAAAATAAAACGGAATTTATAAAATTGACGATTCTATTATAGTTTCTACGAGTCGTTAATTGACATTCAATTATATTTCCGAAGAAACGCTAAAATGCATAATTAAAATAGATTACGTATTTCTTTCATTTGAAGTTTGAACAACTCATCTAATAAAATTACTTTTATTATTTATTTATTTATTTTAGCAGTCGACCAGTGACGCTAATAAGAAGACGCGACAATACAAATTAATTTTTTTTTTTTTTAATCTGTATTTTATTTTGAAGTAATCATAATAACAAAAAAGACTGAAAAAAACTATCTGTGAAATAAAAATTAACAATGTATTATGAATGTAACACCCGTAAGTGATCTACTCGCGTTTCAGGATCAGTTTGGAAGTAGCCGGGTATAACGAAAGCCGGCATAGCGGTGGCGACTACTGCTGAAATTGCTTCGTCGTTCGTTCATAGACCGCACTCTGGGTTAACATCACGAGGAATATAGTCGGCTACAATGATAAAAAAAGAATGTTTACTTTATAGGGATAAATCGGGGGGTCATTTTGAGACGGCATAGTCAAAAATTAGAATTTACAAAATTTCGAAGTTTTTAAAGAGCCAAAAAAATTATTCTTGCCAACAGTAAATAGTACTTGCATAAATAAAGTTCTTTGACGGGGGAGGGGTGCGGTGAAAAGCGACTACAAGTGACTGAGAGATAGAAATGGTGCCTAATCGATTCAGAACGATTTTTTATTTTTTTTATTTTATTTAATAAAGTAAATAATTGTTGTATATGGAACTAAGGAGCCGCAGCTTCACGTCCAAAGAGCCGTAGGTTGCCGACCACTGGGATAAACTATAGTGCGGTTCATGAACGGATAGAAGATATTAATAGAAATATACCACGTAGAGATCTATTGAGATGAGTAGAATAGAGTCAGTAACTACCATATTTAAGTTTAAATTAATTACTTGCCTTTAATCCTAGAGTTAAAACGTCAGAGTGAAAAAGCCAAAAGTTGTAGATGAAAGTAAGTCGGGCGGCTAATTCAAGTTAGGTGGATTCAAACCACACTAACCACTGTTTCAGAACTAAGTTACGATACTAAACTTTAACATAGTCAAATTTAGCCATTCTAAAAGCAGAATTTACGACGTTATGAAGTTCAAGTTGAATTTTAGCTAACACTATATGAAGTAATTATTTTGGAAAACTAATGCCATGATACCTTTTTCCTAAAGGAAAAATAAATATATGTCGGAACGGTCATGAATACGGACTCTCATTTGAACGATTGCGTAAACTAACTTTGAACAAAATTAATACGTGGTCATGAGTACAAGCACTAACTGAATATAAAACTAAGTCGTTACGCTTTGACAGAGTCTCTGAAAACACGTCACGCGGAGGACACGTTGTGACTTGTTTGTGCCGAGGAACTGTTGTGTTTCAGCATATTTGCTTAGTTATCGCCCACAAATGGAGGATAGAAGCCTTGGACAGCTCTCCCGTTCTGTCATATATATATGGCGTATTTTTTTTTTAATTGGGACAGTACAGGGCAATCAAGAACCTAGGCGATATAAAGATCATTAGCTCTTTTTTATGAAAACGATTTTGGCATAGCATTTTTGGTGAAACTTGAGTCGTCCGTTGAAATGAGTCATTTTGGTTAAAAAAAAAATTAAAAGCGGTTCGACTCAGTTTCTTCTAGATGTCATTTCATTGGAAAAAAATTATCCTGTATAGTCTGCATCTACCTTTTTATACGTTATACCCTGTCAACTTGGATGGTGCACACTCGTCTTATCAAACCAACACTACAGGCCAAACGCGAAGATCTTTTCACGGGTTCAGCCGGACTGATAAATTAAAAACGTTTTCAAAATAAGAAATCCCAAATAAAATAACATTTATTGACAATAATAATGTAAGGGAAAAACAGTGGAATAGTTTCCTCTTTTTTATATATTCGTATTAATAATAAATAAGTTTTTCTAACAAATAATATGTTCTCAAAGAGAAAACAAAAAGTCTTGATTTATGAAGTGCAGTCCCCTAAAAAAACTTTCAACCGTATATTTTTTGTGAGGAATATTTTTGGGATAGTGAGCATATGAAATTTATGCTAGCTCAATATTTGTTAGAGAGGACCTAAGTCAATATATTTTGAATATTTCTGTGTGAAAAGGCCCAGTCTATTCTTGTTGCAAATCTCATTTCAGTTGACATAGATTTTTAGTTCTGTTTGCTTATCATTTATAATAGACAAAGAAAGGTTACACTATTTTTTTTAGTTTAGACACGACACTATCCCAAGCAATACCCGTTAAGTGACCTTGTCGCGTTTCGGAAGCTGTTTGAAAGTAACCAGGTATAGCGAGAGGAGTGTGCAGTCTCAATCTAGGTGGTGCGTACTCGTCTCCTCAGACCGGCATAGCGGGGGCGAATGCTGCCCGTAGAATTTTCTCTATAGTACAAGTTGTTTCCATTCATGGATCGCACGCTAGCTTTACATCAGGCGGAGTCTTGTCACATGCCGAGCGAGCTACAATAAAAAAAATACTAAGCTAGTTTTTGTACCAGTTAGTTTTGTACGGTTAGAGTTGAGTGAGATTCGAACACGGGTTTTGTCGCTCTGAGTTCGTGCCTTCTACCGCTAGACCACAGCACATTTAATTAATATTTTAATTTATTTGTTTTATTATAACGAAACGAGTGGAGGCAACGGCTCTAAACATTTCTCATGTTCATCTTATATTTAAAAATACAATATATTATATGTATATACAGTTTTGTTTATATTTATGTTGAAATATTATACACAAATAAAACCATTTCTTCACTTATAACTTTATTCCTTTTTCTTTACATATTAACTCTTAATCTTAATCTTAATTCTTTAACAATTCACTCCCTTTCTACATATTGACAAAGACAAATCATAGATCACCGACCATTCTAACAACACTTTTATGTCAAAGACTAAGTAACAGTTTTCTACAATAAAAATCGCTCTTTCAACAATTTATACTGAAAATAACTTGCACATGCTTACGAGTTACTTATTTCACCCCACTATCCCCTATTCTTTGTGAATTGCACGCGTTCTGCCTTTCAATATTTGTGTTGACCCAAATCTCATACATTTTTATTACTTCATCTTTATTTTAAAGAAAATACTTTTTTTTATATAACAATATTGTGTTTATTTTTTTAACTTATGATTGTATTGCCTTCTGTTTAAAGCGGCTTTTATATCTAATTGTCCATTTACTCAATTTATCAGCAAATATATTTATAACATTGTATGTTTACGATATGAAAGCTGGGCTGCCTAGTGCTCATAACCGTCGGGCGTGCATGAAGAGAATTGTGGATGTGAGGGAAGCGAGGGAGTTGTGTCAGGATCGCTGTGGTAAGTGGCGTTCCGTTGTCTGCCTATCCCTGTGGGAAAAAGGCGTGACAATTGTATTGTATTGTATTGTTTATGATTATGTATCAAAAAGTATGGTTATCAATAAGTGATTAAAAGATTCTAAGCGTCTTACAATGGCGTTTATTTTTTGATTAATTTGATCGAAATGCCGAAGGCTTTGAAGCTATGGAGGTGTTATTCGTCCCATTGGTTAGTTTTGAAAATTTATTATAACATTAACTATTAACTACCCTATGTTTACCATGTGGTTTATTGAGTCAGCAGTACAGAAAACACTTGTCAAAAAATAAATAGTAAAAGCCTTTTTTCTCTCAATCCATTTATTAGACTCTCCATTAAGTGAGCTTAAAGTTTTCGAAAGCTTTCGAACAAAGCAAAATTCTTGCATGAAAAAAGTTAGTAACATAATTTACATGAATAAAATACACTCACCAGAGGGCTTTGTCTAAACTAAAACTCACTAAACTGGCCGAATAAAATTGAAAAGCAAATCCACTTCTGAACTTTGTAGCATATAAGGTATACTTCGGATGTCATCGACAGCAATTAACAAACAAATTAAATGTATATCGCTTTGTATTTTTTATAATACCCAGATCACACTATGGAGCGGCCGTGGTCTAGCGGTAAGACGCATGAACTCACGATCGATGAGACCCGTGTTTGAACCTCGCTAATTCTGACCGGTACCAATGTAACTATGTTATACGTACTTTGGTCGCTCAATGACTATAGGCACTATTAAAGAATGATAGGCAGACTGATGATGGTTATTTGTCCAGTCTGCCGTCCTGGGGTACCACCACTTTCGAATGTAACACCCGTGAAGTGACCTTGTCGTGTTTCGGGCATAGTTTGAAAGTAGTCAAATATAACGAGAGGAGTGCGCACTGTCAATCTGGATGGCGCATGCTCGTCTCCTCAAGCCTCAAGGCATAGTGGAGGCGATGCTGCCCGTAGATATTTCTCTGTAGTAGCAGTTGTTTCCATTCATGGACCGCACTCTAGCTTTAGATCAGGAGGAGTGTTGTCACATGTCGAGCTGCAATAAAAGAAAACTTTCTCTGAACTTGCGGAAATGTCTACTACGCAGTCGCCTCCGCTATGGGCTTCTTGAGAAGACGAATGTGCACAACCCAGAATGATAGACTCTACTTCGAAGTTGACTTCGACACGTCAGTTTACGGGTTATACTTGAAAGTGTTTATATTTTTAAGGCAAATAATTTTTGTATAAATGCCAAACACTAAATTAATTAAATATTATCGCTATATTCGGAAGTTATCCATTAGTGGATGACAGTTTAAAAATTCACCCACAACAGAATTCATCTGTGGGGAGAGTTAAAAAAAGTACTACATTGTATCCGATGTGGTAAAGTGAAAAGTTTAGACATTAACTATGTTTGACTCGTTTACAATGTATTTATACTACTACCACTTAGCTCACGTCCTGTTCAACTCGATTCAATTGCAGCAATATTAAATATGGAAGTTTTTTTTTAAATTGTAGCTCGGCATGTGACAACACTCCGCCTGATGTAAAGCTAGAGTGCGGTCCATGAATGCTGTACGGGCAGCAGTCGCCTCCACTATGCCGGCCTGAGGAGACGAGTACGCACCATCTAGATTGACACACTCCTCTTGTTTAACATTATATTAATTGCTTATAAGTTTGCAGTCGCGTCGCGAGTCGTGGCTTATGAGACGAAAAATAATATCAACAAAAACTTGAAAGAGTAGTATTTTTGTAAAATGTCCGTCTTTTCCTTACAGTTGTGAAGTTTGAACGCGAGTTGTTCCTTCACTATTTGCATGTATCAAGTGATTCTATTGGAAAAGGCAGATACATAACATACAATGTTTTCATATTAAATAAACCAAACTTTGGTTTTGAACTGGAAAATATCTTTTGACTTTATCTCTTGGGAGTTTTGTTGACTCCATTTTTATTGACAACATTTGTCTGAATGTATGGAGAATTGTTTATTTATAGCTTATATTTACGTTTTGAACGCGATTTGTACTCGTATATACTCGGATTGGTAGACTGGAGGTTTCGGGATAAACCACAAACTTGCGATTTCAACTACCATTTTGGGACTGGCGTAACCACAGTGGGTTTAAAGTACCTGAATAAATATAAAATAAAACAAAAATAGCGTCATTGTGAAAATGGAAAATATTAATTATTAACCAGGCCGCAGAGACCGTCAAATAGATGCGAAAGTCCGTAAAATTACATTGAATAAATATAATGTTTAATTTATAAACCAATATTAAGGGATAATAGGTTTGAACTGACAGCTGATATTGTTTTAAACCGCGGGATCATCGGCGTAAAATAAACACAAACTTTCATAATAATCTGATATAACACTGTCGAGTTGAGAAGTTAGTAAACTCACATAATTTCTACGTGGTCGTGTGGTTGTTTCTTTATGTCGGATTTTCGTTGGCTTTTGTTTTCTTAATACTACTGTTAGAAGGAAGTGTTTCACTCCCAACGATAAGCCGATGCTCTATTCTGTATCAACAAAACTTTATCAAGATCAGAAGATCAAAAAATCAACAAAACAATAATCAACAACTTAGTAATTAATAAAAAATAAATCCGAGCTTCACATCCGCGTTTCAGAGAATGAATTTTTATTAATAATTATCAATTACAAATCATCAAAAAAAAAAACTTACACGACTTAATTTGGTTTAATTGTGCACAAAATAATAACAATAAAATTATTTTTAGGTTTTACGATAACGAAACAATATGTTTTAACGAAATTAAAATAATTTATGCGGCTTACTATACGAGACCACGAACAAATTTAATATGTATCAAGATTTGTATCGTTATCAATTCGAGATATACGAGAATAGGGCCCCAGTTATTGTCGAGTTGAAAAGTAAGCTTTCAAACTTGTGCAAAAGAAGTAAAATTTTGTTTCAAAGGTATGCATTCTAATAAAAAAGATTTTCTTGAGATATTCTTGAATTATTTTATATTAAATAAAATAATATTATAACAAAACAAAACATATATATGTAATATTAGAGGCTATTTATTTTTTTTATGTTATTTTTAGGTTATTTACAACTAGGATTACTGAAATGTCATGGCACCCGAGACACAGGTTTCCTCTACCTAGTACGGATGCCAAAGAGTCTATTGTTAAATGTACTTACATGTTGCTAACTAAAATTTTTTTTGTTTTTTTATCGTAGCTCGGCATGTGACAACACTCCGCCTGATGTAAAGCTAGAGTGCGGTCCATGAATGGAAACAACTGCTACTACAGAGAAACCTGTGCGGGTAGCAGTCGTCTTCACTATGCCGGCTTGAGGAGACGAGCATGTATTGTCTATTGACAGTGTACACTCCTCTCGCTTTTTTTTAAATTTTATAATTATATAATTATACAATTATATAAATTCATAAATACAAGTTCCTATAGTCTGTATGTGTAATATTATTTGTACAATAAACAATTCTGCAGGCAGCAACCGCCTCCGCTATGCCAACTTGAGGAGATAAATAATAAAATTTATTGAGACATATGAGTGCATTATGAGGGTTGACTACACTCCTCTCGGTATACTTGGCTACTTCCAATCTGATCCTGAAACGCTACATTGTTACGATTGCAAGTGGTGGTACTACTGCGGCAGGTAGACTGGGTTAATAACATTTATCAGTCTGCCTACCATAAAAAATAAAATCTTATTTTCTATACTAAATATAACTTAAAGTAAATGAATAATAAAATAAATACTGTCAGTAGAGTCTGAAACTTTTTAATTTAATCAAAAAATGAATGAAGAGGGAAGCAATCCGTGTTGAGTCACTTGTCAGTTTATATTAAGTTAGGATGTGTCAAATGGAGCATTCAGGAGTTGTGTCAACTCGCTCGGATCACGTTTTAGTTGACTACAACTCACTTTAAGAACACTTACAACTTTATATTTTACTGAATGTGCACTTGATTGGGAGATCGAGAAAAAATGCAGCCCTACTATGAACGTTTTGATAAATAAAGGGCGTATTATATACTATAAACTATAAATAATAAATCATACATTTAACGAATGTTGTATGGGGGGACTACTGGCTGCAGTCATTAGACTCTAGCGCAGGGATGCACAGACTTATTAAGACTAGGGGCCACTCGGGCAAATCATGAACTGATGGCGGGCCGCCAGAAGTATGAGTAATTAAAGACAATAAATTATTGATAATAATGTATTAAAATTGAAAAAGAATCTATTAATTTGAAGCGTGGCACTGCATAGTGCTTACAATCTTTTTTATATTTGGCTCAAATTTACTTGTAGCAACACGTAAAACTGCTTCCAAACTTTCATTTGCGGAATTATTTTTGCTGTCGGCGGGCCACCAGTATTCGACCGGCGGGCCGCGGTCTGTGCATCCCTGCTCTAGCGTAACATGAGAAAGCGTACGGTCAAATGCTGGGCTATAGTAGAAAAAAAACATTTGAAATCTAATTTAATTTTCTACCGGGGACCAAATTCGGCGTATCAAACTGGTAACTACCGCACCACAGAAGTCCTTGATTTAGGTTCAGTACTTCAGTATTGGTATTTTTTCTTATTATTATATTTAAAAAATATTTATTATTGTAATATAGTCGATACTTGCACAAATTCGGACGAGCCCTGGAGCCTCCAGCTCAGAGCCTGACTGTATTAAACGACTACCTTCCCTTTTTGGTACATTTTTATTTTATTTTTTTTACATATGCGATGTAAATTTAAATCATATCAAGTAACTGAACAGAGACGTAAAAAATGTTCATAGTAAACTTACTCATCTCCCCGAAGAGGACTCGATTCAAAAAGTACTGGATTTAATTTTCAAACTCGAGTTTGAGTTGTGGTTGAGAGGACGTGTAGCTTTTGTAGTTTCAATTGAGCGTGTAGCGTCACAACATTTATTAGAAAAGCTTTTCGTAGAAAAACCACAGCTGTTGTTGACTCTTTATCAAATAAACTATTTGCTTAGACGTTCTTTTGTTACAAATAATTCTACGTTTAGATATTATTATTAAATATCTAACGTAATATACTAAATATATAACAATACCTATAAAGTAAAGTTTTGCGTTCGGTAAAATTTTAATAAACTAAAAGAAAAAACGACGATATCAGTTTTTAAAACACGGCGTGCAGTAACGTGAAGAGCCTCCTGGCCTTCCTGGGAGATATCGAGTGGCTGCAGTGATGCGGACCACCTCACCCACATAGAGCGTCCATAGCGTCTACAGCGCTCTACAGTCTTTGCCTAACAAGCTGCTAATTACAAAAAATAAGTTTGGGCTACGATATTAGGTAACATTCAAGGGCCAGTTTGGAAGTAACCAGGTATAACGAGAGGAGTATGCTCTGTCGATGAATGGTGTACATTGCTCTCCTCATTTGGTGTAGCAGATGGGATCACTGTCTGTGGAAAGCACATGGATCACACTATAACTTTAGACGGTGGATGGCTGACACTCATTTTATCAAGTCGGCATAGCGGGGACAACTTCTGACTTTATGTTTTATGGCTTTATGGTATTTTAGGCTTTATTTCTCATATGAATTTTAACAAATTCTATAAGTGAATATTATGAACTAGATATAAACATAAATTTCAAAACGGTAACTCTAAATTAACAATTATACAATGTTATAACGTGACACTGTATACTTTTTTAATTCGACTTTAATTTTTTTTACATTATTAATTACATTTTGTGGTAAATTATTATATAATTGCGACTTTAAACATTTATCTGTGGAAGTATTTATCTCCGCTCATTAACTGTATTTAGGAAATATTTCTATTTGTGTATAATCGAATGTAACACCCGTGAAGTGACCTTGTCGCGTTTCGGGGATAGTTTGAAAGTAGCCAGGTATAAGAGAGGAGTGTGCACTGTCAATCTAGATGGTACATGCTCGTCTCCTCAAGCCGGCATAGTGGAGGCGACTGCAGCCCGTAGAGATTTCTCTGTGGTAGCAGTTGTTTCCATTCATGGACCGCACTCTAGCTAGCCGAGCTACAATAAAAAAAAAATCGCTACAACTTAACGCTATTCTCTATGAAAGTTGATACCTTAATCAAAACAGGATGTAGGCCGTAAAGTATTAATATAGCTCGGTTATGAAATGAACATAATCCTCGACATTCTTCCCCTTTGACATTCCCTTATTTTATTCCGCTAAAAAATGGGTAACGTTTAACTCACATAATTTTTAGCTTCAATGGTAATTCCTTGAATTATAATTAAATGAATTATTTATTTCGCTCAAAAAGGATTCATTTTAAGGTTTGTTATAATTTATTTATAACTACCTTAAGAGCGGCCGTGGTCTAGCGGTAAGACGCATGAACTCACGATCGATGAGACCCGTGTTCGAACCTCGCTAAATTCAGACCGGTACCTATGTAACTTTGTTATATGTACTTTGGTCGCTCAGTGCCTATAGGCACTATTAAAGAGTGGTTGGCAGACTGATGATGGTTATTTGTCCAGTCTGCCCTCCTGAATCTGGTGACCTGAAGTGTCGCGTTTCGGGAATAGTTTGAAAGTAGCCAGGTATAAGAGAGGAGTGTGCACTGTCAATCTAGATGGTACATGCTCGTCTCCTTAAGCCGGCATAGTGGAAGCGACTGCTGCCCGTAGAGATTTCTCTGTAGTAGCAGTTGTTTCCATTCATGGACCGCACTCTAGCTTTACATCAGGCGGAGTGTTGTCACATGTCGAGCTGCAATAAAAAAAAATTATATAATCAAATAGTTTTGAATCTATAGCGGCCGTGGTCTAGTACCAATGTCACTATGTTATACTATATACTTTGGTCGCTCTCATCCTTCAAGCGCAGTTTGAAGAGCATTTCATCAAGCCAGCATAGCGGGTGCGACTGCTGTCTGCAGATCCCCTGCTCTGACAGCAGTCGCCTCCGTTCATGGATTGTACTCTGGATTAACATCAGGCGGAGTGCAGTCAAATGACGTGCTAAAATTTAAAAAAAAACCGGTTTAAGGAGACAAATGTGCACTATCCAGGTTGACAGTGCACACCCCTCTCATATAGAAGACCATTTGCATTTACAACCAATTTAATGCCCAATCACGAATCAGAGCTTACTCTAAAGGATTTCGACACCCCAGTTATTGCATTAAACTTTAACTAAACTGACAGAAATTAACCGTAGAGGATTTAACTTGGTACGTCCCGTATGTTATGTGGGATTGGGGATTTCCCTCGTTTTCTGGGCTTAATTTTTATTAGATCATCTTGTTTTTTGTTATTAAATGCGTCCATCACTTTCGAATGTAACACCCGTGAATCTTGTCGCGTTTCGGGAACAGTTTTACAGTAGAGTATCTAGATAGTGTATACTAGTCTCTTCAGACCGGCAAAGCGGAGGCGACTGCTGCCCTTAGAGAATTTAATAAAAAATACAATAAAAAATGCATGTGGACAAACTAACAAACATTCATGTTTATACATCAAAAGAAAATTATACAGGCTGTAAAAAGGGGGCGCGTTCCCGAGAACCAAAGGTTGTATACATAATTCTGATGTGGTATAAGAATCTCTTTTTTATTTTGAGTTCATCATTTCACACCCTGTATAAACATAATACACGTACAAATATCTGCCAACCCCAAAAGAGCCGGCAGCGTATAATTACATTCCAAATACACATAGCTATTGAATCTAAATAATTGAAACGTATCATTTGGCTTCAGTGATTGGAACGGGGGAACAATTTTCATTTCCTAAATATAGAGCCGCGTTTACACGATAAATATATGTTTAAAGTGATTCTTGACTCCATAAAGAAATGATAAAAAAAAAATTATTACAATTTGTCTTTGGTACTCGTATATTCAATTGAAGAATAAAATTGAGCAGAATAAAATTTCTAAGTAACATAGCTCTCTTTAGTTTTATCGTACTAACGCTAAAAGATAACGCATTTTTTCATGTACAACAGTCCGGCTGATGTTAAGCTACAGTGCGATTCATGAACCTAAGAAACTTCTACTACAGACCAATTTCTGTAGGCAGCAATAGATTTCGTTAAGCCAGCTTGTGGGGACGAATTTCAAGGTCCACCATCCTGATTGACAGTGCACATTCCTCTCGTTATATCTGGCTACCAAATACCAAACGCAACTAATATATAAAGTAAGATACTTATTTAAACGGGTGTTACGTTGGTAAAGTTGTGGTACTACCCCAGGACAGTAGACTGGGCTAAAAACCATCATCAGTCTGTCTACCATTCTAATTTTTTTAAATTTATATTTTAAGGACGACCAGTGGTGGGAATCATTGAATCGTACTTTACAGTGATTGCCACATCCTACACAAAGAAATTAAGAAAAAAATTTTATATACAATAATTAAATACTAGTCAGATTTTGGCGAGATTAGAACACGGGTCTCATCGATCATAAGTTCAAGCGTCCTACGTGTAAAGCCGCACTAAATATTTCCTACCAGAATAATAATAATAAAAAATTGAAAGCCGTGTTCAGACAGAATACACTTTACATATTGTGAGTTGATTAATGACTGGTGTCAGGTATACGAGGCATGACGATACGAGGTGCCTCTTTACACAAAATTTGCATTATCGATTACAGGGCGCGTTGAAGCACTTTGGAGTTTCAAAGAGATTAGATAGGCCCTCATTGAGCACTTAGTGAGGAATTCTCTACTCTCAAAGTTTGTATTAATTTAATGTCTATATAAATAGAGTGACTTTATTCATCATAAAATTAACGATATAATAAATATATTTAAATTTTCAGTAAGGACTGAAAAGGTGTATTTATAAAACAAACATGAATAGATACTTTTAAAAAAAATGTGTCAGGGATCAACTATTAAAATATATATTTTAAAATTTTTATACAACTTTAATCTCTAGCCAAAATTCGTACAATTTTGCGGCAAAATTTATTTTTTATACAGAACCTAAAAATACAGCTAGCAATCCCGCGAACCAGAAGTTGTATACATCAATTCGTTTTTATTTTTTAGTCAAAGCTTGTATCATTTTTAAACATATATCGGTCTAATTTAAATTATATAACCATTGTTTGTTTAAAAAAAAAACACATTGAAATGTCAAAAACAAGCAATGTGAATACAGTTGGATATACGGTTGTTGTATATTTATTTATTTATTTTCGAGAAACAAACAACTAAAAATTCAAATAAACATTAACATTTATAACTGAGAGTCACTTAATAGTTTCCACTGGTAGAAAATTGAAAATAAACAACAACAACAAAAATAAACAATTAAAATGGTAATATAATAATTACCTAGTAGTTGAAACAATACATGATGGTAAAACGGCAAAGATAAAATAAATCATGAACAATTTTATTGATCCTCTGCATAGAATTCATTAGGATACGTCTTATCCCGTCCCTTAGGATTAAATATAGGGTTTAAATTTAAAAAATAAAATAAAATAAAAGATAAAAAAAACACTCATTTTATTGTTGCTTTTTTATTAATTTGTTTTTATCTGTTTTTATTAATACTATTTTTTTTTCTTTTTTTGTATGCGTTCACTCCACTAATTTATGTACACAGTGAAAATTATTTTAGGGTGCAGTGTTGTTATTATGATCAACTTAAACATAAAATCTCCTCGACACTGCACCTGTAAATTTTCCAAATAAATAAATAAAAAATATCTTGACGCATATACAGCTCATTCAGCTTACGCAGCAGCAGGGTTTTGGTACTTGGAGGATGAGAACGGGATGGAGATAGGATAATTAAAACGAAGTAATCTTAATAAATAAATACACATACCTCAATCGCATTCCTAACGAATTCCTTTCTTCTTTAACGGCTTCCGACCATTGGTAACCCGCAGTTAAAGGGCTGTCTGTCTTAACAACTATGTCAAGTTAGAGGCAGCAGTCATCTCCATCTATCTCTCCAGCTTCAGTCTAACGATCATCAGTCTGTCGACAAATATTTTTTTTAATACGTATAATTTCAAACTGGATTAACGTACGAGATTAATGAAACTCTTAAATCCACGTGAACAATCTGAAGTGGTAAATTATTGCTAAGTAATACCTACACCACTATACATTATCATTAATTCACAACAATGTTTCAATTCAACCCCTAACTGCTTCTTACGTATTGGTTGGTACATACATATTATACAGTTTTAAATCAACCAGTTACAAAAATTGTAGCTCAGCATGTGACAGCACTCCGCCTGATGTAGAGCTAGAATGCGGTCCATGAATGGAAACAACTGCTACTACAGAAAAATCTCTACGGGCAGCAGTCGCTATTACGGCCTGAGGAGACGAGTATGCACCATCTAGATTGATACTGCACACTCCTCTCGCTATACCTGGTTACTTTCAAACTGCTCCCGAAACGAGACAAGGTCACTTCACGGTGTTACATTCGAAAGTGGTGGTACTACCCCAGTACGGCAGACGTCATATTATTTATTTTTTAAAATAATATTATCAGACATGAATGATATGTTCTCCATATAAAATTTCGTCCCATATTTCACTTCAAGGAGTGATGATTTTGCTAACACGCTAAAACACGTTGTTCGCGCCTGAAATTAAAATTCGTTTGGTTGGTTACGCTGCATAGCATTTTATTCCTTTGCCTTCCTTTCCCGCACCAAATTAAAAACAAACCGCGTTGACAAGTGAGTGTCAAGAAGGCAAGCCGCGCGCGCGCATCGACAAATTTGAGTAAACTATGTATTGAAAAACAATCTATCCACGCAAACTGTGAGTCCTATTTCCATCTCTTCAGATGGCTTTGCATGTGTGCCAACCAATATTCGCCCCTATTCTCTAAATACAGTGCACTTAGCTCAAGTATACGTAATTCTATAAATTAATTTTCATATGGATTGGGATGGTTTCTTAATACCAAATCATCACGGAATTCATTCACTATTTTATCCCCTACAGTTTTACGCCGGTTTGAGGAGTCCCGGACCGAAACTTGCTTTATACCTGGGCAGTTTGGGCCGAATATTTCAAGGTAAAACTGGAACAAATAGCAACAGCAATATGTTGTTAATTGTTAATCCTTATGACCTGAACGCAAAGCTGTTCTAGGCTTAGCTCATAATTTATTACACATAAACACATTTGTATCTTGTAATGTATGGCCATTCAACTAATCTATTGCATTTGTCATTGTTTTAATATCAGCAGTTGACTATGACGACGTCGTGAAGTGACTCCCACTATCCCGTCAACTATTTACTTCACAAAAGGACTCATGATTATTACCAACTTCAACCATTCAATCATTAATCCAAATCATAGTGTCGTGTCGTCGACTTCAAGTTAATTCTTAACTTATAAGAGCGGCCGTAGTCTAACGGTAAGACACGTGATTCGCGTTCGAACCTCGCTAATCCTGACCGGTACCAATGTAACCTTGTTATATGTACTTTGGTCGCTCAGTGCCTATAGGCACTATTAAAGAGTGGTAGGCGGACTGATGATGGATATTTGTCCAGTCTGCCGTCCTGGGGTAGTACCACCACTTTCGAATGTAACACCCGTTGTCGCGTTTCGGGAGCAGTTTGAAAGTAGCCAGAGGTATAACGGTGAAGGCGACAGTTGCCCGCACAGGTTTCTCTGTAGTAGCAGTTGTTTCCATTCATGGACCGCACTCTAGCTTTACATCAGGCGGAGTGTTGTCAATGCCGAGCTACAATAAAAAAAATGTGTACCATCCGTTGACACTCCTCTCGTTATGTCCGTCGATACCGAACTAGGTTTCTTCACGGTGGAGAATAGTGGTACTGCTCCAGGACGACAGAGTGGAATAATAACCATCTTTAGTCTGCCTACTACTCTTAACTGATAATAAATGTAATTAACTATACTGTAGATATTACAAATTAATGTACTTGGGAATCGAACTCGAAACCTACCACGTGATTAATCAAACCACGGATCGCGTATAGGGGAAGCCTTATTACAAGTAATATTAAAATGGTGTTATGTGATCCGAAAACCGGGTGAAAACTAATCTTGACTACTAGACAAAAGAGTCGAACAGTAAATTTAATAATAAAAGTAATTTATGAAATTCTAAATTTGAAATTAACTGCCCCAAAGTTCGCACGGGTAGTTAACACCTGCAGCGTCTTAAAATATTTGCTGTTAAGGGTACTACGCCATTCGTTAAAAAATACTATGTATGTATTTTTTATGTATGTATGTATGTATTTTAAAATCAAATTGTTTTAGGTTGGTGCCTTTCTTGCACTCTGCATATTTTTTGGTGGTTTTGGGGTGGCGATGGGATCGGGAATAAAACTGATAATTGTAATTACCCAATTTTTAATCAGTAAATAAACTATAATAAATAAATTATCAATAAAAATAGTGACCTTGTCGCATTTTGGGATCAATTTGGAAGTAGCTATAAGAGTGGTGTATTTATTATTATGTCTATTCTAATTTGATGTTATTAACTAATACAAATTGTAATAATGGATAGATGACTGTAACTATGTAATACGGGCAAATGTGTGTACGCCTGCAAAGGCAGATATTAGCTGGACATGTTTATTTTACTACTAACAAAAATTACCTAATACCAAACACGCAATAAAGATTTCATTTCATTTCATTTCTAGCCGGCATAGCGGAGGCAACTGCTCCCTGAAAATATTTATCTGTCGTAGCAGTTGTTTCCGTTTATAGACCGCACTCTATCTTTACATCAGGTGGAGTGTTGTCACATGCCGAGTTACAATGAAAAAAGAGAATAATTTCGGTCGTACGGAAAAAATAAAGGTTTATTGCGTTTCGGGATTAGTTTAGAAGTACCCGGATATAACGAGAGGAACGTGCCCTGTCAACCTGGACAGATCATTTCTCTTCTCAAGTCGACATAGACTGCAGATGTAGATATTTTACTGACTACACTCTAGATATCAGGAGGTACTCGTATTTAGAACACTTTAAAGTACTATCAAGAGGGGGGAGAGAATTGTTTAACGGAATATTACAGTTCTCTTTCTGATTGCATTATAAGTAAAGGAGATCAATATTGTTGTCAATGTTTCTATATGTTTTTTACACATTGCACGTCATTTAGTTGTCAATGTTATGAGGGAAAAACGAAAATAATGACTTGTAAATATCAATCAAATTAATCTACACACGACAGTTGTCATAGCAACGTAATCATAAGTTATATTTAAAGTAGGAGCTGAGAGAAACATAAAAAGTAACACTAGTCCACTAGGCGGGACTGCTCCCCTGCTCTTGATAGTATCGTAAAATTTAAATAAAAATAATATATAATAATAATATTATGGAATCGTAGCCTTAAGTCTTGAAGCGCCTTTAAACATTTGCTTTTATGAACTTTATAATGGATCATTTGAAGTTTTACGTTTGTCTGGCTTTTCAGTTTCAGATGTCTGAGTGATAGCTTATTAGCAACTCAAGTGTTTTTCATTGAAAAAGCTTTCCGAAAGGAGTACTGAAAGTTTTACATTAATCTATTGATTTACCTAATGCAATAGTATAAAGCAAAGTAGCTCCCATTAGTGCGTCTATTTGTACGTGCTTGGCTCAGGAAGTACTGTAAGTATTTTCATTCTGTTTTCACAAATAGATATATTCACTGAAAACTTTTCAGAGCGCAATGTATGGAGGTTTTCTTTAAACTATCTGAACACTTAATACTTTTTGAAAATGAAAACAAATGAACTAAATTCCTACACACAGGCAAATTCATACATACACACAAAATGTAAAAAGATCAATTATAAAAGATCAAAGGCCGAACTATGTAATATATATATTTTATTGTAGCTCGGCATGTGACAACACTCCGCCTGATGTAAAGCTAGAGTGCGGTCGATGAATGGAAACAACTGCTTCTACGGAGAAACCTGTGCGGGTAGCAGTCGCCTCCACTATGCCGGCTTGAGGAGACGAGCATGTACCATCTTAGATTGACAGTGCTCTCGTTATACCTGGCTACTTTCAAACTATTCCCGAAACGCGACAAGGTCACTTCTTTAAAATTTAATTTTATATTATTTTTAATAATAGTAATAATAAATTTAAAATAATAATAGTAAGTTACCTGTAAACTCACACACACACACACTATATATTACATATTTATTTGTTTAGAATAGGTTAAGCCTCTAAGTTTTAAGAGTCAAGCACTGCCATCGGAGATACAGTCCCCAGACTAGTTCCGATGGCAGAGCACTATTGTACATAGGTCATTTTTATATTAATAAAGTTATAATTATTATTATTACTGTCTTTTCTGCTTGTAATTTACTTGACTTTAAAGTCAAAGTTAACCTCCCTTATTTTTATATTTCTTTACTTCAGCCGGTAGAGCGCGAGCGGAGACAAATCATTTTGTGGGGAAATGTTTTTAGAAGTGGTTATAACTTTAGTTTATTGTCGCCATGACAAGCTAGAGTCCATGAACGGAAACAACTGCTACCACAGATAAATCTATGAAGGCAGCTATCGCCTCCGCTATGTCGTTTAAAAAAAAACGAATATGCACCGTTCAATGAATAAACAATGACAATAATTTTGATATACAATAGTGGGTTACTAATAACTCATTAAGTAAATTTATTATTATCATAAAATCTAGTAACGACGTCGTTAAAGTGTTAAGGTGAAGTGGTTATGACGTCATCAATCTAGATTCTGTCCTCTCTATTCATAATGTACATGTCACTTTATTAATCTTAACTATACATATTAGAATTCGACCCTCCTTTATCGCAAACGGTTAATTAACTTACTATCCCTTGAAATCCTCGATGATGTTGTAATTCACAAGCGAATATATTCTTTATTCTTTTCGTAATAGGTGTCATAATTATTTGCTTAGTTTTCCCCGAATACAAAAGGTTACAATCACCAGCGCTTATCTTTGATCGAATGTCATTTATTTGAATTCGGCTTCGGTTTTAATTCCTAATTCGAAGGGGATCTATTTTGATAATTTGTCTATTACGTGTATAGTAAATCGAACCGCGGTTTATCTGTTACGGTTATCCATACACGTAGAGAAGGGATTCACGAATGAACCAATTATATTAAAACTACAGTATATTTCGATTGGTCATTTAACCTTTATTGTAAGTTGGGTTAAGTCCTATTTTATTTTCCTTTCCTTCTATCTTCGACGACAGTTTTCGTAAATTGGGGAAAATTAAGCCAATTTTCGTTCGTTAACTTGGAAAATATATTTGATTAGACAGTTAGGTTTGCTTTTATTTACTTTGTCTTTGAAAATTGTCTTAAATTGTACAAGAGTAAATATGTGCTTTATTTCTGATACCACAATTATACAATGTACAGGATGTAAAAGAAAATGGGACATTCCCGCAAATCAGAAGTTGTATAAATCATTCTGATGCGGTATACGTATGTATTTCTTATTTATTTATTTTTTGCATAATTTTTGACATTTACCATATCATATAATACATAGCATTATTTATTACAAAAACACAAAACTTCATCGAAATGTTAAAAGCAATCAATGGACTCGTAGCACGCTCGATTTCTCAATTCAAGTCTGATCGAGCCAAGCTTGCCTTAGCGGTATTATTAATAAAATTTATTTGAAAATCTTTAATAAGCTAATAATAAAAAAAAAAATAATAATAATAATAAAACTCTTTATTGTGCAAAAAAACAGAACATACAAATATGGAAAATTAGGTAGCACAATAGGCGGCCTTATTGCTGAGCAGCAATTTCTTCCAGGCAACCTATAGATGATGAAGAATAGTATGAGAGATATAGAAACAAAGTGCACAATAGGAAAATAATAAATAAATAAATAGATAGAACATAACAAAATACTTATAGGATATTTATATTTAGTAGGAAGACGTAATTGAGGAGAAGAGAATATTAGGAACAGGTAGATAGGTAGTATTCTTTTATTTTTCTTTTGAATATAGACAGTGACTCTGCTCTTCTAATAGTGACCGGTAAAGTACCTAGCAATAAGGTTTTTATTGTAGTAGTGTCATGGTTAAAGGAAATTCCTGCAGTCCTTTTACAACCCTGTATAAATTTGAAGTCTTTCATAATAAAATTATTCGTTAATTGTTTTGTTTACTGATATGTTATCAAAGTTTATAAATTCTTATAAACTTCCTTGGTTCGTTTATTTATGAGTTAAATTCGGTTTGTTTTTGAACTTTTTAATTACTATATGGAATATTTCAGTTGTTTTTTTTATACCATATTGACTGTGCACGCTCTTCATACCAAACTGATCCCAAAACGCAACAAGGTGTTAAATTCAAAAGTGGTGGTACTTCTCTAGGATGATAGATGGAAATATCATCACTTCATTATAAGTTTTTTAAAGTTCTCTTCCAGTTTTATACATTTAAAAAATATTGGTTGGCAGTCTAATAAAATGGTAATTAAATAATATTTACTTCGATCGAGAATGGAAGCTGGAACTATTGAATCTTCTTTTATATTATAATCTTTAATGTCATGAACTTACAGCCGAGAGTGTCTACCTATCCTTGTTCAAAGTGTCAATGTAATTTTATTATAATAATTTAGTTATTTTAGTAAATCGATTGTCGATAGTATAATATAAATTTAACTTTAGTTTATTTACTAATTTTATTATGCGAAAAATAATAAAATAGTGGCCTAATTTTTGGAAATGAATTCGGCTAAAAATGAAATGGTATTTTCGTAAAAAGAAATCTCATTTCTTGTAATATCTCAGTATTATATTATGTGGAACAAAATTCAATTCCGCGGAAAGCATTAGGTACGTACATTGCTTTCTATGAAACTATAGGATTTAAATTATACTTGTGTATATATATTGCGGTACTTTTTCGAACAATTTCTTTATGTTTGAAAGAACAAAGTTTTTTGTTCTTTTTACTTAAACTCACATTTGTAATAAAAGTTAGAAGATAGGCAGGCGGAATCGAGTTAAACAGCTAAAGAGTGGTAGGCAGACTGATGATGGTTATCTGTCCAGTCTGCCGTCCTGGGGTAGTACCACCACTTTTGAATGTAGCACCCGTGAAGTGACCTTGTCGCGTTTCGGGGATAGTTTGAAAGTAGCCAGGTATAAGAGAGGAGTGTGCACTGTCAATCTAGATGGTACATGCTCGTCTCCTCAAGCCGGCATAGTGGAGGCGACTGCAGCCCGTAGAGATTTCTCTGTGGTAGCAGTTGTTTCCATTCATGGACCGCACTCTAGCTTTACATCAGGCGGAGTGTTGTCACATGCCGAGCTACAATTAAAAAAAAACATGTTAAAATATATTTATTTAATTTCAATTTGGTATATTAAATATTGTTATACATTTTATTATCACTTTCATCATAATTTATTGAATTAAAATATTCTACATTTTTAAGTTTCAGTCTAAACATTTTCATGAATGCTGTTTTGCTGTAAAATAATTATTTTAAATCTTTTTTGTTAATGTAGTATCTCAGTGATCACACTTCACCTGGACCGGCTTATGTACAGAGAGCTGACGCCACACGCTAAGAGCGCTGGGGGTGTAGTTTGCGCACGTACAATCACGAACAAAATTCATAAAAAATAAAAATTAAAAAGCACGTATAAAAATGTAAATAATATATTTTATTCCCTTATTTAATATTTTAATACATTTAATTTAATACATAAATACATTGCTTAAGACAAAATAATAGTTTGAACTTGCACTCCAATTATAGCTACACATCGTATTAATTTAGAAGAAAGGTCCACATAATGTACATTTTTATTAAAAATACGTTTAAATTTGATATACACACTATTGGGTTGTGAGTTGCAATGATATTAATATACAATTTTCTTCATTTTGGTGTCCCATATTGTGGTTTAGGTATGTTTGTTAAATTAGTTACGACTACTATTATATTTTATTTTTTTTCAGTTTTGTTTTTGTTATTATAAGCACAGGCTATAATTGACTTGAGTTTGATTGAATTGAGTTTCGTATGGCTGTCTTCTCGTCATATGCCTTCCCGAAGCCAAAAGTAGATTCTGACGATGAACAAGTGCATGCCAAGTCCATGCCTACGTTAATAAAGGATTTTCATTTCATTTCATTTCATTGATCTTAACTATACATGTGGTCATCATAGAATACAATATATACGCAGTTACCGAGTGAAAAGGAAGTAGTTATTCACCCTTGTCTTTCCTCCATTACAATTAAACAGCAAAGTACGCATCTCGAGTTCAGCGTTCTTTATTCGTGGTGCGTACATCGCCAGCCTACCCAATAACAAATGGGGTAATTTAAAAAGAAAATATTCATAACCAAAATTCCATTTCTTTCATTACCCAAGGGATTTAGAATGAGACCAAATGTCTATACTCGTAACTCAGTCATGTTACGGACACCCTTTATAATATATATTCAAATATAAATATGTATTAAGTGTAGGTAGTCAAATCTATATCTGTACTAATATTATAAAGTATGTTTGTTTGTTTCCCAAGAGGCTATAGGATTATTTTTTCATTAATTTTAATAGCCCAATATAATAGCATTAATTTAGGGTGGTGTTGAAAACGCGAGGTATGGATATTTTAACTAATTTAAAAGGTTCCCTATGGATTTTTTTTGAGAAACCTGTGAGGTCAGCAGTCGCCTCCACTATGCCGGCTTGAGGAGACGAGCATGTACCATCTAGATTGACAGTGCACACTCCTCTCGTTATACCTGGCTACTTCAAACTATTCCCGAAACGCGACACGGTCACTTCACGGGTGTTACATTCGAAAGTGGTGGTACTGCCCCAGGACGGCAGACTGGACTAATAACATCATCAGTTTGCCTACCACTCTTCAATAGTGCCTATAGGCACTGAGCGACCAAAGTACATATAACAAAGTTACATTGGTACTGGTCAGAATTAGCGAGGTTCGAACACGGGTCTCATCGAACGTGAGTTCACGCGTCTTACCGCTAGACCACGGCCGCTCTTATAACGGAAATGTTAATTACATAAAACCAATTATAAGCACACGAAGTTGCGGGTAACATCTAGTATTATAATATTTTCTTCCATAATCCTATTTAGGTTTGCGTGTTACAAGGACAATTCTCGGGGGAAATTTGTCGCGAAATCTCTACGTGTTGACTTAACCAATAGATATTTTGAATCCAATATTACTGTTAAGTTTTCCATATCGATATCTAA
The DNA here is from genome assembly GCA_948150575.1 of Tinea pellionella. Taxonomy (NCBI): domain Eukaryota; kingdom Metazoa; phylum Arthropoda; class Insecta; order Lepidoptera; family Tineidae; genus Tinea; species Tinea pellionella. The sequence continues at coordinate 861,434 of OX411253.1, forward strand.
AATAACTAAGTACAACACTACGCCAAATGTTGTTTGCTTCGGTCTTTGAGTGGGATTTTTTTTATTGTTGTTCGGCATATGACAACACTCCGTCTGATGTAAAGCTAGAGTGCGGTCCATGAGAGGAAGCAACTGCTACCACAGATAGATTTCTTCTTCTTGCTATGCCGGCTTGAGGAGACGAATGTGGACCATCCAGATTGATGGTACATATGTCGAGCTACTAGAAAAAAATGACGCTACGTGATATTTTCAATCAAAATTAACTCTTTAATTCTTTTAAATTCAATTCTATAATATTTGCGAAAATCCTAAGAGATTTATGAACATAAAATTTTAAAATTAACAATCCGCCTGATGTAAAGCTAGAGTGCGGTCCATGAATGGAAACAACTGCTACTACAGAGAAGTCTCTACGGGCAGCAGTCGCCTCCACTATGCCGGCTTGAGGAGACGAACATGTACTATCTAGATTGACAGTGCACACTCCTCTCGTTATACCTGGCTACGTTCAAACTATTCCCGAAACGCGACAAGGTCACTTCACGGGTGTTACATTCGAAAGTGGTCGATAGGCTGGACAAATTACCATCATCAGTCTGCCTACCACTCTTTAATAGTGCCTATAGGCACTGAGCGACCAAAGTACGTATAACAAAGTTACATTGGTACCGGTCAGAATTAGCGAGATTCGAACACGGGTCTCATCCATCGTGAGTTCACGCGTCTTACCGCTAGACCACGGCCGCTCTGGCTTTAAAAAAAGCTTGTCGTTTCAAACTGAATTTGAAACGGGAGAGAGAAATTATTGTTGTACTCTACACATTAGTTCCCAGTGCAAACAATAACGTTGTTACAAAGGAGGTTTCTTAGGCTCCACAATTCTATTCATCGTGTGGGCGTCACTTTTCTATTTAGGTCATGTGTAGACGGCAAATAAAAACAATCCTTATTTCGCCTTACCAGCTTTAACGTCGATATTAATGACTGCATCCAACTGCGCGATAATTAGCGCGTTAATAATTGTTATGGCCACAATTAGTTAAAATGCAGGCGGAGGCGTAGCATTAGATTTATAATTCACTATTTTTAGTCCGGGATTGCACTGCATTTGTAGTTCATGCCACAGATAATTTTTTGGAGTTAGCAATTACCTCCGCTATGCCGGTTTGTTGAGAAAAATATTCATTTACCAAATTAATCAAGCTTCTCTTCTTGTTATACTCGCTAAATACTAACCTAAATTTTTAACTTGCCCATGCGTTTCGGGAATAGTTTGAAAGTAGCCAGGTGTAGCGTGAGGAGTGTACACTGTTAATCTAGATGGTACATGCTCGTCTCCTCAAGCCGGCATAGTGGAGGTTACTGCTGCCCGTACAGGTTTCTCTATAGTAGCAGTTGTTTCCACTCATGAACCGCACTCTAGCTTTACATCAGGCGGAGTGTTGTCACATGCCGAGCTACAATAAAAAAAGGATCAGGGTATTTAATTTTAAGGTTAGATAATTGAGTGTATGTATACGTGTTTTTGTACATTAGTACAAAACAATGGCTGATATTTATTGTTTGCTCTAGAAATCAAATATTGGTTACAATTATGATGAAATTCAAGAGCCTAATGAAAATGTGGAAAAATGACTGCTTACCCTATTAGCTAAAACCAGATGTGAAGTTTCATCTCAATCACATCTGCAACGCAACTTGTTTAATCTATGAAAAAAAAAAACAATATACGAGTACCTTCATTAATTGAAACGATAACGTTTCTCCTGAACTACATTCGCCTTAATAAGTCTAAAAAATCTGCGTATTGTTCTAAATTATCTACGTCTTTATGGAATAGTTAGTTTTATTTCTTATTTCACATTCATTTCCTTTATAATAGAAGGCAGGTGTTTTATTTATCATCTTTGCTTCTACAACTGCTCTAACTAGATGTCTAATAATGTATTGTTATTACACAAATTTTAATTTCTCTTTAACTGTGTTTATAGTTTTGTTAACTGTATACTTATCTGGTAAGTTTTATATTCTAACCTTTTTAAATGAAGGGCTGCGTGGAATTTCGACGTGGTCACTGTTTAGCTTAGTGGTTCTGCATGCAATCGAAAGCCAGAGGATTCGGTTTCCGTCTCAGCTCGGTTTCTTTGGGACTAGCTTTGTGTGACGGGAGGAAACCGCACTCTGGATTAACATTAAAGGCCGACTGCTACTTGTACAAAATAAAACATTCAAGTGTCAAATTTCAGAACAACATGCAACAGAGAAATCACTAAAGGAAATACCAACACATTTTGAGTTGAGTGATGATGACCCAACGGGACAATTCAAGAAATACGTAAAAGAAATCCAGAAACTAAATAAAAATCAGAACGTAAACCTAAAATATAAAGTTGCAATCGAAACAAATACAGTACCGAACAAACCTTCGAAAAAGAAATGGCTATTTCAGAATCGATCTAAAAAATTTAACGTACCATTAAAAATTAAACATATGAAGAAAACTAATTATTTAGCTTTAATAAAAAAGAAGATGGAGAGTCAAGTGGAGAAGAGAATAAAGGAAAGTGAAATGAAGATGCCTTCAACCGACATAATTCGTATAATAACCACGAAGCGGCCACCAATAATGAAATACAAACCAGTTCTTAATAAACTTAAGACTAACTTCAAAAAACGAGTCATACCTGTAAAGTCACCTGTTATAACATTAACTTAGGTAATTATTTTATTTGTAGTTATAGTTATTATAAATAAATTATTTTAGATCAGTTCTGCCTTATCTCTAACAGGTTTCAAAAAAATCACATTATAGAGCGGTAGGCAGACTGATGATGATTATTTGCTCAGTCTGCAATCCAAGAGTAGTTAGCTTCATTTTCAAGTAGAGCACTCGTTTTACGATCAGTACATTCGTCTCCGTGAGCCGGTAAAGTAGAGACGAATGCATTTTTCTGTAGCAGTTATCTTCGCTTATGGCCCGCCGGAGTGTCGCCAGATTGTTATAAAAAAACGTAATTTTTCTTGTTAGAATGAAAAAAAAAGGTTTCAATGGTAATTTAATTTACGCGAACGAAATAAATGGACGATAACAATTAACATTACATGAAAAGGGCTAACCACACTTAAAATGTTCGCGTCAGAATAAGGAAGCATTTGATTAAATATCCATCTCATCCGGAGAGAGTTCACCTCGAAACGATGGAAGCAAATTAAACTTTTATTGTGGTCTCATCCCCGGATGGAGTAAAAAAAAACGGAGTAAAGTTCTGAAAATCTAAAAAGCTTAATTTACATGTAGATAAAACTAACGAGTACCTAAAGCTGTTATTATTTACAACACAACCTGGACAGCCATTTGACCAGGATAATAATAATAACAATAATAATAAAACTCTTTATTGTGCAAAAAAAAAAACAGAACATACATTTATCGAAAATTAGGTAACACAATAGGCGGCCTTATTACTGAGCAGCAATTTCTTCCAGGCAACCTATAGAGGATGGAGAATAGTATAAGAGAAAGAAACAAAGTGTCCACAATAGAAAATAAATAAATAAATAAATAGAGTATATATATAAAATAATAAAATACTTATAAGATATTTGTATTTAGAAGGAAGAAGTAATTGAGGAGAAGAGAATATTAGGGACAAGTAGATAGGTAGTATTCTTTTATTTTTCTTTTAAATATGGCCTGTGATTCTGCTCTTCTGATAGTGACCGATATTGTTATTGGATATTGTTCTTTTTCTCGGAGGCACCAGAGGACTAGCAGTTAATTTTTTATTTGAATTGTCTTGATGTCTTTTTGTATTGATTTTTAACTTGATTAGTTAGAATAGGTTTCTAGTTTCAATTTACAGCTATAACTTGGAGCTCAGAAAGGAAAAATATTAGTTTTTTTTTTAAATTGACTAAGATTTCATTTATCTCAACTATTTCAAAAAATTCTAATGAAACTGAGGGCTCAGTAAATCTTTAAAAAATTTCAAATAAATTAATTCAGTTAACCCTACATCTTTTTTTTATTATTATTGTAGCTCGGCATGTGACAACACTCCGCCTGGTGTAAAGGTAGAGTGAGGTCCATGAATGGAAACAACTGCTACTACAGAGAAACCTGTCGCCTCCACTATGCCGGCTTGAGGAGACGAGCATGTACCATCTTAGATTGACAGTGCACACTCCTCTTGTTATACCTGGCTACTTTCAAACTATTCCGGAAACGCGACAAAGTGACTTTACGGGTGTTACATTCTAAAGTGGTGGTACTACACCAGGACGGCAAACTGGACAAATAACCATCATTAGTCTGCCTACCACTCTTTAATAGTGCCTATAGGCACTGAGCGACCAAAAGTGACATTAGTACCGGTCAGAATTAGCGAGGTTCGAACACGGGTCTCATCGATCGTGAGTTCACGCGTCTTACCGCTAGCCCACAGCCGCTCATCTAGACTCTTAAAGTCAGCTCAGAGTTTCTTTTTTAAACTAAATGTTCCTAATCCATTCTATTCATGTGTGTCCTACCTTCAGGTTGATATTTAATTTTGTGCAGTGCGTATTTTTTGAAACCTCGTGGGCTTTATGTACCATTTCCGTTCGCACAAGGCCGCGGAATGTGAATCAGTGTGTGATCTGAATAAAGAGGGACGTGATATTACCCTAGAGCTAAGAAAATACTGCTGTTAAGCGAACTGCTGACAAATTATAAAAAATAAATAATGCATGATTCTTCTCCATTTTCCATTTCTGCCCTCCAACCCTTAGTTTCAAGTATTTCTTGTGACACATTATTATTATTATTTATTTTTACATATTCTCGGTCTGTAGCCGGTTACTAACATGTTCGCGGGCCTAGGCCAAGGGAACAGTATTGGTCGGATGGTGATAGGTGTTTGTTTGCAAGAATTTGCGGACAATTCTGCAGATGTTCAGTATGGTGACCTTCTGTAATGCTATATATGTTTTTATTATTATTATTTTATGACATTTATTATTATTGTGTAAAATTTGACCTCATTAGTATTTTTTTAATGTTTAATTATTTCTTAGTTTGTAAATAAAGTGTCAATTCTAGCGGGGTGTCACATTTGTTTGAAAAATTGTGTGACTCGATTTATTAGCCCTAATTTTTAGACACTATGCTAGTTCCCAGCTTTAGGTTGGGTTAATGTTTCTCGATTATTTATTTTGAAACTTGATATACCGCATCCAGGTGTGCAGAGACTCTTTGAAATATAATGAAACTGTACAGCACGTGCTCCTGGAGCGTAGCAGTATTGATAATTGATATACCGGAGGCCGGAACGTCGATGGCGTACTGAAGCCCGGAGCCGCAGTAACATAATACCGCATCCAAAATTATATTCTTAAACATTGTATGGCTAAAAATTTGGGCTAAAACATGTTTCATAAACGGGCTTTCCGTTCGCCCTCTGGTGGCGTCGGCGTGAAACAAAACTGGCTCAACCACTACTAGTCGTGGTTCGTTGCAAAAGGTACTAAATTAGTCCGAATTGATATTGAGTTTTTATTTACATTTATGCATAATTAAATATTAATTTATATTTTATTTTAAATTCTTTTCTAGTGTCACCATTTCACAATTTTTTTTTTATATTTAACTCCAGAATATTGTGTGGGTTGTTAAAAACCTAATGATGCATCCACACTAAAATTACTTCTTGTGGAGCAACGTTTGCTGGTGTTAGTAGACCATAAATGTAGAGTATATGTTGTAAGATACATATTCATATTGCAAAACGTCGCTTAAAAAAGGGTAACTTCAGTGTGACAAAATCCGTAATTATTTTTTTATTTGAAAATAATATTTTTTCTTGCGTCTTTTTTCTATAATAGCGTAGAAAGTGCGCGGACCGTTTTTATTGCTCTCCGTGAGATGCATATTAGGATTACTGTAACACTAGGCTACACTGACTTTTGGCTCACTACATGCATGTATTTTTAACGCATAAATATTATTTCATATCTATCTAGTACGTGAAGTGCCGTGAAGATTAAAGTTATAAATTATCCGACTTGAGGAGACGAGCATGTACCGTCTAGATTATTTTTTTAAAATTTGTTTTTGATATTTGATTGATTTTATACCTAGTTACTTTTAAACTATTCTCGAAACGCCACAATGTCACTTTACGGGTGTTACATTCGCAAGTGGCGGTACTACCCCAGGACGGTAGACTGGACAATTAACGATCATCAGTCTGCCTACCACTCTTTAATAGTGCCTATAGGCACTGAGCGACCAAAGTACATATAACAAAGTTACATTAGTTACATCAGAATTAGCTCGAACACGGGTCTCATCGATCGTGAGTTCACGCGTCATACCGCTTGACCACGGCCGCTTTGAAAGTAGTCAGGTATAGCGAGAGGAGTGTGCACTATCAATCTAGATGGTGCATACTCGTCTCCTCAAGCCGCCACAGCGGAGGTGACTGTAGAGATTTCTGTGTCGAAATATAATATCTTTCCCGAAACCAGGGTGAGTTTCAGGTTATGAGAATGTTTGTATTAGGTACTTTAAACAAAATAATGTAAAATTCATATAGAAAAAGTATTTACATGCGTTCTTTGAAGTCAACTTTGTTGAAATACAGTTTGCATCATTCAACCACAGCCTTAGGAGATAGAACTGAAAATATTGTGTCTGAAAACAGCTTACTGTTTGATGCATCGAGCTGGAGATAGCTGCCGGCACTTACCTCATGTTCTTAGGACCAAGTTATAGTGCTGTCACTATGTAGCATATCGATGAACATTTTTAATTTAATATAATATTATTATTATTTTACTTTTTTTTTAAATAATCATTAGAAGTAGTCGTCTAAGAATTTTCACTCAATGATACATAAAAACTAGGTTCGATTCTGATTCTTCAAGTGAGATAAGACTAAATTGTTAATTAAAAAAAAAACTTATTTAAAGGTTTATTTTATTTAACGTTTTAATTATATCATTTAACCATTAATTTATAATGATTTTAAAATACTTGTGGCAACCACTTACACAGAAAATATAATATATTAATACTATTTAGCTTTAATACTTGAATTTGTAGGTTTTTGTCTATACTATAAGTTATTTTTTATTATTTGTTAAACTTTTGTTTTTCTTGTGATGATACACAATTTGATGTTTTTTTATTATTTTTTATACATGTATATATTTTTTTCTCTGCTTTACCGTTGTCGGACTTGCATTTAATTTTTATTCATTATTGTTAGTACTTTCTCGGCACTTTTGGGTTACTTAGCATGTAATTCTTTTATTTTGTAAACAATTTTTTTGTTGCCAAAATAAAATAAATAAATAAATAAATTATTTGTTAATTTTATTTATATGTAATGTCGCTACAAAATTAAGATATCTTTGTATTTCTGCGTCACGCAGGAAATATATATGGAAAAAAACGGGTTGTGTACAACACTATTGGGTTGTAAAAGGTGATAGTGCTGTAGTGCAAAGCGTCGATGCTATCTCGACTACTTCTTCATAGTTGCAGTAGAGTCTCAGATAAGCTCACTCACTACGAAGAACTAATGTAAACCGGTTAAACGCCAACCCTTTTAAGATAGCATTTTACAAATATGAAGCATTTCAAGGAACAAATGTGTTTTCTTTTATTCACCTACTTTTTATCCGGTTTTATTTTATTTCTCTCATAAAGAATGGTAGGCAGACTGATGGCTTAACTTAGTCGCTTCAGTAATTTGGAAGTAGGCATAGCGGAGAGCTGTCTGCCGAAATTCTTTAACCACTTTCGTAATAGTCTTATGCAGTGGCGGATTTACAGATTTGCGGCTATTCAATTTTTGCCGCCTCCGAATTTTGATACCTTAGTCACCAATTACAATTTCTATCATTGAGAACTAAGGTATCGTGTTAGATCCTTGATTATTTTTACAGCAAAGAAATATCAAAAAACATTAATTTTGTAAATCGAAATAAAAAAATTATAAACTAAATCTGCCGCCCCTTAAAATTTGTCGCCCTAAGCTTGCCCTCAGCCTGCTGGTAAATCCATCACTGGTCTTATGGTCTCCGCTTATTTAAAAAATGACACCGATTTAGTAGTAAAATATGAATGTAGATAAATAATGAGAGCGGTCGTGGTCTAGCGGTAAGACGCGTGAACTCACGATCGATGAGACCCGTGTTCGAACCTCACTAATTCTGACCGGTATCAATGTAACTTTGTTATATGTACTTTGGTCGCTCAGTACCTATAGGCATCATTAAAGAGTGGTAAGCAGACTGATGATAGTTATTTGTCCAGTCTGTCGTCCTGGGGTAGTACCACCACTTTCGAATGTAACACCCGTGAAGTGACCTTGTCGCGTTTCGGGAATAGTTTGAAAGTAGCCAGGTATAAAAAAGGAGTGTGCACTGTCAATCTAGATGGTACATGCTCGTCTCCTCAAGCCGGTATAGTGGAGGCGACTGCTACCCGTAGAGATTTATCTGTAATAGTAGTTGTTTCCATTCATGGACCGCACTCTAGCTTTACATCAGGCGGAGTGTTGTCACATGCCGAGCTACAATAAAAATAAAAAACTGAAAAGCTCAACCCAATACGTAAAGCGGGCTACTCACTGTTAGTTAAAAGTGAACGTGTGTAGCCCGCTTAAGTAGCTGTAGTTGGCACGGATGTACCCACAAGACTTATCATTTAAATGGACTACAATAAATTTACACTCAATTTGCGTTGTTATTTATCGTCGCAGAGAAAAATGTATTTTAATTTTGTGCAGCAGTTTAAATTAACAAATAGTTTTATACGAGTATGTTGATATGTTATTAATAAATAGTCGTATAGCTATTTATCTCATTGTATTTTGTGTAAGACATATTGTAATATGACAATGACAATTGTGATATCTGTCAGGTCCTCCGTCGCTATTTTCGTAGTCCGTAGCTGGACCTGGTGTATCTGTCAGTCCTCCACCGGTATTTACTTGGGTGCATATACTCGCCCTCTGTTCCACAGGTATCTTTGTAAAATATTGTATAGTGTCATTTTACATTTTAACTGCATCGGTTCATGGCGGTTCTGTGGGGTGGGGTATTCGTTTAAGACTTTTTGTATAATTATTTTGATTTCGGTGATCGTTTGTTCTGTGCAGTGTCTATTCTCCAATTCTTGTTCGAACTCTTCGTCAGGTACTAGTAGTTCATACTCATCCTGTATTTTATTGTTTTTTTCTTGAAACTGTTTTATCTTTCAGACGTACTTTCGTTTCGCGTAATTGTATTGCGTTTGTTGTCAAGTGAGTGTGTAGACGGGTGATCTGACCTTTAACCGAGCTGCGTACTTTTTTTAGTTTAGCAATGTCCATCATTATCCTCGTCGCCACTAATAAATAGTCGTATAGCTATTTATCTCATTGTATTTTGTGTAAGACATATTGTAATATGACAATGACAATTGTGATATCTGTCAGTTATATTGTTATACTTTTTTATAGTAGTTTGGGATATACTCCGTCTTATAGAGATGATAAAGTGCGGTCTATGAACGGAAACAACTGCTACTACAGATGCCGGCTTGAGAAAACGAATGAACACCATTCATGAAACGCAACAAGGTCACTGCACCGGCGTTGCATTCGAATGTAACACCCGTGTTGTAAATTTATACGAACTCCTAGACTATGATTCTACTACTGCTATTACTGTTACACATAAATAACTTCATTAACAATTATGATTAAGATATTTTAACCACGTTACTAGTTTTCTAACTACCCTAAGTTCTAATTTATTAGTTAGAAACATGCATAACTGCAGTAGTTATAAGTCGATTAATAACATGAATTTACATTGTTAATGGGTTGTAAATAACCAACATTATAACTTATTATAACTGAATAAAAGATCGGCTACACTTTGAATATTAGTGGCCGTGGTCTAGCGGTAGAATACGTGAAATCGATGAGACATGTTTTCAAATTTTCTTTTTTTATTATAGCTCGGCATGTGACAACACTCCGCCTGATGTAAAGCTAGAGTGCGGTCCATGAATGGAAACAACTGCTACTACAGTACTAAATCACTACAGGCAGCAGTCACCTCCACTATGCCGGCTTGAGGAGAGGAGCATGTAGCACCTAGATTGACAGTGCACACTCGTATCGTTATACCTGGCTATTCAAACTATTCCCGAAACGCGACAAGGTTACTTCACGGGTGATGCATTCGAAAGTGGTGGCAAAATATTTTAATTTCATTTAAAATATTAGCCGAGTACGTTTTATTATAATGTTGTATATACATAGTGAAATATATTCTTACCAATGAATGTACACAGCTCGCAATTTCTTCCGCACATCCAATGATATGCTTTGCGGATGTGCTCTTGTTCGTGTAAAAATCTGAGAAATTTTCACTTTAATTTTCAAAGCTTTGTGTTAGAAATTGGGCGCTCAAATCTTAAATGTGATATTTGCGGTGAGTTAGTTCTCCTACCCTACTCTAGTGTTTGAATCAATTAAAATAAATATACGGCAAAGTACAACACTAATCTGGGGGCCTACTCCAAGATTTTTCATTAATTTTCGAAATAATAAATTGTTATGATCGAATGAAAACGAAACTTCGTGAGTTGTGAATATTTTTTTTTTTTTAATTGTAGCTCGGCATGTGACAACACTCCGCCTGATGTAAAGCTAGAGTGCGGTCCATGAATGGAAACAACTGCTACCACAGAGAAACCTGTGCGGGTAGCAGTCGCCTCCACTATGCCGGCTTGAGGAGACGAGCATGTACCATCTTAGATTGACAGTGCACACTTCTCTCGTTATACCTGGCTACTTTCAAACTATTCCCGAAACACGACAAAGTCACTTCACGGGTGTTACATTCGAAAGTGGTGGTACTACCCCAGGACGGCAGATTGGACAAATAACCATCATCAGTCTGCCTACCACTCTTATAGAATAGACCGAATAATATTATATTAATAAATATGTATTACAAATAAAATATTTGTTTCGATTGAGAATCAAATTCGGACCTGTTGTCTGTACACGAGAGCGTTCGATCTTGTAATTTAAAGAAATAATTTAATGTATGTTAGAACAAAAATTTTGTTGCAGCGTGTAAACTTTTAAAAAGTGGAAAAAGCTCGGCAATAAAGGCTAGTTCATTGCAACATTTCACAAGTAATTTATGAGTGCAGTAAGAATGCATTTTGATTCGCGTTACAACATTGGAAAAATTAATGGTGCGCGCAGGTCGAGTGCCGTCCGCTGTGGTTATTTATTTGTTTACTTTATTTTAATATAAATATACTGGACGTTTAAATGCATGGATTTTAATTATACAATACTTTTTCAAATTTATTTTACGTTCCTTATTTGCGATATACATAAATTGTGCTTTGTAAATTACCTCTTAAAGAATGGTAGGTTTAATTGAAGGTTATTATCACGAACTGCGCTCCCACTAGTTAGGAGTAACGCTTGTAAAGTAACTTAGTCGCCTTTCTGAATTAGGTTGGAAGTAGTTGTCGGGTAGACTCGTCTCGCGAAACATCTGTGGTAGGAGATTTCTCCGCTTATGTATCTTATGTAGGAGCGTGGTGCCGGGCTACTTAAAAAACATACCAAAATTCGTGCATATTTTCATACCAGATATTTACTGAAAAAAAAGCATTCATAAATATTCTTATTGTTACATAACATCATTAATTTCAGTATAAAATATAACCTAACTGTAATAATGAAAGCATTTATTTTCTTCAGAGGTAAAAAACGTAAGATTTTTCAGAGGCTGTTATTGAATTCCCGCTCCAGACAACTTGATTTATACTCTTCCTGTAATTTGACGTGACGTTTCTTTTTTTCAGCGTTATAAATGTAAAGTTTATCACCCTTATAAAATCGGGTCCCGTCTGTTATCGTGATTAACAGTCGAGGGTCCATAAACGTTGTTTTTATGGTGTAGTTTTAAAAACCGTGGTCTAGATTTCTAGAGTAAGGGCGCGAGAACTCACGATCGATAAGACCTGTGTTCAAAACTCGTTAAATTCTGTCTAATGTAACCACATTTTATGCACAATCGGCTCCGTCGCCTCCACTATGTCGGCTTGAGACGAGCATGTACCATCTTAGATTGACAGTGCACACTCCTCTAGTTATACCTGGCTTCTTTCAAACTATTCCCGAAACGCGACAAGGTCACTTCACGGGTGTTACATTCGAAAGTGGTGGTACTACCCCAAGACGACAGGCTTAAATACGATTTTAGGCGGAAGTCTAGACGCGTCATAAAAACTAGCTTATAATATAACTTTGAAAATAAAAAGAACATTAAATTTCTATGCGAAAGTGTAGAAAAATTCAATCAAAACAGGAACAAAGTAGAAGTAATGAAACTCCTTCTATTTTGTAACTTCAAAGGCAACAAAGTCAAAGAAAATTAAATCTAAGTTATTCCAATAAAAGCTAATAAAACTATAATCTATTTCATTATTTAGGTAAAGAAGGGACTTTCCACTACTATTATATGTAAAACGATAAAATTTAATAGGTCTTGTGATTTTTAGATATGTAGAAGCAATATATAAATCGGTCGTATTATAATTTGTTTTGGTGGAGTTCTTCTTTCAATGTCATTGTTAAACTTAGGCCTTTGATGGATACACACGGGGACACAAAATTATAAAAAATCATCATGTAGATTTTAATGCGAATTATAAGTAAAATATCAAATTACTCCGCCTGATGTAAAGCTAGAGTGCGGTCCATGGATGAAAACAACTGCTATTAAAAACAAATTTCTAGAGACAGTAGTTGCGTAGATACTGCACACTCCTCTCGTTATACCTGGCTACTTTCAAACTGATCTTGAAACGCGACATGGTCACTTCACGGGTGCTACATTCGAAAGTGGTGGTACTACCCCAGGAGCAACCATCATCAGTCTGCCTACCAGCCTTGAATGGTTTAATTTAAATCTGTATTTTTATTACAATCATTGGGGTTATTAGCTAAGCCAAATCTGTCTAAAATTAACTCTTTAGCAAAACAATATATGTATTAAAAATAAATGGCAATAATTATATTTGTTAAACGCCCAATTCAGGGCAGTTATAAAGCTAGTATTAACGTAATATAGAAGAACAAATGCAAATGTTAACCAATAACAATACAAATAAAATATTTGATTCGGTTCGTTTTAACTGGAAAATATACCTACTATACCATAAATAATAAGGTTATATTACCGTGCGTATTACTGTATCTATGTATACTTAGTTATTATTATGGATATAAATGGAGACGTGACGATCTTGTTTGATGACAGTTTTCTGGCGTCTACAAACTTTCTGAACAAATAAAACTATACCTATTACATTTCATTATAATCTACTATCTAGTTATAAGTACGTATATGACGATAAAATAAAAAGCTATTTAGAAAAAAATGGTAAATTAATTATAATATAAATTATTTACATTTATCATTTTTAATTTACAAAATAAAAATAAATTAATAGGCTGACTGTACCCGGCGCTGTCTGGGCTTATCAAGTTAACTAAAAGTATGAAACTTTTCTCCTCATACCTCTCGCTTTCACCCCCATGCAATAACCCGTGAGAAAGAGCGAGATGAACGTATAATAGAAAAACGACTGAACGTTTTTTGAACTAACAATTTATATAATATATATAATTATATAAGTACTTATGGTCCTATTTTTATACAGTTTGGGTCGGATTATGCTTACCACTTTTTATAGAGGTTTTTTAATCTTAATAAATTTCATCATTATTAGTTCATCCGCGAAAATGACTTCAGAATAATGAGTTCGCAAGGAAACTTTATGGCTTTTGACTTTAGCCATTAATCGTGGTCGTGTGAATAGTGTAGGACCCGTTCGACACCAATCAGAGAACCCGTTAGTGCCCGACTGACCCATTTCTTTTTACCTATCTACATTCCTTTACCGCTAGACCACGGCCGCTATTATTAAATGTCGATTGATATTTTTATAGTACTAAGGTCCGTTTGCACACGTTTGCAAAAGTATCATTTCTTAATTTACAAGTCTCCGTGACAGTTTTATCAAAATCTTAAACAATTGGGTCTCAAATTACTGGTCAGTTAGATACTAATACCAAAAGTCACTTTTGATGTGAACTTAGCTGAATCATTTCTTTACTTTCTAATGCTTCAAAGTGTTGACATCAATACATTAAATTTTGTCTAAATTTATAGAATTTATATTGATAGGTTTTATTAATGTAGGCTGGACGTTTTCAAGATATATTAGAAATAATATATTTTTTACTTTACCTTTAGTTCTTAATTCGTACTTTTTAATACTTATAAGTATATATGTATTACTATTTCTATAATATTATTTCACATAATATGATCTTAGAGCTAGAGCATGTGTGAAGAAAATGAATAATGCGAATGAAACGAAAGAGGCATGTGCTGGGAAATAAAAACATCAAAATTACTGATTCATAATTAGTTAGTAAATCTATCTGTAGTCTTATAATCTATTGTTAATAATAAATGCGTGTAATATAAACGTAACTATTTCCCTGTCTATATTTCATAAGTAAATATAAGTCGTAAATGTACAAATTCAATTATTTTCTCTAATAACATATATAATGTAAGAATTGACGGTTCTCTTACGGCACAGATGCTGGTAACGGTCTCTGAGACAAATTGTTTTATCGAAAATTACTTTCTTCCGGAACCAAAAGAGACGTGGAAAAATTTCCATTTTTCCAATGGAGATGTAGGGAAAAACCCGCCAAATGTTAGGTTATGCCTCATTTCCAATTTAATCCATGAACTTTGGCTGAATTCTTTCATGTGATTACATTTGACGTGTGGCTCGATGGAGTTCTATTCTGTTTAACGAATCGGCATGTAACGACTTATTTTTTACATTTTTTATTTTTATTTGTAGTTAAAATGTACTAAAAGTGGATAGCGTACATAATATTTTCATTCAAAATTTAGTGATATTTATTTATTTATTATATTTTTTATTTTAAAAAAATGATTGTACATATTTCATTTTTTTTGTAATTGGATTGTATTTTTTTCAAAATTCAATTATTTTTTAAGCTATATAAGTTCAGATTTGCCCGTAACAATTACGATAAATCAAATAATAAGCTGAGAATAGCTGCATTAGGATTCAGGTGGTATTTGGAGTTTTTCAATCCACTGCCAAAAGATTTTTTCCTGTGAATTACTTTGAGAATTTTCCTTGTATAGTTGCTCGAATTATCAAACAGTGTAAGTCAATATTTCACACTTTATATTTTTTTTAGGTTTGTGGTAAATAGAGTGACTACTTAAATGGAAATGGTCTGGGCATATTGCTAGAGATAGAGATGACAGATGGACTAATAGATTAATACACTGGTACCCAAAGGACGAATTAGGAAGTCGCGGAAGCCAAGGAAACGCTGGGTAGACGACATAGTCTCATTTGCTGGTACCCAGTGGACAAGACTAGCTCACAACAGAGACGTTTGGAGATCGATGGACGAGGCCTACACCCGTCACTGGGTGTCCCAACTTAGATATTTTTTAGTTTTTGTTACTTTATTTTACTTATTAGTCCAGTCTGCCGTCCTGGGGTAGTACCACCACTTTCGAATGTAACACCCGTGAAGTGTCTTTGTCGCGTTTCGGGAATCTCGTATAACAAGAGGAGTGTGCACTGTCAATCTAGGATGGTACATGCTCGTCTCCTCAAGCCGGCGTAGTGAAGGCGACTGCTGCCCGCACAGGTTTCTCTGTAGTAGCAGTTGTTTCCATTCATGGACCGCACTCTAGCTTTACATCAGGCGGAGTGTTGTCACATGCCGAAATTATAACTATTTAAACATTATTCAGGCATTATATCTAATTTTTAGTATAAAATACCTTAAATAAAAACAGACGACTGGTTGCAATCAGAAAAATTAATTGTATGTACTATTGTTTGTAATGTTATGTAACTAGGAATCTTTGGGAATTAAAAGGCTTATTATTATTATTAAACAGAGTGACAATGGTTATTAGCTCAGTCGGCTGCCATGCCAACTTGAATGGTGCATATTCATCACAGAATAAAAAAATCTAACTTTTTCTAAGATGTAGCAATTTAAACATTTATTTTGTTGGTTACACCGTATTGCCACTTCACTGATGAAGTGTATGTAGTGAGTACGCAAGTGAATTTCGCTTTCCTGTGTGTATAAATCATATTTACCTGTTCATTTTGGTGTTAAGATAGATAACCCCTTCAAATGTTCTCTAAAGCTCAATTCACTTGTTATAGATATTTATGTGTATTGTATTATATTATATGGTATGTATGTATTATATTCTATCTATTTTGTAATTTTTTTTTTCATTGCACTGTAGAAATCTCCGCCAACACCAACAAAGGTTAGCTGGTAGACATTAAGCTCGCCTATGTACAATTGTGCAATAAAGTGTTTTTTTATTTTAGCACGTCATATGACCGCACTCCGCCTGATGTTAGACTGCTGTCTGAGAAGGGGATCTGCAGACAGCAGTCGCGTCCGCTATGCCGGCTTGGTAAGATATGCCTCTTCACACTGCGCTTGAAGGATCCCATGTTATAGGAAGGAGGAAAGACGTGGCTGTTCCCAACCTTCCGGTCGTTCCACAATTTGATGGAATTTATTTATTTCATATAAGTTTATTATTATTAGGATTGTACTATAGGTTATTTTTGATTAATTTTTGACGGTTAAAAAATGGTGGCAGACTGGGCTAATAACCATCATTAGTTTGACTATTACCTGATTGGTAATATAATAAATTCCTTGCGGTACACCCTCTTGGTTTTATTGTAGCTTTTTATATTTTTGTTAAGCTAGAATGCAGTTCATGAACGAAAACAAATGCAGTCGCCTTCGCTATGCTGGTTTGCTAGTGTACACCTGACTACTTCCTACTCCCGAAACGCGACAAGTTCTCTTCACGGGTGTTACATTCGAATGTGGTGGTACTACCCCTGGAAGGCTGTGCTAATAATCATCATCAGTCTGTCTACCAATCTAAGAATCTTATCTTTATTATATTAAATTTTTTTAGTTTTTTTTTTATTGTAGCTCGGCATGTGACAACACTCCGCCTGATGTAAAGCTAGAGTGCGGTCCATGAATGGAAACAACTGCTACTACAGTGATATCTCTACAGGCAGCAGTCGCCTCTATGCCGGCTTGAAGAGACGAGCATGAACCATCCAGATTGACAGTGCACACTCCTCTCGTTATACGTGGCTACTTTAAAACTATTCCCGAAACGCGACAAGGTCACTTCACGGGTGTTACATTCGAAAGTGGTGGTACTGCCCTAGGACGGCAGACTGGGCGAATAACCATCATCAGTCTGCCTACCACTCTTATGAATTATATATCTTATATAGTTAAATTACTCGCTTCCATATTCAATTTTCTTTCTCGTTAATTTACAATATTTTAGTTAACTGAGCGTAGCAATATAAAAGATTGAATGAAAATTTCAAGTTGTTCATCTAGGCTGCATAAAAATTTCGCTTCCAATTAAGTTCGTTATTTATGGGTCTGAACAAATTTACAGTTGCACCCGCAATTTGTTACCATACTGAAGACTTATTCATGAATTGTTTTCAGGATACGTAATTGTTAAAAGTTACACAAATGTTTTTACTGTATTTCGGACTACAATCATCTTCCGTTTGTTGTTAATTTTGTGTGCCCTGAATAACTGCTACCACAGGACAGTCTACAGGTTGATGAAATAAGTGTGCACGATGATCAGTTGCCACTCTTAAATATTAAATAATTATACATAATCTATATACATTTTTTTTTATTCGTACTTCATTTGACATGAACATTTTTAAATAATTAAAAAGAACATCTGTTTTTGTGAGGCAAATAAGTTATGCGTGTCGTACGAATTGTTACGTGTGGACACGCCTGACCTTTTCAGATCAAATTAAATATTTAAATAAAATACTTTTAGATTCGTATTATTTGCTGTATTTTTTTTTATTGTAGCTCGACATGTGACAACACTCCGCCTGATGTAAAGCTAGAGTGCGGTCCATGAATGGAAACAACTGCTACTACAGAGAAATCTCTACGGGCTGCAGTCGCCTCCACTATGCCGACTTTGAGGAGACGAGCATGTACCATCTAGATTGACAGTGCACACTCGTCTCTTATACCTGGCTACTTTCAAACTATTCCCGAAACGCGACAAGGTCGCTTCACGGGTGTTACATTCGAAAGTGGTGGTACTACCCCAGGACGACAGACTGGACAAATAACCATCATCAGTCTGCCTACCACTCTTTAATAGTGCCTAAAGGCACTGAGCGACCAAAGTACATGTAACAAAGTTACATTGGTACCGGTCTTTTAGCGAGGTTCGAACACGGGTCTCATCGATCGTGAGTTCACGCGTCTTACCGCTAGACCACGGCCGCTCAAAATTAAATGTATAACTTCGAAATATGAAAGTTAGTTTAGTAAATAAGTAAAATCATTTAAATATTAATATAATTGTAAGTTTGTAACTTGAAGAACGAGTTTTACGCGACAATGCTAAACTGCAGCATAACGTGGGCGTTATAAACTTTATATGCAAGTTTGTGTGTTTGTTTTCAAAATCATATTGTTAACTTGCAATAATGTATACAATTTTACCGCTAACTTTATGCAAAATTTGCATTTGCATGTATTTTAGCATGTTCTAATTGTCACTTATTTCTATGCTCTGTATGCGGCAGTGGTTTAGCGGTGAAAAGCATGGACCCACATTCAATGAGACCCGGGTTCTTTTTTTTATTGTAGCTTGGCTTATGACAACACTGCGTCTGATGTAATGTCTGAGTGCAGTCCATGAACGGAAACAACTGCTACTACAGAAAAATCTCTACAGGCAGCAGTCGCCTCCGCTATGCGACGAATATGCACCATCTAGGTTGATAGTGTACCTGGCTACTTCCAAACTGTTTCTGAAACGCGACAAGTACACTTCATGGGTGTTACATTCGAAAGTGGTACTACCCCCAGGATGACGGACTCGTTCAAATATTCCTAAAATTCTGATGGGTACCAATGTAACTATGAATATTTTATTTATAAATAAATATGTAAATATTTATATATTGTCTAATAGATTTACTGAAACTAAAACATAGGCGTAGAAGGCGTGAATTTACGATCATTAAGACCCGTGTTCATATCCATAAAATTCTGATCGGTACCAATATAACTGTGTTATTTCAGATACTTTCAGACACGTACAACATAGGTCTCTTCAAATCGAAGGTGAACAGGTACCTCATAGGCAAGCGTGCTCCACCTTAGACCACATCACTGCTTAACACCAGGCAGGGTGTGGTCAAACGCTTGCCTATTAAGCATAAAAAAAAAAAATACTTTGGTCGCTTAGTATCTACATACCACACTATTAAAGAGTGGTAAGCAGATTGATAGTGGTTATTAGCATAGTCTGCCGTCCTGGGAGAGTACCACCATTTTCGTATGTAACATCCGTGAAGTGATGGGAGAGATCAGTTTGAAAGTAGCCAGGTAACGAGAGAAGTGTACACCGTCAACCTGAATGCTGCTCATTCGTCTCTTCAAGCCGGCATAGGTGACTGCTGTCTGCAGAAATTTCTTTGTGGGTAGAGACTAACGTATAATATATTGTAGATTTCTAAGTTCGTTCTAAAGTGCGTAAAGTTCGCAGGCAAACGCATAAACAAGCCACAACGGCTCTTATCTTATTAGTATATTTTATGAGGAAAATTGAACGATGGAAAACAAGAGTACTGGTAGAAGTAAATTAGTGGAATAAATTAAATAAAGTTTTACGGACGAGGTTTGCATTTAATCTGGTTACATTACTTCCATTTATGTTTAAATTAATTTTATTCAATAAATAAATAAATATAATACAATGGTTGACTCCAAATTAAGAAATATGAGCCTTTTTTCTCAATTTCTTCGATGTTTTTTAGTTAATTTTGTATAAAAATATATGTACTTCCTTATTACCAATCAGTTTTTATTTTTAGACCCGGGTTATTGAGTAATTAGATGTTTTCTGATGCAATATTTGAGGTTATTATTATTTTAAATGCTTTAATAAATTTAAGATATCTGTTTTTTTTTTAAATGTAATTAAACATTGTCTATTGATTGGTAAATGATGTGTTTATATAATTGAAATTAATTAATAATAAATCAAGATATTATTTTAGAATATTGTTTTGTTACCAAACTATTAGGTATGAAGTGGGGATAAACTTTGTTTATTTCGCCGTATTTATCACCAAATCTGTTTATTTTTTTTTATCGTATCTCGACATGTAACAACACTTAGCCTGATGTTAAGCCAGACTACGGACGAAGAATGGAAACAACTGCTGCCACAGATAACCGCAGATAGTAGTCATTTCCCCTATGACCTGTTGACAGGGCACTCTCCTCACGTAATACCTGGCTACTTTTTTTTTTTTTTTTTTTTTTTTTATTGTAGCTCGACATGTGACAACACTCCGCCTGATGTAAAGCTAGAGTGCGGTCCATGAATGGAAACAACTGCTACCACAGAGAAATCTCTACGGGCTGCAGTCGCCTCCACTATGCCGGCTCGAGGAGACGAGCATGTACCATCTAGATAGACAGTGCACACTCCTCTCTTATACCTGGCTACTTTCAAACTATTCCCGAAACGCGACAAGGTCACTTCACGGGTGTTACATTCGAAAGTGGTGGTACTGCCCCAGGACGACAGACTGGACAAATAACCATCATCAGTCTGCCTACTACTCTTTAATAGTGCCTATAGGCACTGAGCGACCAAAGTACATATAACAAAGTTACATTGGTACCGGTCTTTAGCGAGGTTCGAACACGGGTCTCATTGATCGTGAGTTCACGCGTCTTACCGCTAGACCACGGCCGCTTAAAACTTTTGAACTTAAAAGGTCACTTCGCAGGCGTCACATTCGAAGCTGGTTATGAAACGCCAGAATCATTATCAGTCTGCCTACCACTTTAATAGTGCCTATAGACACTGAGCGACAAAGTACATATAAAATTGGTACCGGTCAGAAATTAGCGAGGGTCTCATCGATCGCGGGTTTACACGCACCGCTAGACCACAACTGCTGTTTAAAATCCTTAATGTTTTTTTCTTTAAAATATCAATGTTTAGCGAAAATATCTACATAGTGTATACGGAGATTCTAGTAATATTGGAAAGGTTACCGGATGTAAGCCCACGAACATTCTAATATCATCCTTAGTGTATACAGGGTGTATCGGGCAACGTGTAAAAAATTTCAAGCGATGACTCAGTAAGTGATTCTGAGCAGAGATTAATTTACAAAATAAATACTTTTTTTTTATCCAAATGTCCACCTTTTCCTTGTAGAAACATACATACGAGTAATTTGCTACAAACACGTGTAATCATTGTGTCGGCCGGCGGTGCATCAAACGAATGACTTTGCCTTTGATCGACGCCGACAACCTTTGCCGCCTCGCCTTTGATCTCGCGCCGACAAACCAGGTGCCGCCCGGCCCACCTGCAACAACTATTCTGTCAGTTGCCGAATGGCCGCGTAACTGTGTACACGTGCGCGTATTTGTAAGAACGTTTGCGTATTCGTAAGATTTGCGGTGAATGCGAAATAACACTAACGCGACAATGTCACTTTCGAACATTGAACTTTGTGATCGTTCTTTTGTGTGGAGAAAGTGGTGGAAATTTAAGTGCTGCCTTATGTTTGTGGAGAGAACGGTATCCTACACGACTCCGTACGACGCGTATTAAGAATTGTTCAAAATCTTGCGTGGAGGTTATTACGTTGGCAAGACCTACACCCGTATAAGCTCGCATTACATTTTGCGAGTGGCCATCTCGCTCCCCAGACTTAACGCCCTGTGATATTTAATTATGGGGAGACATAAAGCGGCGCATGTATTCTGACAGAGACGGTGAGGTCAACGACCGCGGTGAACTTCGTAGGCGGATTGAAGGTAAACTACCTAATCATTGTGTTAATAAGTCAACTATACTAAAACACTTTTGTTCTACTGCTTTCTCAATAAATTATTTTTTATGACCGCTGTACTTTCGTAGTTTCGTAGCGCTCGATGTCCACGTCGGCCGGTCCATTTATAGACATTTTGTTTCTGTGATAACACCATACACGAGAACTTTTATTTAGTAAATTTATTTTTTGAGGGGTGTTCACCGCTCACTTAATATTTGCCTTAATTTTTTTACACGATGCCTGATACACCCTGTATAAAATAAGTCACAAAACGTTTTATGTAAGTTATTAATAAAACAAAAATATTCCATACAATCACTCATAACAATTGCTGCATTGAAATAAATGAAACAAAAAAAGTTGTCGGATAAGTGTTTTTTTTTTTCAGTATTTTCATATTCAGGTGCGACTTTCTGCATTCAATAACAGACAATGCTATCATATCGATGATTTTGAAAGTTAACGATCCACTTGTGTCTCTAGCGTATTGTTTAACAATGAAAGCATTTTATGGATATGACTATTGAAGTCAGTTACAATTGTTATTCATAAACTTTTGTTTTATTATAAAATAGGGACAGAAATACCGGTTAAAAGTGACGTTACAAAACTGAACCGGTAAATTTGTTACCGACATATCGATATTTTATAATGTCGATATAAAAAACGGTTCTCTTTTGAAATATCGGTGTATCATCACTATCAGCCTCTGTTTAATTATTTAACAATCCACTACAAATTGATGCAAATTGTTTGTCAAATTGGTTACTTCCTTATTTATAAAATGAAATAGAATAGAAAAAAAGGTAATATTAGAATTAGGTTAAAAACGTAGGTACTATTGAACGAAAGCCGATTTTGAAAAAACCGGTTCGCTTCTATGATTGTAATCCTTAATAGAAGTGAAATAGATCATATCCACAATATTCTTTACTTCGCATCAGCACTCTAGTTACATCCGGGCAGCAGCAGCAGCTCCGAGAATTTGAATTGTAATAAAAATCGCTCGATCTCTTTTCACAGAGGAGGTTCAAATGAGTTAGGAGGGTCATCCCCTTAAGAATTGGCGTCGCGTCGCCTCCGTTACTCATGCAAAAAATTCAACAAAAACATTTATATGTATTTTATAACTTCTTACGTTTTAGTGAAAGAAAGATTTTTCTCTAGGTGGTGGTGTTGCTATCACCATATTTAACATTCGTGAAGGACCTTTTTTTTTTATTGTAGCTCGGCATGTGACAACACTCCGCCTGATGTAAACCTAGAGTGCGGTCCATGAATGGAAACAACTGCTACTACAGAGAAACCTGTGCAGATAGCAGTCGCCTCCACTATGCCGGCTTGAGGAGACGAGCATGTACCATCTTAGATTGACAGTGCACACTCCTCTCGTTATACCTGGCTACTTTCAAACTATTCCCGAAACGCGACAAAGTCACTTCACGGGTGTTATATTCGAAAGTGGTGGTACTACCCCAGGACGGCAGACTTTCATTCAGGATCACAAGGAGATGAATGTGTACTGTCAACCTGATTGGTACACACTCTTCTCTCCATGCAGGTGTAGTCTGTCAGAGTGTTGTCATATACCGAGTTACTATAAAAAAATATAGACGTGAAGTAGTTGCAAAAAAAGTTTAAAATCAGCAACCTTTTTGAACCTGATCATTATTTTACTAACATCTTCATTCGTAGCTAGAAACGTATGGAAAAAGGAGAAAAAAAAATGTATTCACATAGAGAAAGGTTAAAGAAGGGTCAGTTTGCCATATGCGTAGAATATTACCTATGGAAAATCGCTTAAGGGTCAGAAATACTTTTTGAATAACCTTTTGTTTGAAATTATACATGTACTATATTACAATATGTACGAGTAGGTATTTATGTACACGAACCTGAAAAATGTCTACGCTGACTAAGAAAAAAATAATTATTTTTATTGGTGTAAATTATTATTATTTAATTATTTTTTTAATGTGTGACAAAAGTCGACTAGATTCCAGGGCCGACTTGTTTATTGAAATATTTTGTACCTTTATCTTAGAACCAACCAATTGCTATAATAGCAATTAATAATAATATTAATATATAATTATTAAAATATTTTATTTTAAAATTTGTTTTTACTAATTTTTTTTTAAATAAAGTTTCCTGTAGGAAAATTTGCTATACTATACTTTCCCTCCAGGTACGACTCACACTTTCCACAATGTTTTTAAAATGCGATTGTCATAAAATTCCGTAACGATACTTTCTTATGATTAAGTGGGCTAATAAAATTGGAAGCTTTCATAAAAAATAATCGACCCCCACAATACCAACCCAATTGATATAGAAATTACAAATTTTACGATATAATCGATTTCTTTATTGATTTAATAAAACGATTTAAATTTTGTGAGTTTTTTTTTTCAATATTTCAACTGTCAATCTAGACTGGTACACGATCGTCTCCTAGTCATAAAGTCTGCATAGTGGAGGCGACTGCTGCCCGCATAGGTTACTCTGTAGTAGCAGTTGTTTCCATTCATGGATCGCACTCTAGCTTTACATCAGGCGGAGTGTTGTCTCATGCCGAGCTACGATAAAAAAATAAAAAAACCATGGGTATTCTACCGGTGTGGTGGTCAGGACACTAGAGCTAAAAACCAATAACCATCATCAGCTCCTGAAACATCGGTGGTGTTCCTAAAAATGTAAGGTTTTATTGATGGAAGAAGAAGAGGTTTATTGTGGACATTGTATCAACCTATGCATGGGGGTTTTAAAAGCATAAAATGATGTTGCATACTCGTCTCCTCAAAGCGGCATAGCGGAGGCATAGTTGTGTCTGGAGTAGCAGTTGTTTCCGTTCATGGACCGCACTTTAGCTTTACATCAGACGGAGTGTTGTTACATGCCGAGCTACAATAAAAAAATAGAGAACATAATCCTGGGAATCAAGACCAATTATGTGTAAATTCTTAAATATTATGATTTATTATTGTAAAAAAAGCTTTTGTACTTCCACAATACAGTGGATAATTGTATTTATGATATTATTTTGTAATAATTAACATACAAATTGGCCATTAAAATAGAATAATAAGTTCCCAATATTACAATTTAACTTTAGATTATTTCGTTCACCAATAATTTATTTAAATTGATAGCGATTATTGTTAAAAGTGGAACAGCGGATGTGGTATTACAAAAGTACAGTCAGTTACTGAAAATAATAGTGAATTGTGTTATTTTTTTTTTATTGTAGGCATATGACAACATTTCGTCTGATATAAAGCTGAAGTGCGGCCCATGAACGGAAACAACTGCTACTACAGAGAAATTTCTGCAGGCGACAGTCGCCTCCGCGATGCCGGCCTGAGGATACGAGTATGCATATCTAGATTGACAGTGCACACTCCTCTTCCTATACCTGGCTATTTATAAACGCGATTAGGTCACTTCACGGGTGTCACATTCGAAAGTGGTGCTACTACCTCAAGACATTTCGGAGAGTGTGCGCAAGAGCTACACAACTTAGTACTATCGTCCCCTTTCTTTTATCAGACGTCCAGACACCCGGAGAGGTACCATCCATTTATGGTCCAAGTTCTAAAAGTACGTACGAGGCGTTTTGACAACACGCGAAACTCTCTCCCGGTGTCTGTGTTTCCCGAGAAGTACAATACGGGCCTCTTCAAATTAAGGGTAAATAGGTACCTCATAGGCAAGCGTGCTCCATCTTAGACCGCATCACTGCTTAACATTAGGCAGGGTGCGGTCAAACGTTTGCCTATTAAGCATAAAAAAAAGACAACAATCTGGGTTAATAACCATCATTAGTCTGCCTAACACTCTTTTATTGATTATCTCAAAAAAATCAATCCAATATTGACGTACTCACGTATAATACCTGTAGAAATACAAACTAGTTTTTTGGGCGCGCTTCGCGGCGCTGAAAAAGTTTTTTTTCGGGTAATTTGAAAATAAAATTTTTTTTTAAAAACAAATTATGGATTTCGATATTAGAGCGCATTCCCTACGACTTTTGTTCCGGCACTTGTGCCCTATCTCGTTCCGTTTCCGAGATATCGGCATCGCTTCCGGTCCAAAGTCCACTTTCGGTCAAAGTCGAGGTTTTCCTGGGGTCGCGGGAACGCCCTCTACACGCCCCAAAAAGAATCATCTCTCTAACCCCCCGGCAAGTGCTTCATAATATATGTCAGTCAGTGAGTCAGTGAGTGGTAATCGAGCTTTATATAATATGACTAGTTTTTTGGGCGCGCTTCGCGGCGCTGAAAGAGTTTTTTTCGGGTAGTTTTGAAAAAAAAATTTTTTTAAAAAACAAATTATGGTTTTCGATATTAGAGGGCATTCCCTACGACTTTTGTTCCGGCACTCGTGCCCTATCTCGTTCCGTTTCCGAGATATCGGCGTCGCTTCCGGTCCAGAGTCCACTTCCGGTCAACGTCGAGGTTTTCCTGGGGTCGCGGGACCGCCCACTACACGCCACAAAAGGAATCATCTCTCTGACCCCCCGGCAAGTGCTTCATAATATATGTCAGTGAGTCAGTCAGTGAGTGGTAATCGAGCTTTATATAATATGACTAGTTTTTTGGGCGCGCTTCGCGGCGCTGAAAGTTATTTTTCGGGTAATTTGAAAAAAAAATTTTTTTTGAAAAAACAAATTATGGATTTCGATATTAGAGGGCATTCCCTACAACCTTTGTTTTGGGAGTTCGGCCCCATCTCGTTCCGTTTCCGAGATATCGGCGTCACTTCCGGTCCAGAGTCCACTTCCGGTCAAAGTCGAGGTTTTCCTGGGGTCGCGGGAACGCCCTCTACACGCCCCAAAAAGAATCATCTCTCTAACCCCCCGGCAAGTGCTTCATAATATATGTCAGTCAGTGAGTGAGTCAGTGGTAATCGAGCTTTATATAATATAACTAGCTGTTGGGTAAAAGCCGCGGGCGCAAGCGGCCCGCGGAGGCCCTTTTTGTCGTAAAACGTATTAGATCGAATAGATTTTAGGCAGTTTTGAAAATATTTAGCTCGCCATCTAAAAGCGTTTACTGAACAAAATTGGTCTTTACACGGTGACGCTAACGTATCTACTTTTCGAGATATGGCGATTTTAAAAAATTTAAAAAAAACAAAATTTTAAAAAAATTAGAGCTGGTCATACTGAACAAAATTGGTCTTTACACGGTGACGCTAACGTATCTACTTTTCGAGATATGGCGATTTTAAAAAATAAAAAAAAAAAATAAAAAAAAAAGTAGTGCTGGTCATACTGAACAATATTGGTCTTTACACGGTGACGCTAACGTATGTACTTTTTGAGTAATAGCTATTTTAGAAAATTAAAAAAAAAAAAAGCAAATAGTGCTGGTCATACTGAACAATATTGATCTTTACACGGTGACGCTAACGTATCTACTTTTCGAGATATGAAGATTTTAAAAAATTAAAAAAAAAAAACAAAAATTTAAAAATAAAAGTGCTGGTCATACTGAACAAAATTGGTCTTTACACGGTGACGCTAACGTATCAACTTTTCGAGATATGGCGATTTTAAAAAATTAAAAAAAAAAAAAAAAATTTAAAAAAAAAAATAGTGCTGGTCATACTGAACAATATTGGTCTTTACACGGTGACGCTAACGTATCTACTTTTCGAGATATGAAGATTTTAAAAAATTAAAAAAAAAAACTAAAACAAAAATTTAAAAAAATAGTGCTGGTCACACTGAACAAAATTGTTCTTTACATGGTTACTCTGACGTATCTACTTCTTGAGATATTTAAAAGAAAGCCCGCCGCGCGGAGCAAATTCGATGTTCACGCGGCCGCGCTCACCGTCCGACTGACCGAGGTAAAGCCGTTTCGATCGTTCGTCCCGAAAATGCCTCGTCGCGGATGCTGTTAGGCCACGCCCACCGCCATGCTCCGTTTCATATTGGCGTACCGGCGGGAAAAGGATATAAATACGATCGAGGAAAAATTTTTTTTGCCCGATTTTGAAAATTTTTTTTTTTATTTCGGCATAAGACGACATTCTCTACAACTTTCTCTACGGGGTGACTGCCCCGACTCGCCCCGTTTCCAAGATATCGCTACCACTTCCGGTCCAGAATCGACTTCCGGTCAAAGTCGTATTTTTCTCGACGGTTTTGGGACGTCCTCTATACGACTCAAAAAACCGCTACCCTCCACTATACCGGCAAGTACGAAATAATTGATGTCAGTCAGTGAGTGAGTCAGTCAGTGGTATTGCAGCTATATATTAGTACTAGCTGTTGGGTAAAAGCCGCGGGCGCAAGCGGCCCGCGGAGGCCCTTTTTGTCGTAAAACGTATTAGATCGAATAGATTTTAGGCAGTTTTGAAAATATTTAGCTCGCCATCTAAAAGCGTTTACGTTTCTGAACAAAATTGGTCTTTACACGGTGACGCTAACGTATCTACTTTTCGAGATATGGCGATTTTAAAAAATTTAAAAAAAAACAAAATTTTAAAAAAAATTAGTGCTGGTCATACTGAACAAAATTGGTCTTTACACGGTGACGCTAACGTATCTACTTTTCGAGATATGGCGATTTTAAAAAATTAAAAAAAAATAAAATAAAAAAAAGTAGTGCTGGTCATACTGAACAATATTGGTCTTTACACGGTGACGCTAACGTATGTACTTTTTGAGTAATAGCTATTTTAGAAAATTAAAAAAAAAAAAAGCAAATAGTGCTGGTCATACTGAACAATATTGATCTTTACACGGTGACGCTAACGTATCTACTTTTCGAGATATGAAGATTTTAAAAAATTAAAAAAAAAAACAAAAATTAAAAAAAAAAGTGCTGGTCACACTGAACAAAATTGGTCTTTACACGGTGACGCTAACGTATCAACTTTTCGAGATATGGCGATTTTAAAAAATTAAAAAAAAAACAAAAGTTTAAAAAAAATTAGTGCTGGTCATACTGAACAATATTGGTCTTTACACGGTGACGCTAACGTATCTACTTTTCGAGATATGGCGATTTTAAAAAATTAAAAAAAAAACAAAAATTTAAAAAAAAAATAGTGCTGGTCATACTGAACAATATTGGTCTTTACACGGTGACGCTAACGTATCTACTTTTCGAGATATGAAGATTTTAAAAAATTAAAAAAAAAACTAAAACAAAAATTTAAAAAAATAGTGCTGGTCACACTGAACAAAATTGTTCTTTACATGGTTACTCTGACGTATCTACTTCTTGAGATATTTAAAAGAAAGCCCGCCGCGCGGAGCAAATTCGATGTTCACGCGGCCGCGCTCACCGTCCGACTGACCGAGGTAAAGCCGTTTCGATCGTTCGTCCCGAAAATGCCTCGTCGCGGATGCTGTTAGGCCACGCCCAAGCGCCATGCTCCGTTTCATATTGGCGTACCGGCGGGAAAAGGATAAAAATACGATCGAGGAAAAATTTTTTTCGAGCAATTTTGAAAAAAAAAGTATCGTTTTCGAAATTATAGGGCATTCCCTACAACTTTCTCTTCGGGGTGACTGCCCCGACTCGCCCCGTTTCCGAGATATCGCTACCACTTCCGGTCCAGAATCGACTTCCGGTCAAAGTCGTATTTTTCTCGACGGTTTTGGGACGTCCTCTATACGACTCAAAAAACCGCTACCCTCCACTATACCGGCAAGTACGAAATAATTGATGTCAATAGATCAGTGAGTGAGTGAGTGGTATTGCAGCTATATATTAGTATAATAATATATCTCTCCATAGTACATAGAACTGCACACAGAGAAAGCTCGTTCACATGTATTTGAGAATTCTTCGAGCATAACCGCCCCCGTTCTCAACTTATAAGGTCATTGACTAGTTACCGTAGATGCGACACATTAACATTCGGCATGATGAGCACTAATTTTATTTTTAAATAAAAGTTTTTTTTTTTCAAAAACTACCTAAAAAATATTTGTTTAGAAGTAGACTTGTAGCCCAGGGAAATACGCAAAATACTAGCTAATATTTAACTATTAAAAACCTATTTAACGCCCCACGGCTGGTCAAATGCATTAAGTAGCCTATTTTCGAGTCCATATTATATGTATGATATACATATAATAATTTGTTAACAAAACAATATTCGAAATTCATATATTATTTTTTTATTAGTATTTAATTACAACATGTATTTTTTAACATTAAAATATTGTTTACCAATCAAAACATACTGTTTTGTTAATATTTTGTTTACATAAAAAAAGGAAGAGATATTAATATTTTGTTAAAAGGATTTAATACCACAAATATCGCATCAGAAAGAGTGAAAAAAAAAACCAAAATGAAATTAAATTAAGGTTTTATTTTATTACAAAAAAAATCAGAATTTTATTTTCAAAAAAAAATCAGGAACAAAATTGTAAGCTCGTTTTTTTTTGCTTATTCTTCTTAATGTATTTTGTACTGAAAATAAAATAATAGTAATAAGCGTCACATCTGTTATAAATCTAAAAATAGGGTATGCAGCAGGTATATAAGTATCTTTACGATGGTTGGTATATACCAGAATGAATGAGATGTCTGACATTTTTTGAATGAGTGAACATCATTCTTCAAATTAGCAAAGGACTGAACTTTGAATGTTTCACGATCCTTTTCATTTAGAATATTGTTCAGGATAAGGATTTATGATTAATATTACATTTAAGAATACTTAAATAAATATCACCGTTAAGTGACTTTGTCGCGTTTCGGGAATAGTTCGAAAGTAGCCAGGTATAACGAGAGGAGTGTGCACTGTCAATCTAGATGGCGCATGCTCGTCTCCTCAAGCCGGCATAGTGGAGGCGACTGCTGCCCGCACAGGTTTCTCTGTAGTAGCAGTTGTTTCCGTTCATCGACCGCACTCTAGCTTTACATCAGGCGGAGTGTTGTCACATGCCGAGCAAACAATAATTAAAAAAAATAGATATAAATAAATTTCTCCGAATAAATAAATAAATAAATATTTTATTATATAATTATTTATTGTAGCCTGTTGTAAAGCTCGAGTGCGGTCTGTGGACGGAAACAACTGCTACTACAGATAAACTACAGGAAGCAGTCGCCTCAGCTATGCCGGCTTGAGGAGACGAATAAGCATCATCCAGATTGACAATGTACACTCATCTCGTTATACCTGGCTACTTTCAAACTGTTCCCGAAACGCGACAAGGTCACTTCACGGGTGTTACATTCGAAAGTGGTGGTACTACCCCAGGACGGCAGACTCGGCTAATAAGCTTAATTAGTCTGCCTACCACTCTCCTTTCTCAATAGGGCTGACATCGCGTCGCCACAATAGAGAGCGTAAGACTAAAAAAAATATAAAATTATATTTTTTTTAAATTATAATATGTTTTTATCCTCTTGTTTTGATCATGCATGAAAATCTTTCATAAATAAATGTAATCCAATCAAAAGTAGGGGTAGGTTTTGCCGTAATTATGGGGTTAAAATCCTCGTAGGTCGTAATCTCTTTGTTAAACAAAATATTATGATTGGCCAAATTAAACTTTAAATGAAAGCCGCTTTACGCGTTTTATTAGTAATATTTAATTTTATTGTTATTGGAAAAGGGTGGTAGGCAGACTGTTGATATCTAGTCTGCCGTCCTGGGGCAGTACCACCTGGCATGGTCGGCAGTGTCTTTAAGTCTAGGTCTAAGTTGACCTTTGAGTGTAGCCAATTAAAATGAGAGGAGGTTGAAGGCCACACATTCGTTTCTTCAAGTCGGCATAGCGGAAGTGACTGCTGTCTGCGGTACTATTTTTTTTAAATTGTAGCTCGACATGTGACTCCGCCTGATGTAAAGCTAGAGTGCGGGTCCATGAATACTTTCAAACTACTCCCGAAACGCGACAAGGTCACTTCACGGGTGTTACATTCGAAAGTGGTGGTACTACCCCAGGGCAGCAGGCTGGACAAATAACCATCCTCAGTCTGCCTACACTTTAATAGTGCCTATAGGCACAGAGCGTCCAAAGTACGTAGAACAAAGTTACAATGGTACCGGTCAGAATTAGCGAGGTTCGAACACGGGTCTTATCGATTGTGAGTTCATGCGTCTTACCGCTAGACCACAGCCGCTCTGTTGTTAGTTATTTCCGTTCGTGGACTGTATTCCAGCTTAACATCAGGTGGAGTGTGACCCAACGTCTACATCAATTCGATGTAGACATCGATCGTCTAAATATTCATAGATAAGAAACCTAGGTATTCTTTTAGTAAATCTATTTATGTCAACAATAAACAGAGGGTAAATGACGAGATGAGAGAAGTCAAAAGTCACCGACGCACTTTATCGAACACAATCCGATGTGACTACAGAAATACGAAATAGATCACATTCTACTAAAATCCGGATTTAACTGGACAAAAGCCTTTAACACTCCAATCATTCGGCTCAGAGCTGAGAGCGGAATCCTGTCGAAATCCCGATTTATTC
Organism: Tinea pellionella; assembly: GCA_948150575.1. Taxonomy (NCBI): domain Eukaryota; kingdom Metazoa; phylum Arthropoda; class Insecta; order Lepidoptera; family Tineidae; genus Tinea; species Tinea pellionella. The sequence goes on from OX411253.1 coordinate 893,982, forward strand.
GAGGAAACGCAGACACCAGAAGTAACATGAAATTTATAGCGCACTATCGCTATATCCTGCCTGTTAATAAAATTACTTCATACGAACTAAATATTATTGTTATCTCGAATGTAACTCGAGATAATTAGCTCGAGTTATTTGAAAATGAACTAAATTCTAAAGTTTTAGAATATCAACAATATTAATTTGAGAAATCGCTTAGCTGCGTTTCGGAATCAGCTTGGATGTAGCCCTGTGTAACGAGAGAATTGTACACTGTCAATAGAGACAATTAATATTTTGATATTCTACTCAAGCCGTGGACTTTTATCCGTGATGATAGTACAGTACAGTACAGTACAGTACAGTATAGTATAGTATAGTATAGTATAGTTTACATTTCTGTTAGTACAAAACGCCCGATGGTGAACAGCGCACAGAAGACCTCAAGTCAGCATAGCGGTGACGGTTGTTTTCGTTCATGGAGCGCATTCTAGCTCGTTACCGATATGCGAAGTGAAATAAACGACGGAAAGAGACTGATAATAAAGAAGGCCGAAATGTTGATGACGGTGACGATCATGTTTTTTCTCTATTAACTTAAGCAGGCGTGTAACGACCGTAAAGAAGCTTAGCTTTAAAAAAACTACATAATCGGGAGTAAAATTCATAATTCCCGCAAGAAAAACAAAAGAAGCGGCATCCAATTTTCAGTTTATCTATATCACGAACACTTTCTACGCCTGCCGACTAAAACGTGCGTTGAATACTAAGAGTGCTTTGTGTAACGAATATTTCGCGCGTCGCCAATATTATTGGGGATACCACGATTATCTTTTAGAATGGATTTCTTTACATTATTCCTATAATCAGTACACGATTTTAGTCTTTTTTTTTTAAATTGTAGCTGGGCAAATGACAACACTTCTCTTAATGTTAAGATAGAGTGCGGTATAAACAGGAATAACATTTTTTTTAAATGAAACTGATTCTTATCATTCCGGATCAACATCTATCGAGATCAGCTTGGCAGTATCAGTGAGGAGTGAGCCCTGTCAAAATAAGCCACCGAAACGACCGCTACCTGCAGAAATCTCTTGGTATTAAATTTTATGGTAGTACAGGAAACATCTCGACAAAATAACGAGAGGAGTGTGCACTGTCAATCTGAATTTAGCACATTCGTTTCCTTAAACCGGCATAGTGGAGGTGACTGGTGCATGTACTTTACATCAGCCCGAGTGTTGTCATAATATATCGAGTTACAATTTAAAAAAAAAATGAATGAACATGACGTTGTGTCTTGAAGCGATTTGTACTTTGGAACAATACAAACAAAAGTGAGAAGTCAATCGAAACACATTGGTAACATTAGAAGCGGGATCACCTAATTCGTCAGAGGTCTCTCAGAATTTAATCAAAACATAATTGATGGAATTAGGCCGGACTCGGTTTCGCAGTCGGACGCCTCCACGGCAGCCATTTTGATTAAAACTTCATTTCCCGCGCTCCATTTTGTTTGGTTGATAGAATTTAAAACAATGGTCAAATATAAATTGAAAAACATTGTATTCGCGAAATATGTGTGTACATTTCGTTTATTTATTGTTTATTATTTATATAAAAAATATTATTTTAAATGATTTTCTTATTAACAATGTCCTGACCTTTTTTTTACATGGGGGAAATCTTTAATTTCTTTTTTATTCACTAAAAATACTTTTACGCGTCTTGAGGATGACGATAAGTTAATATCGGACTCCTTGGTGCTCCTCAATACCGGGTATACACGACCCCACTAACCCCTTGACCGCTTGGCCTGAAGACCCTTAGGAATGAGGAAACAACATTCCAGCCAAGTGAATGGGATTAGTCCAGTTGGGGTAGCAGCATCATCAAGTGTCACGCGTTTCAGTATCAGCTTGAAACTAGGCGTGTTTACCGAGAGGAGTGTGCACTGTCAATGGAAGTCCGGCATAGCTGAGGGGACTTCTCTCTGGAGATTTTTCTAGGTTTAGCATATTGAGCAGCTTATTTGTATTAAAAAAAAAACTTGTGTATGTAATAACTGTTTCCGCTTAAGCGCTCATAAAATAATTTTACAGTAAATTAGCTCAAAAAGCGCAAAGCAGCTTAAAAGCTAAACATCCGCTATTACGTAACAAGTGCACTGTAAGGTTATGTTTGTGCAAAATATTTAATTAAAACAAGAAACCACCTTTGCGGTCGGAGTTCTATTGTTGATATTGTTAGCGTGCAACCGTTTCGTGTATTGCACTAACTAAACGCACATGAATGCACATTAAACTTAATTAAACCATATTATGTTTTAAAATATCACAGTTTAGTTGTTTGTTATGCTGCATTGCTTAATAACTTTCTTTTGAGTTGTAGCTCGGCATATGACGACACTCCTCCTAATGTAAGCTAAAGTACGATCCTAAACGGTAACAATTGATTCCACAGAGAAACTTCTGCAGGCAGCACAGGAGACGACTTTCAAACTGATCCCAAAACGCAACAAGGTCACTTCTCGTATGTACACTTAAAAACGGTGATACTGCAGAAGACGGCAGACTGGCCTAATAACAATCATCAGTCCGCCTACAATAGATTTTGTGATTAGGAGTTGTCTGTCTGGAATTATTTTTATAAACTTCCGTGTTACTTTGAGTGCTAATGTCTTTTTTTGTGAATAAACTATTCTCATCGTTTATTACATTGCAAAAATGAATGTACTATTTTTAATTAATATTTGTATAGGATTTAATATACTTTAATATTAAATAAATCCCTTTTACACGAATACCTTTCTGAATAATGTATAAGTATGAAAGTAGTGGAAGCGGAAAATACTAGTTAATAAACTCGTTTTAATAAGTGAATTAATTAAAAAAGTTTTTAGTAAATAGTCGTTAAGTATGAAAAATTGTATTAATTTCCATTTCATTTTGAAAAAGGCAATTTCATAATTTATGGATAAAGGCCGTAAAGAAACACACAGTTATCGACATTTAAAAAATCCGGCATTTGCCTGATATTATCCAGGTTGGTTTTTTTACGTGGGGGTAATCGGGGAAGACGACGAGGTTATGTCAGACTCCCCGGTACTCCCCAATCCGCAGCGGGTATACACGACTAAAACCCACACGGTGTCCCTCTCTACGTCGCATGGTGAGGTCACGCTTGGCCGTTAGGCCTCACCTCATCGGGAAGTAACACCATTCCAGCCAAGTAAATGAGCGGCAATCCAACCCCGGAATTACCGCTCTTGGCTCGGGGTGAAGGAGATAGCTTGGTACTCCGCTACCGCCTCCGTCCACGCGATGAAGGGTGATCTCTCATTCAGATACCTCAGGTACCTCAGGGAGGTATCCCGGAACCCTCTATCCACCTGAGGACGCGCCCGATGGGAGACCAGCAACTCCAACAGTGCCTCCCATACGACACTGTCACTTACGGTCAAAGGACCGTGAGCTACGGGTGATGATACCTAGCTTCTTCTAACCTGCTCGCGAAATGGGACTAGGGCACTTTACGAGTGTTACACGTGACACAGACCGGCTGTGGTCTAGCCGTAAAGGACGGACCTCACGATGGACCTCGCTTAATTCTGACCGGTACCAATATAACTATGTTGTTATGTACTTTGGTCGCTTAGTGAGTGTGATACGAGTACTAACATACTAGAAGAAAGAAAGAAAAAAAAACTTTATTCATCCCAAAATAAATATTTTTGTGAGACACAATTGAAAGTCTGAACGCGAATGTGTAGGGACGAATGGGCGTACAGCACAGCATATGCTACGACCTACACGAGGCAGCTCGTAGCGCTGGTTTTCAGCTGGAACCTGGGGCAGGTGAACGCGAACGGTGTGACAAAGAATAGTAAATGTGTAAGAACAGTACAATAAATAAATATAAAATTAATTCAATAGATGCAGCAGTGAAAATATTATAAATAAAATACAAGTATGTACCTAGCTAATAAATGAAAAGAAATATATATATATATACTACAGGTATTTAATAAAAAAGAGGATGTGTAAGAATCGTGGAGGGTGCCCAGAGGTACTAAACGAATAACTATAAGTATAAATAGATAGTTTTAGTATTGTTTTGTTTTCCTTTATACAAACTCGTTTTCAGTTGTATTGTAAGAACTTTAATTTTATTGTAGGAGAGGAAATCCTATGTTGTTGGAAATGAGGAAGTTTCTTAGAAATTTTATATCGTCTCTTTTGTTTGTACTTAAACTTTAGTGTAACTTGAGTTCGTAGGATCAATGACTAGTGGCCGGTTTTTCAAGCCACATTATTAGCAACACAATCTTTGTTTGTTTGAAGTGCTTTATCGTGATAAATAATCCTGATGTTGATGCGCGGCGCAGTGGTTATCTCCCAAATCTGTTACGCGGAAGTCACTGGTTCGATTCCCGATAATGTTATTTATATTTATTAATTAATGTAAAATTTAAATTAAGGTTTTATTTCTGTTTATGTTATCCTTGTTTTGATACCCATAGTACAAGATACCCAAGTCAGAGCATCGCAAGTATAATATAATATGTCTGTAAAGATGCGTTTTCATTTAATATGATTTATTCTAAATATTAAAATATCTTAAATTATAATTTTTTTGCGGGTTTTTCTTACATTGTTTTTTTTTTTATAATATGTAATAATGATTGAAGTAACGTACCCGAATCTGATTTTATTACAAAACATAAGAGGATGTTTTCTTATTTTTTAGTAGGTACGTTTATATTAAGAATAAAATTATATTAAAATATTATCTGGAAAGCAAGTATCGATCAGAAAGTAACCCAACGTAACAAACGGCAAAAATACGCAAATAGACCCAAGATCTGAGTCTTGGCCCTGGGTCAGGGATCGGTCTAGCAATTTAGCCTCTCCGGGCATAAATTATATTTGCCGCCCTTCACAATGACACCTTGTAGGAAGTGAAAATTCGGGAGAGATATTAGCAACTCAAAATAAGTGAAAAATGCTCAAAATGGTTGGGACCTTCTGCCTATTGTATTACGTATTAGGAAACAGTATTAAGATTACAAGATAGCACTTTATAATTAATATATTGGTTTGTTTAACATTTTACAGAGGCTAGTCGACATGTTCCGAAAGTCCGTTCCGTCTGGTTCCGGAACGCATTATCTCCGAAACGAATCGAGATAGGGCCCAAGTTCCGGAACAAAGGTTGTAAGAAATGCTCTCTTATTTCGAAATCGATACTTTTTCCAATTATTTTTTTTAAACTACCCACAAAACCATCTCAGCGCTCGTGAAGTTTATATAGTTTGTACTAGAAAATAAAATTATATGGTACCTAATAAAGTAAAGAGAGAAGATAGAAAAATTTCGAGGATTTATATTAACACCATAAAGTCGTAGGCTTAAGAAAATTCTGTACGTTAAACAACAGGAGGTGAAGCACTAATCCTATTGCGAGCACCTGCCCACTGGGGACAATATACTGCTGCGATAAATTGTGAGAAGACACTTCCCACTACATCCTAAATATGCCCGTCTCCCTCGCACAATGATAAACAAACACAGCAATGCGTTTAAAATAATTTTTTTTTTTAAATAAAAAGTTTATTTTATTTTGTGTTTCTTTATTTTTTATATATCTTTTTTCTCTTTGATTTACCGTTGTCGGACTTGCATTAAATTTTTATTCATTATTGTTAATACTTTCTCGGCACTATTGGTCTACTTAGCATGTAGGTAATTCTTTTATTTTGTAAACAATTTTTTTTTTTTTGATGACTGTTTGTTGCCAAAATAAAATAAATTAATTAATTAATTGCAGCTTAATTTTAATAGTAGGTATTGTGAAAATAACGAGTGGAGTGTGCGCTGTCAATCTAGATGCATATTTGTCTCCTTAAGCCGGCATAGCGGAGGCGACTGCTGCCAGTAGAAATCTATTTGTAGTAACATCAGGCGGAGTGTGAAGAAAAGAAAACGCTACAAGTTGACAACTAGCCCCTGTTGGACCATTGTCCACCGAGTTCATGTACCTGTACGGGGAAGCGCCCTCTTAGCGCCGTCATTAAATATTGATTGATAAAAAAAGCTCCACTATGCCGGCTTAAGTAGATGATTGTTCACCATTCAGGGTGATAGTGCACACTGCTCTCGTTATACCGAAACGCGAGGTCACTTTAAGGGTGTTACATTTGGGTATTGCACCAAAGTATATAATAATATCCTAGTTTGTATTGTATATAAATATATTAGTAATTATTTAAAACGTCAAGAGATATACTCGCAGATAAAACAATGATTGTGATCCCTTAAACAAAACCCATTCCCAAGAGTTCATTAATCCGCAGAATCAAATACCACAAAAGGCTTCATTTATAAATATAATACCACATTCAAATTGAAATAAACCTATTTAATTTTGTTTGTGGCGACATCGTTGGACAACTGTGAGATATATAATAAAACTTGTGGACATTTGTAGGTACAATCAACATGAGGTTAGCTGCACCATCTTCATCATCCAATAAGTACTATCAGCAAAACTTACCCCGTAACACTTTACGAAATACTCGTCTGAGTAGCTAATGAACTAATTTACATTCGTCGATATGCACAAAATAAAAACAGAAATGTGTTTAATGCCTAAAAGCCTTTTTTATTTTGTAGCTCGGCATATGACAACACTCCACCTGATGTAAAGCTAGAGTGCGTTCTATGAACGATAACAATTGCTACTACAGAGAAATTTCTACAGTCGCCTCCGCTATGTCGGCTTGAGGAGACGAATGCGCTTCATACAGATTGACAGTGCACGCTCCTCTTGTTAGACAGGGCTACTTCCAAACTGTTCCCGAAACGCGACAAGGTAATTTCACGGATAATACTTTCGAAAGTGGTGGTACTACCCCAGGACGGCAGACTGCCTACCATAAGGCCTATAGGCACTGAACGACCATAGTGACCGATAGATAGGTCAGAATTAGCGAGGTTTGAACTCGGGTCTCATCGATCGTGAGTTCACGCGTCTTACTGCTAGGCAACAGCCAGTCTAATTTTAGGAAAAGTTAATATGTTTTACGTGTTGTTTCTCTCGAATTCAAACACTCATAGTACGATCACTTCACTTAGATTAAACTACTCAAACATTTGACAAATCACTCGATGTATCATCGGAGTACGCTACTTGAACAAGGAAGCAATCCATTCTGTATTGTACATACCTACCCACTAACAACTATTACATTAGATACTTGATGATACTTTATCACATTTGTTGAAGAACTCTGTTTAGTTTGTCTCTTTCAAGAAAGTTTTTTTTTATTGTAGCTCGGCACACTCCGCCTGATGTAAAACTAAAGAGCGGGCCATGAATGGAAACAACTGCTACTACAGAGAAACCTGTGCGGGCAGCAGTCGCCTCCACTATGCCGGCTTGAGGAGACGAGCATGTGCCATCCTATTGACAGTGCACCCTTCCTCTCGCTATACCTGGCTACTTTCAAACTATTCCCGAAACGCGACAAAGTCACTTCACGAGTGTTACATTCGAAAGTGGTAGTACTACCCCAGGACGGCAGATTTTATTGTATGTTTCGACAATATGACAACACTCCACCAGATGTAAAGCTAGAGTCGATCCTAGTGTTCATTATCCTCCATGGCTAGAGTGCGGTTCATTAAACAACTGCTACTACAGACAAATTTCTACAGGCCCCTATGTTAGCCAGAGGAGACGAATGGCACCATCCAGATTGACAGTGCGCACTTCTCTTATCGCACGGATTCACAGACTAAACTAAATACCTTTTTTCGGCGCTTTTTTTTCGACTGCTTGTTCGACGTTACATATACAATTACATATTTCTGTTAAATTTTCAAATAATTTAATAATAATAAACAATAATTAGGCATTGAATATGTCGCTTGAGGTCAACGCATGCATCGCCTCACAATCAAAATGATCCCCTCGCGAACTAAAAGGTTCGAGCAGTCCTTTTTCTGTCGTTCCATCAAATTGTGGAACGACCATCCCAGCCACGTCTTTCCTCCTTCCTATGGGATTCTTCAAGCGCAGTGTGAAGAGGCATCTCACAAAGCATGCGACTGCTGTCTGCAGATCCCCTTCTCTAATAGCGGGCACCACCGTTCATGAATCGCACTCTAGCTTAACATCAGGCGGTGTACGGTCATATGACGTGCTAAAATGAAGATATAAAGATAAAAAATAATAATTTTAAAAACATTAACAAGAAGCTAATTAAAAAATTAACAGAAACGACAGTTATTCTCGTCCAACTTGATTCTCCGTGTAAATAAGTTAAATCACAATATTGCACCAAACGTAAAATTCAATTATGTGTCACGGGAACAATGTTTTTATTTGAATTAAAGTAATTAACTTTAATCGGGAGGCAATTAAGAAAAGTATTAAGTTAAATTGTCAAACTTTAGTTAATGTTTTAAGGATTAAATTACGGACAGATTTCATTACATTTAACATTTTATTGTTCATTAATCAATTCTTTAAAGTTAATTGGAAAATATATTTTAAGGTATCAAAACGCCTGGAATTAGCAATTAGGTCTACTATTAAAAACGTAATAGAACGTTTATTAAAAAAAAAAAAATGGAGCCATCTCGTGTGAAACATCTAAACACCAAGGGAATTGGGCAAATCATCTAATGTTTTTCTTTTATGCCAATTTCATACAAATTTTTTTTAATTGGCCTATGCTACGAGTATTACATAAAATTTTTATTTTTGTTTTCGCATATATTTTCAGGTATAAAAGTCGACATTTGTGAAAAAAGATTATGTCCATGAAAGTCGGATTTCTGCCCGCTGTGCGTCGCTACGGCAGAAGGTACTCTCACCCCCATACCGCCGCAATTGATGTTTCGCGTCTAATGTACAGAATGTTCTAAACTGATGGCGTGCGGTCATACAATACAAAAATTTGGTTACATATGGCATTCGAACAGCACTCCCATGTTCCACAGTCAAGTCACATGCCAGAAAACCATGAAAAATAATTTTGGTTGTTTTTTTATAATAAAATATTGTTGTTTTCATATTAGGTAAATAGCAATTTTAGGAAATATTTATTGTACTTTAGTTGAAAACAAAAGAATCTGCCTTAGGCAATGATATAAAATTTAAAAACACAAAAGTTTTTGAAACGGTCCCGCCATTTTACGGTTATTGGTTGCCGCGCTCTCGGATCCAAATTTCATAACGTTATTTAGTATTATAACCACTTTTAATCTTCGTTTTGGGGGTAATTTCGGTGGATAATATTGTTATTTGAGTACAATTTGGTTGGTAGCTTAGTGAAGCGAAACGAATCAGAATTTCATTTTGGAAGGTTGTCTTCGAGTGCTTTCGTTTTGGGGTCAAATTATTGAATTTCCTCGTTTCGGTTTTGAAATAATTTCTGTCTATTTGAATGTTTCAAATGTCATATTAAGCCGGTTTCTTATTATTGGGTCAATACTTAAGTCCTACTTACCAATACAGGCGTGACGTGGGCGTAATGACATAAATATGCATGAACGCGTAAGTAAGGCTTAATCATAAACGTTTTATAATTGGAATTTTTTAAATATGTAGCAATCCATAAGAAAAAAATAATCTTTTTTTATTACAAAAAAAAACTCTTAGCTATACCGGCTTAGTCAGACGAGTATACAGTCCAGGTTGACAGGGAAGAGTTCACGCGTTAAACTAGTTCCGAAATACGCCTCGGGTCGTCTTTTGTGTGCTACATTTAAATAATAGTGGTACTATCTTAGAACAATAGACTGAGCTAATAACCATCATCAGTCTGTCTACCACCTACTTTATAAATATAGCAAAAAGGAAGTCAAACTGGTCACCGATGGAAGAAGAGCTTGTCTTTTCAATGAATAGATAAATAAACTACCTTATTCTAAACAGACTAAAGTGCGAAACTGCACCACTCTACCTAACCAAATCGAATAGAAAGAGCGAGGATTTGAGTCCGGTCCCTCGCCAAGACCGGTCTTCTCGGTAACAACGGACTCCCCAATGTTTGCACAAACGATTTTGTTAATATACTTATTGAAAACAGAAATGTGTTTGTGCGATATTAATACCCCGTTCTGATTGGTCAACTAATGCGTGATGTTCCATTCAGCGAACACTGTACCTGTGTAATTTAATAAATAATTAGAGAAAAAGTAATTGTGTCCATTATGTAGAGCTGCCGTGGTCTAGCGGAAGATCACGTGAACGCATGATGTCTGAGACCCGTGTTCAAATCTTGCTAATTTGTGACCAACCATAATTTGCCCAGTAGTAACGCTACTTTCAAATGTTACTCCTGAAAAGTAACCTTTGCGTCTCGGGATGGTTTTTAAATAGCCAAGTATGACGGGACGAGTGTCAACTGTCAACCTGAAAGGTGCATATTCGTTTCCTCAAACTAGCAAAGCGGAGTATATACATGCAAAGACCCTTAAATAGACTACCCTGATCATCAGGACAAACACACACAGACCCGAAACAATGAAATGAAATATTATATCGGTAACTTTAACAATTACTTGCAATTGTCAAATGCAACAAAGTTGAAGTGTCACTTAGTTGTGTAAAGTTGTCATTTTCTTGAGTACGGTCTGTAGCCAGCCACACCAGTTTGGAAACTTCTAATAAGGGCCCAGTAACTTTGTCCGCAAGTGGACACTAAAACTTTAAACTTAAGTATACAGTGTTGATTACCCATTTAACCTTTTAAGAGCAAAATAAACTCTATTGATTACAGATCCCGTTACAAGTTTTGGTGACAGGGTTAGTACTCATTTGCTTTTCATATTCGGTCTTAGGACGAGTTTAAACTTTTTTATTTCGCTATATTTGATTTAATTTTTTAATTTTAGTAGTTTAGTAGAAGTAAACGTAGCGGGGCAACGATGGAACATCTAGTACTTTTTGAACGCCGTTGGTGCTGTAGCCCACGCTCATTGGTCGATTGTACGTGCGGCTTACGCTATCTACGGTGGCTACGATGCTTTGACGTTCATTTTCAATTTTTTTTATTATAGCTCAGCATGTGACAACACTTATACTATACTTTAAATATAACATTATTACATATATTGTTAGGTCGAAAATGTTTTATTAATTGCGTATTAGATTTAGCCAACATTAGGTTACTAATAGTAAAGTTTGGTAAAGTGCTTGTTAAGATGAATGAATTATTCATTAGTGGCAACAGTTTCACATACCCTCATCACGAGGCCGTACATAATCTGTTTCTTTGGCACTTGACGTATGCTTTCGGAGGGTTTTGCTATACTACATTTCTAATTAGATAGGCAGGACTTTTGGAAATATCTTAATTAATAATAATACAGTTGTTTTCCCGGTTACTTCGCGAATAGGTCACCTTAAAGTGGTGGTGCTACCTTGGGACGGCAGAAGGGGATAATAACCATCACTAGTCTGCTTACCACTCTTTTACCAGTTGTTTATGAGTTGTGATTTATTAGACAATTAGAAATTATCAAAAGTTGAACCACTGCCCGAACACAGGTCTATGGGGAGTTCGTGGTATCTACATAATGTAATTTTGTACGTAAGCATGAAAAATCTTTACAAAACGCCTTCGTAGAAGTTGTGAAATTATATTATGACTTGGTCCTGACCTGATGATGACTAACTTATCTACTACCCAATGAAGACAATGTCTAACTCCTACGTTACTTGTACTTTAAATCTAAATATATAACGTATCTTATAACAATGTTCTTAAAATAGATCGAGTATAAATCTAAATATTATCTTCAATTTTAGTCGAATGTATCCTAACAATGAGTCCTTATGTTAAACGTGATAAAGGCGAAATTGAAACGAAATAATGTTGAATCGATTTATCCTACCGTACACACGTTGTATCCAAGACAGTTCTAATATTGTTAAAATAAATTTCATTTTAAAGTCTTCAGCCAACACATGGGATAATAAACGCTTACCAATTTCGAAGCCAAGCTCGAGGAAAATTAAAAAAAAAATGAAAAAACAAAATGGCAGCCACATCTGAGGTAATATTTATTGCTCAGGCAAAAAGTATTGATGCAGTTTTGTATGGGATAATTTGACCTGATCTTTGCATTATTTAAATTAAAATTTATTAAAGATTAGAGCTAGCATTATTGGTAATAAGCAGAGACAATAGATTGTGACATTCAGTAATTATTTCACACATGTATGTTTTACGAATATGGGTACAACAGATATCCCTAAAATAAATAACAACTTGGTAACATGTTAAAAAATTGGTGACATGTAAATAAAATAGAAAGCGTGTGCACAGGTCAAAATATAAAGGTCAAATAATGACTGTACTTTAGCTAACACAAAGACGTGATATATGAAGATAAAGGTTATAAAGCATGTTCTGACACACAAGTTTTAGAGGTCTTCGGTATCCATGTGAATCAAATTTCGCTTACCCATAGTTACGTTGTTTTGTGAATGTTTTATTGTGTTTTTCAGGTAATATGATAAATAGTTTCCCGTTTCCTTTCACCTTATTTATGTTACGAATTTGTTAAGTAAATTATAAGATGAAAATATTGTAAAGTTCATTCGAATAGTTCTTTAAATAAAATTGTTCGTGACAGAACTACGAGTATTGTTTTTACTATAATAAATAGCTGGCCGAAATTTTTGGGAGAGACGGGGGCGAATTGCAAATCTACGTCTAGACAAGCCTGCCTACGTTAAACAAAATAAAGGCGAGCAAAAGAAAAACTATTAGAAAAACAATAAATACTTTAATAAAGTTAATAAACAAAATATAACTTTTAATTAAACATCCGGTACTTTGCATGCATTAGAAACACTCTTAGTACAGGTTAGCGTGATATATTCGCGTGACTAAACTTCATCCATCTAAAGAGAGAAGGTTCTTGTAATTAGGGCTTCATTTGATACACCTAACATTATTACTGATTGTTCTTGTGGTTCCATACTTGGCCAAATCAAGAATTGCGACGTAACTACATATTGACTTCTATATTCGTACATGCTTGTATGGATAGCAAAAAATTGGCATCAGCTTGTAAGGGTTAATAGAGTGCATCAATGTAGAATATTCATATCATCAAGCTCGCTGACCACGCCCGGCTGATAATCAGACGATGTTATTTCGAGATAATAAAAAACCAAGCTATCCTATTGGCGGAGAACACTCGCGTTACGCGTTCACGGCGTAAATGTAACTTCGTACTTCCTCTTAGATCCGTTTGCACCAGAAGGCCCGTTAAAGTTATTTTAACTATTACTTTTACGCTTACTTTAACCGTTACGTTTACATTTACTCCACACGAGTTGCACCATCGTCGCGCCTGTCATTTTTGACGTCTACTTTAACACTAACCGTTACCAGCAAATCCTGGCTGGTTAAAATTAAAGTAATCGTCAAACCAATGCCACTAACATCAAATGTATGAAAAGATGCCAAATATGTTTTTCTATTATTTTAACGATAGCAATATGAATTAACACGATATTGCAACTCGTGTGGAGTAAATATAAACGATTAACGGTTACGTCGTCGCCGTAAAAGTAATAGTTAAAGTAACTTTATCGGGCCTTCTGGTGCAACCTTACTGTTCCGCTAAAAGTTTCCATCCTGTATATACTCTTGTTTTTGTATTTACATATGTAGTGTTAATTCAAAGATATCCCAACGTTCTCCCAGCAGGATTTGTAAGAGTAATCATAAATTTAGGTCTGAATAATGGCAAAGCCTTAACATAACAAGGCGCCCATATGCCGTGAATTCTGTGATTCATTATAAAAATGCGCGGCAACCTCACCAAGTAATAACTCAAGAGTTCCTTCACAAGTGAGATAGGTTCGCTCGGCTTCTTAAATTTAATACCTTGGTTCCGTAGATTAAATTATTTAGATTAATTCAATTTTTTTAAAGTTTAACTAGCGAAGTGATGTTGGGTTACGGGGTCAGTTTGAAAGTAGCTATGGATTTGCAACGGCTTATTTTTAGAGTAACACTTGATTATGACTATCTAAAATTCAATGGGAAAAAGGTGTGACAATTGTATTGTATTGTAAAATTCAATTCTTTAAAAAATAATTTAAGTGCTTTGTGCGAACTTAACGATCTTTTACTCAGATAGAAAATTAATTGAAATATAGCTTTTCTAGTTAAACGAAGCTTAAATAAAATAAATTAATGCTTTTCTAAATAGAATTAGCATTACGGATCTTCAAAAAAGAAAGAAATGGTGCGGGACGAAAATGCCTCCGGGTCTTATTAACACATCCCGGTATCCAGCACGGATTCATCCATTTTTCAAATGCGTTTTCTCTCACAATACTACGTGAGTGTACATTAGGGCGTGAATACATTGAATATTTTTCAACTGAACATTAGGTAAATATTTATGTTCTTTTTTATTGTTGCTCAGCTACCAACCCAGCAACCCTTCGTTAAGCTAGAGTGCGGTCCATGAACGGATACAACTGCTACCACAGAGAAACCCCTGCAGATAGCAGTCGCCTCCGCTATGCCGGCTCGAGGAGACGAATGTACACCATCTAGATTGATAGTCTACTTCGGTGGTGGTACTACCCCAGAACTAGGATTGGGTTAATAACTGAATAGTGAGTATAAACGATTTCGACACGGTCACGTAACGTGCTAATGATGTTTAGGGTCAAAACATCCGTGTCGATAGCGAACCACCATTGTACCTCTGTTATGTTAGTATTGATTTTATCTATTAAAAGAAAATGCCCATTCGCCTAAGAAAAATGGGCCCACAATTTTTTTCTCAAATTTCGCGATGATTTTAGTTAAATTTGTATAAAAATAAATCTACTTCTTTATACCAATCAGTTTTAATTTTTTCACCCGGGTTGAGTAATTAGATGTTTTCTGATGCAATATTTGAGGTTATTATTATTTTAAATGCTTTATATAATTGATGATATCTGTTTTTTATGTAATTAAACATTGTCTATTGATTAATAAATGATGTGTTGATATAATTAAAATCAAATAATAAAAAAATAAGATATTATTTTAGAATAATTGTTTTGTTACCATACTATTAGGTATCAAGTGGGGCCAAAAATGGGCATTCTCCTTTTCATCATAATGGTATGATGCCAATCGACAAAGCAAACCTCTTAAGAAACGTAATCTTCACCACTTGTGGCACTTCAAAAATTTTGTTTGCTTTATCGGTATGAATTCTTAGGGGTGACAATTGTATTGTATTGTATTGTATTGTATTGTATTGTATTGTATTGTATTGAATTCTTATATCTAAACAGCGATTTTAAACCAAGATCTGTGTATGTCCTAAATTTTTTTACTCACTCGGCCTCCGTATTATTTTTAGACAGAACACGTCGTTTTTCTTTCCTCTTACCACTTTTTTATGTTCCATTTCTTTTGAAGTCTGTAAGTTACCTAATGGTTTTATGTTCTACCCCCCAAAAATATAATTATATATATACAACCTACCTACCTTTGCATTAATTTTTTTTATTATTGTAGTTCGGCATGTGACAACACTCCGCCTGATGTAAAGCTAGAGTGCGGTCCATGAATGGAAACAACTGCTACTACAGAGAATACTGTACGGGTAGCAGTCGCCGGCTTGAGGAGACGAGCATGTACCATCTAGATTGACAGTGCACACTCCTCTCGTTATACCTGGCTACTTTCAAACTATACCCGAATCGCAACAAGGACAACAACAATCGCTTCACGGGTGTTACATTCGAAAGTGGTGGTACTTTAGAATTTTTAACAAATTTAACGGGGATGGGCTTACCAAGCACTTATGAAGAGAAGACTGCCACAAGAAACTCACCACTGCCTGTCCATATAAAAATTAACCAAAAAATTTAATTCATAAATAATAATAATAGATTCGGGAACAGTTTGAAAGAAGCCAGGTATAACGACAGAAGTGTGACTGTCAATCTAAGATGGTACATGCTCGTTTTCTCAAGATAGAGATTTAGTAAGATAGAGTAGAGATTTCTCTGTAGTAGCAGTTGTTTTCGTTCATGGACCGTACTTAAGCTTTACATCAGGCGGTATGCACCATCTAGATTTTCAGTCTACACTCCTCTCGCTTCAAAAGTTTCCTCGAAAAGCGACGAGGTCAATACAGTACAATACAATAATTAAATTCGAAAGTGGTGGTACTACCCCAGGACGGCAGACTGGGCTAATAAGGAACATCGTCTGCCTACCACTCTTTATTTATTTATCTGTTTCCAACGAACATCTCATTGTATTTGCGCAATTAATAAAATTTTGTTTCGAAAACAAAAGCACTTATTTGCGGCACTGCAATTCCTTTTTATCATATTAAAATGCAACTCGCGGACTAAACGAAGCCATTTAATTAAATATTTTTATGCATTTAATTTTGGAATTAATTTAAATATTTATCTTACGGTCGGCCGTATTTTAACAATTCAATTAATATATTCACTTCGGATTGTAATTGTTACTTACTAAGTGGCCGTGGTCTAGCGGTAAAACGCGTGAACTCACGATCAATGAGACCCGTGTTCGAACCTCGCTAAAGACCGGTACCAATGTAACTTTGTTATATGTACTTTGGTCGTTTCTTGTCGCGTTTCGGGGATAGTTTGAAAGTAGCCAGGTATAAGAGAGGAGTGTGCACTGTCAATCTAGATGGTGCATGCTCGTCTCCTCAAGCCGGCATAGTGGAGGCGACTGCAGCCCATAGAGATTTCTCTGTGGTAGCAGTTGTTTCCATTCATGGACCGCACTCTAGCTTTACATCAGGCGGAGTGTTGTCACATGTCGAGCTACAATAAAAAAAAAAAAACTTACTTAGCTCGAGCTTTGTTCCCACTGGGGTAGGCAGAAACTATGGAGCGCTTTCGCTTCGACCACATCCATTACTCCCCTCATGCATGCACGTCGGTTGAGGGTGCTCCTCATCTGACCCTTTCTCAGCAGTTAAACGATCTGACTGAGAAAGGTATTCCTAGGGCGCCCCCTTCCGACACTGCCATCCACTTTCGCACAATAGATCTTTGATCGATTAAACAAAAGGTTTTGTCCGAGAAGTATAGGCAGAAATGTCGGATCACTCCCTTATACTATATCTACTTACTTTCATTATATTTTCACTTCTTTTATATTTATTAATTTCACAGTCAATTGCATAGAGATATATACTAGAGGTGCAAACTTCATACATCTGACATAAATAAAACCGTCGCGTAGGCCGCTTCAAAAAATTTGACAATGTTGCCATCAAGTCAAATACAGAAGACAGAGAACCTAAACGTGGCTGTGGCCATGTTTTCTCTCGCGTCACATTGGGAGCGTTATTGCCCATCTAGTTGTATATATCAACTCCATCTGATATTAACCTAGAGTGCTATCCATGCGCGGAGACAACTGCTGACCTCCATTATGCCGCCTTGAGATAAGATTACACCATTCGGTTTACAGAGTATACTCCTTTCGTGGTACACGGCTAATTCCAAGATTGTTAAACGTGACTATGTTAATTAGAAATTAGTGAATTAAAAAAAAGATGTATAAATGAAAACCCTAATATATAAAAAGCCAGCTTAAAAGTATCTATATTGAAAAACATTGTAACAAAAATAAGATTAAATTATCATTTTCAGAAGAAAATTCGCTGTGAAATTGTAGACGTATTTTCAGGAGAGATTTCTCACAACTTATCTCTATAAATAAAATAGGAGTGCTTGTCAAACACTTTTGCTATTTTAAATTCCCTTTTCCTGAAACTTCATGAAACGTATCGAAGTGTTTGACGTTTCTCCAATACTCTCTCTCCCTCTCATGTCGTAACTTCTTACTTAGCACCTCGAGTTAGTTTTTCATGAAACTTTAATTAATGAAGCTTTTTTTAGTCACTTGACACCTGTACTGACGCCTTTTGTTTATTTGATAACTCTGTGAGTCTATTTATATATACATACACGCACACTCGCATACACATACATACACACACTACAGCTAATTTTTAATTTTAATTAAGTTTAAGTTTTAAGTTAAGTTTAGGTCGAGCACTGCCATTGGAGATACAGTCGCCAGACTAGTTTCAATGGCAGTGCATCTTGTACTCGGGACCAAATAAATAAAAAAATAAATACCTATTTGGTATTTGGTATGATACATTTGGAGCTAGCGGTGCAATAAATCTGAAATATGTAACATGGGGATGTTACATAAAAAACAAGGGTTGATTATAAAAAGGCATGAAACGCACTTATTCGTCAATGATACCGGTTTAACGGCCGTTTGCGGTTGAAAATGGTTCATAAACGGCCATTTACAGCGGTGGTCAATCTGTGAATTATTTGTACGGCTCTTTATCAAATTTTATGTGATTTTAGAAGAATAGAAACTCTGTTTTAAGGTGAAAGCCAACACCTGAGCGTCCATACATTTTGCTTTACAACATTGTTTGAAACATAGCAGATTTATGTTGAAATTAAGTAATTTGATAACTTTCTCAGCACTAATTATTACTATGCCGTAGCTATTTGTTTATTATAGTGATTTTCGATAATAATTAGTGCTGAGAAAGTTATAAAATTACTTAATTTCAACATAAATCTGCTATGTTTCAAACAATGTTGTAAAACAAAATGTATGGACGCTCAGGTGTTGGCTTTCACCTTAAATGGTTTAGTTTTTATTGTAGCTCGGCATATATTATTATGGCAACACTTAGCCTGAAGTTAGAGTGCAGTAGTTTAACAGAAACAACTGCTATCACGAAGAAATTTATCGGTTTGAGGAGATAAATATGCACCATTCAGGCTGACACTGCACACTCTTCTCTTTATATCTTAGCTAACAGATCCCGAAACGCGACAAGTTTACAAGTAACCTTAGGACAATGGAGGCTTGTAACCATAGAGTCACATCGATTGTGGTAACTCGTCTTTTACCTCTAGCCATGGGCGGACTAAGGCCTAGGCAATCTAGGCACGTGCTTAGGGCCCGTAATTTTTGGAGCCCAAAAATTTTTACGAAACGCAAAGTATGTATCATGACTGAAAAATAGACCCGGCATTACAATGTTGCCTGGGGCCCGTTTTAGCCACGGTCGCTTTTAGATATTGTTAGAAAGATATCGTATACCTTATTAAGTAGGTTTAGAATGTATTTTTCACAACAGGCTAGTATGTTTGATGATTTTGTAGTTTTATAACATCTATTCCGTTTGAAAACCGCAGAATTTCAAAATTTACGACAGAATGTTTTATTCGACTTTTATGCGAAAACAGTAAAAATTTAACTCTGAAAATATTATGAAACGTTTTACTGAGCTATTATCTTTGCAGTGATAAAATTCAAAACTTTACACTGAAATGTGAAAGTAATTTCTGAATGAAATTAGTTTTTGGCAGTTTCAGGTTTACCGTGTGTTATTCCGTCAAACCAAATTTAAACTGAAATATGTTTGGCTTCAAATAAAATATATGTTGTACTTTTTGAAAGAATATTATTAAAGTATTTTTATCTGGAAATACCAGAACTTGTGTATGTTTTTTTAAATATTTTTATAGTAGCTTAGAAGTGACCAGACTCCTGATATTAAACAAAAATCTGCAGGCAGTCACCTCCACTATACCAATGCAACTATTTGGTCGCTCAGTGCCTATCTGATGATGGTTATTAGCCCAGTACAAATAATAATAATTATGTATTAATGTAGTGTTCACACTTTGAGTTGCAGCCCGGTTTTACTGATCAGATTTTAAAATATATGTATGTGACTTTTTTCGGCTGCAACTTGTAGTGAGCATCTAATAAATAAAAAAAAAAGTACACATATACTAAGTTAATACCACCACTTTCGAATGCAACACCCTCGAAATGACTATGTCGCGTTTCGGAATCAGTTTGGAAGTAGCCAGGTATTCACGAGAGGAGTGTGCACTGTCAATCTGGATGGAAGCGTCTGCTACCTGTAAAAAATTATCTGTAGTACCATACTCTAGCTTTATATCAGGCGGAGTGTTGTCATACAGCGAACTACACTAAAAGAAAAAACTATGAGCATACCGTGGCTTTGATTCAGTATTAAAAGGTTTAATCTAAATGAGTAAGAAATAAAAATAGACATGTATATTTCGACATATATATATTTATATTATTATAAATCAACAATAGTCTTATTATTTTTTTTACAATCTTTGGTAATAATTAATTAGCTCATGTAAAATATAATTACACAAATTCATTATCTATCTTTACAATACCATTCATCTCTTTCCACTTATACAACTAACAATAAATTCTATACAATTAATTTTGAATTAATTATTTTACACAAGCATTTATTCGGAACTATTTATTGACATTTTCAGGTCAAAAAATGGTGTCGAAACGAGACTAAACCTTTTCTTACAATTCTAAGTGTTGTTTGTCATTAAAGTTACAATTATCGTGCTTAATGCTAATAATATTTGGCTGCAGAGGAATTTGCTTGCTGACCCTGGTGACGTCACTGAAAAAAAGACGATTTAGTTAAAAAAAAATTCTTTACAATAAATAGTAGATGGCAGTGTCGGGGGTACCCTAGGAAGACCTTCCTCAGCTAGACCTCAGCCGTCCTGGAGTAGTACCACCACTTTCGAATCTAACACCCGTGAAGTGACCTTGCCGCGTTTCGGGAATAGTTTGAAAGTAGCCAGATATAACGAGAGGAGTGTGCACTGTCAATCTGGATGGTACATACTCGTCTCTTCAAGCCGGCATAGTGGAGGCGACTGCTGCCTGTAGAGATATCTCTGTAGACATGCCGAGCTACAATAAAAAAAATATAATAATAATAATAAATGTTTAATTGTTAAATTGGTTTAGAAAGATTGTTTTTTAACAAACAATTTTGTATTTTACGGTTTATACTGAGCCACTGCTTTTGATTTTTATATTAATACTAGCTGTTACAAAAAAACATTTTATTCAAAATGATTTCAATAGGAAATCCGCTGGGAATCGGCTTCAATGAACGTTTCGCCACTGTTATAAACAAGGACTCTCTTAGTCCCATTTCGACATTGTTTTTTAGTCTCTTTAATGAATATTTGTTCAGTCCCTGTGTACCCCATTGGGATGTAGGCTTTATATTTGGTTAGTATAATAAGTTTGTGTATTTTAGGCTTAATTTGATCTTCTAATTACCAAATAATTGGGTAAAGGTTTTTTATTACTTTTTACTAAGTAGTAATTTTTTAAAGTTTTGTTTTGATACACCTCGATCGAACCTCGTTAGATTCTAACTAGTACTAATGTAATTATGTTATATGTACTTTCGTCGCTATGTCGGCTTGAGGGGACGTATGTGAACCGTTGTCAGCTGATACCGAAACGCGACTAGGTCACTACACGTATGTTACACTTCAAAACCCAGGACGGCAGACTGGACTAATAACAATCATCAGTCTGCCTACTACTCTTGAAAAGTTTTAATACTGTAATGTAACGACCGACAAACATTTAAATGTATTACATTTAGTCTTATTAGTAAGGAACAAGGAGATATTCTGTTTAGCGGTAAGGAAATGGTATTCACAAATGATCTGGGAAGTTATAAATCATTAAACACCATTTCGAAACAGTAATCAGATTGTCGGTGTTATTTATGTATATAAAGTTATGCCTGTTTAATTTTGGCGTAGACATTTATTTATTTCATTTATTTATTTTTTATATACCAAAAATAAAAATAAAAATAATTATTAAGGGCGTTAAACACACCTAACTGAATATAGTTACATTGGTACGAGAGGAGTAGTAGTCGTCGTGTAGGAGACCAGCGAGTTTTGAAGACTAATCTCATCGATTGTTAGTTCACGCCTTCTATGGCTGGACCACAGCCGCTTTAAATTAATACATTATTAATTACTTCGGGCTTGGTAATCAGAAGAAAAATAAATTTGCAAAATATTAATAAAGAATTTTTTATTATTATTATTGTAGCTCGGCATGTGACAACACTCCGCCTGATGTAAAGCTAGAGTGCGGTCTATGAACGGAAACAACTAGATTGACAATTCACACTTCTCTCGTTATACCAGGCTACTTTCAAACTATTCCCGAAACGCGACAAGGTCACTTTACGGGTGTTTTTTTTTTTAAATTTTATTAAATATTATTTTTTATAAGTAACTAACTTTCAAAGTATGCTAGGTAAACTAATTAAAAAATGAAACCACTATAAGATAATAAGTTAATTTTGTTCAAAATAACTTTATAAGCTATTTTACGGTTAAAATAAAAGTTTATTTTTATTAAAACGATTCTTCAAAATTGGAGGATTAATTAAATTCTTTGTCGGTAATTTATAAATAAAAATTATAATTAATTTTAAAAGTTATTATTAAAAGGAGTCTCTAAATAAATATGGTGTACAAAAATCGAGTTAAAGCTTTCTTTCTGAATAAAAGCTTTCAACAATAACTTAATTATCTGTTATCCGCGGATCTCTCTCGGAGCCTACAGTCACCTCCGTTTATGGATATGACGCGCTCTGGTTTTTTTTTTAGATACAAGATCTGTATTTTTTTTTTATTGACAACACTCTGCCGGATGTAAAGCTAGAGTGCGGTGTATAAACGGAAACAGTTGCTATTACAGAGAAATATCTGCTATGCCGGCTTGAGTGACGAATGTGTACAATCCAGGTCGACAGTGCATACATCACTCATGATACCTGGCTACTTCCATACTGATCTCACTCTATGGGACGGTTAGTTAGACAATTACTACCACAGCAGTCGCCTCCGTTATGCCGGCTTGGTGAGTGTGAAGCTTACCTCTTTCAATTTTAGGATGACCGTTCCCTGAGTAGAGCGCAATGGTCGTGTCATCTCTATAGAGTGTACCCACTTTGGCTTCGCATCTTAGTATGGGGGCACCACGTTCATAATGCGCAGGCCATAGTTGCGTTTGGACGTATAACTCAGACTTGAATAGTCCTTCTATTGAAGGCAGCGACTGGAATGTCCCGGGAATTACCTGTTAATAGAAATCATATATTATTAAGTTTCAAGTGTAACCCTTCTCGCTTTTCATGATCAGTTAGGTGGTAGCCAGATAACGAGAGGAATGTGCACTGTCAAATTGGATGGTGCACATTCGTCTCCTCAAGCCGGAATAGCGGAGGCGACTGCTGCCTGTATACATTGCTTTGTAGCAGCAGTTTTTTTTTACCATCAGATTTTATACGGCTATTCGATTCCGTCGATGCAAAGCTTTTAAAATGTTCGGATCGAATTAATTAAATTAAACGCCTATCGCAGTATAAAATATTTTAATTCAGTTATGCCTAAAGCTAAGCAAACATTATAAACAACCCTTTAATTCCAAGTAAGAGGTAAGTACAGGTAAGATAATTCATAACATCAACACGGTTTTGTCTGAACAAACAAAACTAAGCTAACTGGAGCTAACACAATACATAACGCGCGGACCGCGACGACCACAAGTAAATATTTTAATAAAACATTTAAGCAAAACAGCAGGGAATAGTACCAAAGTCCCAACTGCATACTGTAGTCGTAAAAGCATTGTTTCCTTTGAAATTTACAAATATTAATGCAGGCGCTGAAGAAACGTTAAAATTGTCAACTAGTGATGTGATACAAGTGCACAGTTTTCCTGGTGAAAAGTTAGTGTGGTAGTTTTACTCCAGGACGGCAGACTGGGCTAATAACCATTATCAGTCTGCCGCGCCACACCACAAAAAAATCAAATTAAATCAATAAAGCCTCAGTAGAAACAAAAAATGCTGAGTTTTGTTTTAAATTTATGTTAGCCAACTTATTTAGTTGCTCTCTTCTTTACCTTGACCTTAATAGAAACTTTCAACAGTTAACCACAAACGATTTGAGGGCGTCGACAACATGCTCTGCCTATGGGCCGCCGAAGTCTAAATCCGGCTCTGCTGCCTACCACTCTTTACTATAATTTTAAATGCATTTTATCGGTTTTTGTTTTGTTTATTTTATTATTAAATTGTAATAAAACCTAAATAGAAAAAAATCAACGGCATGAATTGTGATGGAATTCGAACCCACGCCTCTCCGATATATGCATAGATATTCAGACCACTAAGCGCAGTAGGTGCTTAACGTGGTCGCGTTGTTTCTCTATTTTACATTACTATGTTACATTAACTTTCTTTTATTAATATTTAGAATATTAAACGTGGAATAGAGAAAAAACGCGATCAAAAATTCAATCTATGGTATCTGTGGAAAGAGGAATTTCGACGCGTTCGCATGAAGCGCCAATGAAAGAGTAGATTAGTGGTTAAAGAATCCGTGTTCAAAGCAATTATCAATACGCTACATGTATTGTAAAATTTAAGGCGTACTTTATTAATTTAAATATTACTCGAGTCGTGTCGCATCACTACTTGAACTGTATGAGAAAGTTGCATTTGTTATAGAGGCAAAATAATTAAACGCTTACTCTGTACACGATGCAAAAGTAATTCTGCTTGTAGCTTGTTCTCTGTTCATAATTATGAAAACTAAAGAATTTCTGTTACGAACTTGTGTATTGTTTTAACTTATATTGTTAACTGTATTTAATTACTTTCTTTGAGATAAGTTTTGAATGAGATATTTTACTACAATTTTATTAATTATTTTTATAATTAAAAAGACATGTAGTAACTCCGTGGACCAGAAGTTGTACACATCAATTTTTTTTTTATTGTAGCTCGGCATATGACAACACTTCGCCTGATGTAAAGCTAGAGTGCGGTCCATGAATGGAAACAACAACAATTAATGCGGTACAAGCATGTCGATTTTATTTTCGAGATCTTATTTTTTTTAAATGCTTAATTTATTTATGTTTTTGGTTCAATATCAACTACATAACATTATGGTACCATCATCGTTGAAATACGAGTATATTATAAAACAAGCAGTGTAAATGCAAAAATAAACGACTGGTGTCGCGACGGGCCGTGTCGCGAGAGAGGCAAGCACGCTTTCGATTTGATAAAAGTAAATATTACAAAAAAAAATTAAAAAAAAGTTAATAATTATAATTTGCAATAATATTTTGGTATTGGTATGTAAGAGGTAGTAAACAGATAGCTATCTGTATTTTTACACCATGTATGTCGCACGATCGTACTATATTCCCAATTTTTCTATCCTTATTTCACAATTAAATTATTTAGTGTAGAATTAGGATTAATTTCAGATTAATAGTGACGTACCTACCTCATAACAATTATAATTCTAATCTAAACGAATTCAAAGTACATTTTCATTTGTACGCCACTACAATTCAAATTTAATTACAATGCAGTTTCAATAGAATGCGTCTACAATGCGCGTGTACAAATAAATTATTATAAATGTGAGACCATTGTTTCGACCATGCACTGAATATTACGAACCAATAATTTTGTGACAACAAAGCAAATGGTCAACTAAATTTTACTATTAATATTGCTATACTGGTCAAATTGCTTGGCATGGTTAATGGTGGTACTATCCAAGTCTAACTGTCCTGGGGTAGTACCACCACTTTCAAGTATTAGCGGCAGTGCCGGATTTAAACATAGGCAACATAGGCGGTTGCCTATGGGCCGCCACCACACCACAAAAAAAAAGTAAATTAAATCGATAAAGGCTCAGTAGAAACAAAAAAATACTGAGTTTTGTTTCAAATTTTGTGTTAGCCAACTGATTTAGTTGCTCTCTTCTTTACCTTGACCTTAATAGAATTTTTCAACAATTAACCACAAACGATTTGAGGGCCTCGACAACATGCTCTGCCTATGGGCCGCCGAAGTCTAAATCCGGCACTGATCCCGCTACAGTTTGGAAGTAGCCGTAATGTAAATTTGTCTCAGGAGGCATAATGGAGGCGACTGCTGCTTGCATATTGATATTCTTTTTTAATTTAAAATAAATTGTTAAGCCATATCAGCTTCGCACTTGCGTGACGTGGTAAGTAATGTAATTTTACTGTCTTTTTTATAGTAGGCTGACATGCGACCAACACAAAATTGTACTCCATATAATTTATTTCAAACGTTAAAACATGTGACGATGCGTATCAAAGCTGGAGTAGTAGAGGAGTCACCGGTAACTAGCAGACCACGGAAGATAAGAAAGTGGACGTCCGACAATTTTTTAGAAAATGTAATATTAAAACATAGGTAACCATAAAGTAACAATATAATAGTTAAAATTGCGATATTATTTTTGTGAACTGTGTTAAAGTTAAGTACATATCCGGATCCTACCCAAAATTACTTGCTTAAAGTTCTCCTGCAAAGTGGCAAATTGCACCAACAAAGGCGATTACCTAACCAGTAGCATTTATTAATGAAGTAGGCCTAGATGATTAATACTGGCGTATATACTCCGATAGGTATATACGTAAAGTAGATTCCAATCTAGTGTCTAATAGGATAGTTACCGGAGAGTCATTAATGAAGAAGGCTAACTCAGCTGGCGGTCGACTCGGCCCCGATGTACAATTAGCACGGAGAATATCGCCCGGCGTGTAGTAGTGTTGATTTGTCTGCACATTTGGTGATGATGATGGTAAAACTGTGGAAAGAAATGTTGTATTTAGTTCTTATATTAGAAAATACATTTGTTTATTAGAGATATTTGCATTAAAATATACTTTTTTAATTCTCTTTCGGCATACGACAACACTATATATTATTATTTATATCTTTATTATAAATAATTTTAGATTATTTAATAATAGGTACTTCTTGACTGCATCACCCGCTTTTCTCTTTTCCTTACAATTTATTTAATATCAATTGCTTTTAGTGATAAGACCGCCAATTGCAGTAAGTTATTTATGATTCTGTATTTCTTTAATTCTGTTAAATGCAATAAAGAATTTATTAATATTATGATTGAGGTAGGGAGTAGGTGGCCCATAGACGGAAACAACTACTATTAAAGAGAAATATGTGCAGGAAGCAGTCGCCTTCCCTATGCCGGCTTGAAGAGACGAGCGTGCACCACAGAGCGGAGGATATAAGAATAAAGGAATTTAATTAAGTTATTAAGATTGTGGTTTTTATAAATATTGCTAAAAATGTATATTAAACGAAAAATCATAAAAAATAATAAGTGCTCGTTTAACTTATACATCTCTAGTTATGTTTATTTTAATGACACCTTTAAAAATTTTAATACTATTATTCTGACCGAGTACTCCGCTCTTAAACCGAGTTATTCGAATACGAGTACTAATAAAATTGTTTAATAAGTTAAACGAGAAACGAGTACTCGACGGTTCTCTAAATATTTCGATTGGGTTTTAAAAGGTAATTAATAAAAAGTAAGGTCATAATAAATCCTGAAATTAGAACATTAGACATTTAAAGAGTGGTAGGCAGCCTAATTATGGTTATTAGCCAAGTCTGCCGTCCTGGGGTAGTACCACTACTTTCGAATGTAACACCCGTCAAGTGACCTTGTCGTGTTTCGGGAGTAGTTTGAAAGTAGCCAGGTATAGCGAGAGGAGTGTGCACAGTCAATCTAGATGGTGCATAATCGTCTCCTCAGGCCGGCATAGCGGATGCGACTGCTGGACCGCACTTTAGCTTCACATCAGGCGGAGTATTGTCATATACCGAGCTACAATAAAAATATATATATATTTGTTGTACTTATTAGTACTGGTGAACGTCCGTTGCCACTGCCTATCCCTGATATAGATAATTTTATAGTAGCTCGGGATCGTCGGGCGTGTATGATGAGAATTGTAAATCTTACCAACAACCTCCATAGTGTTTGACACTATAGAAGTAGCGAATGATGGAGCGTCAGCTGTCACCTCGCAGCTAAAGTTTCCGGATAGACCAAAACTGACCCGGGTAAGGACCACCTGAGTTTGGTTTGACCTCGCGAGCTGTGAACAAAAAACATTTTCATTACAAAGAAATACCATGAAAGAAGCGAACTTCCATCTCTGTGGGACTACGCTATAACTTTTTGAACGTAAATAAATTTCAAGTAGCAGTCACTTCCTCTATGCTGACTTAAAGAGACGAATGTGCACCAACCAATGACAGGGCGCACTTCACTTGTACTTCCAAGTTGATTGTAAGGTCACTTGACGGGAGTTATACTTGAAAGTCCTGGTACTACCCTACAGTACTACCCCGGCACACTGGGCTAATAACCATCATCAGTCTGCCTACCACTCTTTAAGTAAAAAGTTATAAATAGTTTTAATTGGGAAAGTTTCATCTGAAAATAAGTTCAATGAATAAATCATAATTATTGTTTGTTTCAGTTATAAAAAAATTAATAAATAAGACTAAATATATCAACTATTCTTTAATAAACAGAAATCAATGGTCGGAAAGCCGGGTAAAAGGGTAAAATACGCGGTAAAATAAAAAGTAATAAACTACGATGCCCGATAGAAAAAGATAGAAAAAAAAGCTAAACTGTGATGAAGCATTATTATCGCAGCTTCGTTATGAGAAAGAATATTCTATGTTACGGTGTAGTGAATTTATGAATTGCAATAGAACGCTTTTTAAAGAAGAAAAATTAAATAAGAAATGTACATTATAAAATTCTATTTTAAGTTATTATATTTTTACCATTTAAATTTTCTATAAATTTTAGCAAGAAAATTGTGTGGAAACTAAAGCCGGAAAATTGACGTGAATTTATTGTACATTTTTTGTTTTAGGAGGTTTTTTAAATATATTTTTCAATTTACACCAAAAAATCGGATCACGTGGTTCTTAGAACGAAATGTTCTTATACTCCCTATAGTCCATAGTGTATGGGTGAACAAAAACGAAAGGGAAGAAAAGCCAGGGAGCGAATCGTCCGCAATTTAAAACGTATTTTCACAGTGATCTCTCTACTTCCCGACACGTACAACATAGGTCTCTTCAAATCGAAGGTGAACAGGTACCTCATAGGCAGGCGTGCTCCACCTTAGACCACATCACTGCTTAACACCAGGCAGGGTGTGGTCAAACGCTTGCCTATTAAGCATAAAAAAATAAATTAAAAAAAAACTATGGAGCGCCAGCACTCACACATGGGGCGACTCATAAACGAACATATCGCTTTCGGCCACATCCATCTCTGGTCATGTACGCACATTGGTTGAGGGCTTTTATGAGTAGTTGACTAATCTAGTTGAGAAAGAACTACTATCCGTTTTTGCACGGTAAATCTGTTTATCCAATCTCCTTTCATCCATCCTTTCCAAATATGATAAAATAAATTAGGCATGTGGGAAAAAGGCGTGATAATTGTATTGTATTGTAAATTAATAGGAACAGTTATTTTAATTTAGGTGTGAGCTTGTTTATTACCAATAATTTAAGTCATAATTGGTTATTTATTGAACGCCTATGAGTATACAATATACATGGTGTAAAATTACATATAGCAACCCCGTGAAAGAAGTTGTATACATCATACTGAATTATTTAGTTTTTAATTGTTGATATCATTTTAAAAAAACCGCAACGTTTATTAGTCCAATATCAATTATATGTATAACATTATGGCACCACTATTTGTTAAAATAAAAGTTTAAAACATCGTTGAAATGTCTAAAATGATTGATAAACGACTGACGAGAGGGGCGAACGCGCTTCTTTAGCGATATTACGCATACATTGCGACTTCATAAATATTATATAAAAATATTTTTAAAAAGAGCTAATAATAATTTAAAAAACTTGTATTAACGTTTTGTTATCAGTACTGTAACACATGGTTGAAGGGATTGCTATCAATCTTTTTACATCCTATATACTAAGTACATATATGTATATGTCTATTTCGTTTGGTAGGTTAAGAAAATATAATGTGCGTAATACTCTGCCAACCCCTTTAAAAGTAATTTATGGCATATGTAATGTGTATAAACAATTTAAAGTAAATTCTTAATGAAAATGTATTAAACACGTTCTACTAGACAGCGACAGGGCAACTTTTGGGAGTGTCTGCGATAAAATTATTGTTGTTATAATTTAAGGGAAGTTTTGAAAAGTTTAAGATTTATTTATTTCTCATGCAAATTTTCTTACAAATTATTTATTTATTTATCATCATGTTTTGACCCGAAGTTACTTAGTAAACTAAAAAAAATACAGAGCTAAATCAAAGCGATACAAAGTAGCCGTATAAAACTTTGAATTTAAGGGACCCAGGGGATTTCCCGATCACCCTGAGTATACGATTACTTCGATCTTGATAGAGGTCAATCGGTTACAGTAACACTCCGCTTTACGCGACCCCGTTACGCGCGGTTTCGGTTTTACGTAATTTCAAATTTCGCGCTAAAATGGCTCTTTCAAGGATTTATTCAGGCTTGGACATATTGCAGAGCATAGACAGTGATGATGACCGTGTTTTAACCGTGTGTCAATCAGTAAAAAACAGTATTGCTTGTTATGAAAATATTTTACAAGACCGTAAACAAAACGTAACCCAGAAGACAATAGATAGATAGATAGAATTAAAGTATGTATTGATTTGCACTTTTGGACTGACTTTTGGTTATGCTTAAACGTGATCCCCTTATACGCGAATTTCACTTAACGCTAGTTTTTGCGAAACGTATCCCTCGCGTAAAACAGGGTATTACTGTATTTTTTACATTTTTCCCAATACATATTAAATTAAAAATAAAAGAAAATAATCAAGCTAGATAACAATTTTATAATTATATAAAACTAAAAAAACATTTGATGAGTTTTCTCCGAGAAAGACTTTATCAAAAATTGATTTACGGTTCACCTCACTTTAGTAGAAAGAAAACCATGCCTAATCCCATAGTTTAATTAAGTATACTTTCATAGACTCGTACGTTACTGATTCAGAAAGTACATCTGGCAACACAGCCTTAATAAATAGAAATTGTCACCAAGTTAGTGCCGAGCCGGCTCTGATTGATAATGATAAATTAATTTCATTGTTTGAATAACTGGACAATAAGCTCTAAAAGGGATAGAGATAATAATAATTATAATATAGTATTGTTGAAAGGCGACGAACCATGAACAGGTGCTTTGTCTTGAACTAAGCCCGAGTTACAGGAATTTAATTAATTCCGAGGCAAATGTAAATATTGTTAATAATGGATTATATAAAATAGATTTTGGATGAAGCTTAGATTGTTTCTTGTTTTCGACGTTATAGTAATATCGACACAACTGTAATAGTTTTACATGAATTTATTTCAAAAGGTAATATCAATTATTAGTTATTTTTATTTCATATTATATAAAGCTCGATTACCACTGACTGACTCACTAACTGACATATATTATGAAGCACTTGCCGGGGGTTAGAGAGATGATTCTTTTTGGGGCGTGTAGAGGGCGTTCCCGCGACCCCAGGAAAACCTCGACTTTGACCGGAAGTGGACTTTGGACCGGAAGCGATGCCGATATCTCGGAAACGGAACGAGATAGGGCTAGGGAGGGATAGGCATAGGGATTTTTTTTTCAAATTACCCGAAAAATAACTTTTTCAGCGCCGCGAAGCGCGCCCAAAAAACTAGGTAAAATATGAAACTGAAATGAAAATTGAATTGAAAACATTGAACACATATACTATAGTCTAGTACGGGGTCATTGTAACTCGTAACAAATGTTTCTCAGTCAATAAAGATTTATTTATAACAAAAGTGAGATGGGATTCGAACCCAGTCTCACTTTTCGTACACACACCAACATTAAAGCCACTAAACTACTCAACCTTTTTTCTTCAATTTAATACAAGCAAACGCTTTTCGTTTTAATTCTTACACGTATTTTTATAGATAGAAATCCGAATCCTATACATACATATCTAGGAAAATTATTTATACTTTTTAGTCAGTTTTAAAAACTTATATGTTTAACTAATTTAGAGAGATACGTAAAATGTTCATATAAAAGGAAAATAAATTAAAAGAAGAAAAATCCCTGCTTCTATCTTTTTTTTTTAATTCTAGATCGGCATGTGACAACACTCCGCCTGATGTAAAGCTAGAGTGCGGTCCATGAATAGACACAACTGCTACTACAGAGAGACCTGTCCGGGCAGCAGTAGCCTCCGCTATGCCGGCTTGAGGAGACGAGCACGTATCATCCAGATTGACAGTGCACACTTCTCTCGTTATATCTGGCTACTTTCAAACTATTCCCGAAACGCGACAAGGTCACTTCACGGGTGTTACATTCGAAAGTGGTTCTGTTAGGATTTTAGTCTTAGATAGAATGCACGTAAAAAGAATGAATGAAAATCAACATCCAAAACAACTGAAATATATTATCCTCTGTCGTGACTACCACACCTTTAACCACAGTACACCAGTACACAAATAAAAATAAAAATTTCTCCGTCAAATTTTCATAAAGCCACGAATTTTTAAAGTAAAAAATTCATGCTGTGCCTTTTTGCTGAGCATCGCTCAGTACAAAGGGAATAGTTTCTAACCAAAAAAATGATCGTCCCACACAATTCTTTTGCTTTTTAATAATACAGAATTATTAAATTATGGTGAAACTTGACCACAAAAAAAATAAATAGATAAAAGGTGTTTCTATACATATATATTTCCTTGCTCATCGGGCTATCGAAACATCTCATCACAGTATTTTTTATTTATATAAAGTAGTATATTATAGTATATTGTATAGTGGAAACTGCTTAGTGACTATTTGTTATATGTCAATGTTTATAAAAAAAATCAGTTGTTTGTTTATTAAATAAATAAATAAATATTTCATAATAGTATTTGTTTATTTGTATGTATCTTGTATACCTGTATATTGTATATATGTATTTATTATATTTATATAATCCTCCCTTACCGCTTCTCACTTACCCAAAGGTCGACTGGTAGATAGAGCCTCCTGGCTATCAACATATACATATAGTGAGTGTAAAAAAATAGATAATAATCATTTGAACCACGTGCTACACTACCAATACCAAAACGTCATTGCAAGTTATTTTTCTAGTTAATTTTAAGGTAATTGTTTAAAGATTTTCAAGTAATATTTATATTTATCAGGCCGCGATGGACGCATGACGCGCTTATGTAGTCGTTTATGAATCATTGCATTTACAATGCTTGTATTGATATTTCAAAGATGTATATGATTATTTTAACAAATAACGGTACCATAATATTCTATAAATAATAAACATTAGTTTTGGTTGTTATTATACCAAAAAATTACAAAAAATATGCATTTTTTAAAGTAAATTATAGTCTCAAAATTTATTGACTTATGTTTTCTACACCCTATACTTATAGTACCGTATAATATGTACAATTTAATAATACAAAAATACAAATACAATTGTCACGCCTTTTTCCCACAGGCACTAGGCAGCCCAGCTTTCATGAGGATGTCTCCTATTTGATCGGAAAACACTCTTCTGGGTCTGCCTTGTTTAACGCATCCATTCACATCAGATTTATATATTCCTTTCGTCAATCTCCTTTCATTCATCCTCTCCAAGTGCCCAAACCATCGAGGCATTCTTTTCTCAATCCTCGTTACTACATCATCTTTTAAACCACATCGCGCACAACACTATTCCTCATTCTATCCGCTATCGTGACTCCACATACACTCCTTAATGACCTTAATGATAATATGTATGTATAAAAAATTATTACTTACATCGACATTAATTCCAGCAAATGGAAATATTTTAGTAGCCGGAGACTCGGTTGGGGAATACCTGTAGAACTCGTGTCGCCCTCTGTACCATTTGACAGAGTATAATGGTGCATCTGTCAGCTCGTAATGACACGCTAAGACTGTGTCAGCACCTCTTTGGACGACAGGAGGTGATATTCTAAGTTCTATTGCTCTTAAACCGCCTATACCTGGAACAATGTAAGAAAATATAAAAAATATATAGTATAGTACAGTAATACACCGCTTAACATGAGGGATACGTTCCGCAAAAACTCGCGTTAAGTGAAATTCGCGTATAAGGGGGTCACGTTTAAGCATAACTAAAAGTTAGTACAAAATGCAAATCAATACATATTTTAATTCTTAAAACACATTATGCATTTTTTACGGAAAAATGTACCTATCTATTGTCTTCTTGGTTGCGTTTCGTTTACGGTCTAATAAAATATTTTTATAACACGCAACACTGTTTTTTGACTAATTTACACACGGTTAAAACACGGCCGTCATCACTGTCTATGCTCTGCAATATGTCCAAACCTGAATAAATCTTTGAATGAGCCATTTTAGCGCGAAATTTTAAATTCGCGTAAAACCGAAACCACGCATAAGGGGGTCGCGTAAAGCGGAATGTCACTGTAGTTAACATTAAACTCGGATAGTAGTTCTGATAGAAGTATCAGAACAAGAACAACACAAACATAATATCTAGACCCAAAGTTTACTTCGTTATAAAGTCTAGAGAAAACGTGAAACAAGAAATTAAAATAATAATAATAATTTTCACTATAGAAACCTAACAGCAGCTACCACAGAGAAAATAGTCTGAAAGCCGCAGTCGCCTCCACTATACCAGTTTGTGCACCATCCATTAATAGGAATATTTCTCGTGACGTCGCGACTATGTCACTTATACATGAAAGTTCTTGTAATACCCAAGTATAAGTAGACTTTTTTAAATTGTAGCTCGGCATATGACAACACTTCGCCTGATTGCGGTCCATGAACGGAAACAACTGCCACTACAGAGAAATCTACAGGCAGCAGTCGCCTTTACTATGCCGGCCCGAGGAGACGAGTATGCACTATCCAGATTGACATTGCACACTCCTCTCGCTATAACTGGCTACTCTCAAACTGCTACCGAAACGCGACAAGGTCCACGGGTGTTACAATTGGAAAGTCGTGGTACTACCCCAAGACGACTGGACTAATGGGCAAGGTCCTCGAAAGCTAACCCATGTTAAATCGAAAACCATTTCGAGATATCGCTTCAATTAGATGTATTTTTTTGTTTTCCGTCTAAAAAAACTTAAAAATCGCGGAGATATTTGAAAAACTGTAATGACATGCGGTCGACCTTCTTCGGACAGTTTGACAAGTAGAATACAAAATACCAACCTAACAGTTTTGTAGATTATTTTGTTGTTTTTGTCGCCTTACAAGTTTGTCAAATATCGTTTGTGTTTCCTAACAATGACAGTGTTTTATACGAATAACTATTGTAATTTTTAAAACAAAACTACACTATAAACACGATGTTTAATTAACAGGAACTTAAAAAAAAAAAATAGCTGTCGCCAGATACACCCTAATTAGCCATCATCAGTCTGCCTACCACTCTTATTATAATAAAAAGGTGTATAACAGGTAAGATGTAAGAAACTTAATCAAACTATCTCAATTAAAGATATGACCACAATCATTGGAGTAGTCGAGGCCACCGATACGGAAGTTCTCAGAAGTTTATCAAAGCCTTTGTGCAGCGGTGCAATGTCCGGGACAGCTCTCCTTAATTACTTTACAGCTATAAGTAATTATATCAAACTAAGT
Organism: Tinea pellionella; assembly: GCA_948150575.1. Lineage (NCBI taxonomy): Eukaryota > Metazoa > Arthropoda > Insecta > Lepidoptera > Tineidae > Tinea > Tinea pellionella. The sequence goes on from OX411253.1 coordinate 929,537, forward strand.
CATTAAGCTGTTTGGGTCACCGTCACTATATTATTCTCTATTTTAAGATATTTGATAGGCAGTTTTTTGGGTAGTTTTTTTTTATTGTAGCTCGACATGTGACAACACTCCGCCTGATGTAAAGCTAGAGTGCGGTCCATGAATGGAAACAGCTGCTACCACAGAGAAATCGCTACGGGCTGCAGTCGCCTCCACTATGCCGGCTTGAGGAGACGAGCATGTACCATCTAAATTGACAGTGCACACCTGTCTCCTCTCTTATATCTGGCTACTTTCAAACTATTCCCGAAACGCGAAAAAGTGCCACCACTTTCGAATGTTACACCCGTGAAGTAATAATAATAATAAAATACTTTATTGCACAATATAAAAATTGCAAAAGGCGAACTTAATGCCTTGAGGCCTTTGGGAGATGTGAAAAGTGTTTTCAGAGCAGAAACAAACATATTAGAGCTAACTCGGTTTTTTTGTTATTAAAATGCCTAAACCGAGCTCGTAATTGTATTATAGCCGCTGAGTGACTAAAGTACATTATAAACTATGAGAGAAGTGTGCATTGTCAACCTGGTGCACATTCGTCTCCTCAAGCCGGCATAGTGGAGGCGACTGCTGCCTGTAGAGATTTATCTGTAGTAGCAGTCGATTTCGTTCATAGACCACAATCCGGCTTAACAACAGTAAGAGTGTTGCCATATGACAAGCTATAATAATAATTAAAATATACAGGGTGTCCCGTAAGTAGTGGTGTCAACGGTATTTTACAGATAGAGGGGTTCAATATCTAGAATATAATTTGGTGATTTTTTTTATACCTTCTGGTTTAAAAGTTATGACATTTTTAAAGAATTATCATTTTTTCCCCCGTTTTATCACAAAATAATGTTATAAAAATTTGTTTACAATTATTTTTACTGATATTTTTATTTAACTGGGTTGAGAAAACACAGGGCTTTCTAATTAAAATAATATTTGTAACCAATTAATAACCATGATTAAATAAAAAATTAAAATCTAAACAAGATTTAATTTATCAAATTTTAAGCAAAATATTTAAACGAAGCTGGTGTAAAAAAATTGTATGTAAGGTTACGGGACCATTATTTTAAAAATATCTACAATTCACACGGACTCTAAAAACGTATAATAATGTTCACTGTCATTTTAATTAAAGTCATTTTTCAAAGTTAAACAAGCAACAAAGTACTATTTGTCGAAGAAATTTCAATATTACCTTATGCGAATTCCAATAAAACCAATGTAAATAGATAAGGATAAGAAAATAATTTATTAAAGTAAATGCTCAAAATGTCTCCCTCTAACTATAATGCATAACTGACATCTTCTAATAAAGATTCTCCTGATATTTCCTAGGGCTCATTGATTATTTTTAATTCTTTCGGACACGATATTCAATTTTTGGCGTAGTTCATATTCATTATTATTACATGTCTCATAAACAGCTTCTTTAAAGTTAACATCAGCAGACTGATGATGGTTATTTGTCCAGTCTGCCGTCCTGGGGTAGTACCACCACTTTCGAATGTAACACCCGTGAAGTGACTTTGTCGCGTTTCGGGAATAGTTTAAAAGTAGCCAGGTGTCAATCTAAGATGGTACATGCTCGTCTCCTCAAGCCGGCATAGTGGAGGCGACTGCTATCCGCACAGGTTTCTCTGTAGTAGCAGTTGTTTCCATTCATAGACCGCACTCTAGCTTTACATCAGGCGGAGTGTTGTCACATGCCGAGCTACAATATAAAAAAAAAACACCATAATTTACTTAATAATCTTTGTCTTAATAGTAGTCTGGTATGTGATTACACTCTGCCTAATGTACTTAAGGTAAGTATGAGTGGAAACAGGCGTCAGTCTGCCTACCCCTCTTTGAACATCCCTAAAGTCAAATTAAGGAACCAAAATGAAAATAAGATTGGAACTACAAGCAGTTAGTATCTTACAGTAGGTTAAGACGTGAAAAAGTGCAAATTTCCGACTGTAAGAATTCTTAAAATCCCGTCCTCTTATCGGAATGCATTATTAAAAATCGACGCCCATTTGTTGTATTTATGTCGAAAAAACATTGTAACTAAAATGATAGTGCACATTATTATACGTTTTTAGAATCCGTGTGAATTGTAGATATTTTTAAAATAATGGTCCCGTAACCTTACATACAATTTTTTTACACCAGCTTCGTTTAAATATTTTGCTTATAATTTGATAAATTAAATCTTGTTTAGATTTTAATTTTTTATTTAATCATGGTTATTAATTGGTTACAAATATTATTTTAATTAGAAAGCCCTGTGTTTTCTCAACTCACTTAAATAAAAATATCAGTAAAAATAATTGTAAACAAATTTTTATAACATTATTTTGTGATAAAACGGGGGAAAAAATGATAATTCTTTAAAAATGTCATAACTTTTAAACCAGAAGGTATAAAAAAAAATCACCAAATTATATTCTAGATATTGAACCCCTCTATCTGTAAAATACCGTTGACACCACTACTTACGGGACACCCTGTATATTGGAACGTTTTTAGTCCTATAACAGGGTTAGTCTTTTGTCTCTTCCACAATCCTTTCACACTACACATCTCTCGTTCATTCACGTCTAACTTTGATACGTGCTCCTCGTGTATTCTATTGTGGCATATTTTAAATAGATCTTACCTACAACGTCCAGCCTCCCATAGGCCATGAAATGTGGAAAATTCGGCCCATTAAATATTACTTCGCAGCTGTAGTTTCCTGTTAAGCTCTGGGTTACTCGGACCAATACGACTTGTGTTTCATTTGAATGTAGTCTCTGTGTAAAAATAAAATAATTATATAGTACAAATTTGAAGGCCGACCTGAGGAGACGAGTATGCACCATGTAGAGTGACAGTGCACACTTCTATCCTTATATCTGGCTACTTTCAAACTGTTCCCGAAACGCGACAAGGTCACTTCACAGGTGTTACATTAAAAAGTGGTGGTACTACCCCAAGATGGCAGACGGAGCAAATAAACATCATCAGTCTGCCTACCACTCTTTAATAGTGCCTATAGGCACTGAGCAACAAAGTACATATATAACAAAGTTACATTGCTACCGGTAAGAATTTAGCGTGGTTCGAAGACGGGACTCAGGGATCGTGAGTTCACGCGTCTTACCGCTAGACCACTGTCGGCAGATATGCTTCAGCGGTGATGACTGGATTTTATCTAAAATGAAGCAATGAAAATGGCAAATTACACAAAATGTTGAATTTTAGTGTATATACCTGTAGTATATTACCGCAAACTTTTAGGACATGGTTAACAAAAAGATACAACACCCAGAATCAAATAAAATGTAAATATTCTGTATATTTTTAAGCATATACCTACTAAAATGATTAAATAATTAAATTATTTTTCTGGGACATATTGTACAAATATACAATTGTCACGCTTGGGATATATCTACCCCTGAATCGTGGTTTATACGTATGCCTAATGTATATAACTCATATGAGACAATTTAAGACAAAATTTCAGCTTATATTTTCCTATAGTACAATATAAAACGTCGACATTTATTTGACAACGCAAATAATATCTTCTTTCCTCCAGTTTAATCTAAATGAAAGTTGGCATCTAAACAAGGATTAGGCAATCAGAGTCGTGCAAGTAACCATGTTAACATAACAATGAAAATAAAATGTACAATCAGCCAAAATTAAGATATTAAACATGCCTTTCGTTCTTTAATAAGCATGTACCGACGGTTCAATTAGCAAAAGCTCAGAACGAGCCAGTAGGAAAATTAAGTGAATTTTCAACTCAAAATGTTATTTCAAGACGGAATCCCTTCAAATTTTGTCCGCCTTTCACAAATTTTGTTACGCCCTACTTTATTATTCATGAGTTTTTTCTATTGACATAGAAGTCTGTCCCAACTTGTTAAATTATTTCTTTAAATTCGCATACTATTATATAAAAATGATTTGAATTAAATAATATTTAAATACCTACATAAAATTATTATTATTTAAAAGCATTTGCAATTCAAAAAACTAATCAAAACTTCAAATTTTTTTTCAATATTTTATTAACAACACAAGGTTTAAAGCAAAGGAATCGTTGTACGTGTATCTTAGACTTCGGTAATATTTAAATTTATTTTTTTACATATCTATTTATAACAATGTTGAAGCTTTACTAAAACTTCCAGTAGAATTTTTGAGAGAAAATAAAAACAATTTTTATTCTATTTTAGCCACACAAAAACGTAGTCACATTTCGAAATTAGCTTGGCTCTAGCCAAGTATCACGAAAGGAGTGTGCCCGGTCAATGGATGTCGCACATTCGTCAAGCCAGCATAGCGTAAAGGACTATTGCAGGCAGACGTTTAGTCTTTATGGTAATAGTTTTTTCCACTCATGAATTTCACCTTAGCTTAACATCAGGTGGAGTGTGGTCTGGTCACATGTCGAGTTACTATTAAAAAAAATCACAATTTTTTTAATTGTACCCAATTCGTCTATAGCTAGGTAACGTTATGTAGATGTGCTTATTAAGCAATCTTAGACCTTCAGTCCTAAACAAATTATTTTTTTAATTTTCAACATCCTGTTGCCATGTCGTTAGAAAAACAAGAAAACAAAATATTGTTATTACAGTGAATAAATGAAACGATTTACTGAAAATATTCTGAAAATTATTTCAGGAAACATTTTATGTTAAGAAATAGGTATTTTTAAGACACGATTTTTTTTTGTTCATCCACTGAATATGTATTTTATGAATAGAAACTTTTATAATGTTATGTTATTTTATTTGAATAATTTTCACAAAATATCAATGTATTTAGGCTTTCATCAAATAGGGACATGTTTTTTAAAGGTTCTATCTCGTGTATGAATACTTTGTTCATAAAAAATATGAATAATAATTCTTTTTTATCTGATGACAGTATAGAAAAAAAATATATTAATTTGTTTTTAGTAGTCCGGGATGTGACTGCATTGCGACTAATGTTGCGTACCTCACTGGTACTACAGATAAATATCTAAGCTCCGCTATGCTAGCTTGACAAGACAATCACAGATGTTACACGTCGAAGTGGTGAGAAGCCAAATGACCAATGATGGTTATTAGGGTTTTCATTAGTATCTACCACTCTTCCAAATCGAACAAATTGTTTAGAATATTTGTCAAACGGACCGTTTTCCCCACTAACAGTTAAAAATAAAATCGTCACATAAAATAATATCACAAAAATATTTTTGGATATTTTATCGAGAAAATAATTATAATATTAGTTAGGAATCAGCACGTACGTAAAGGTCGATTCAAACTTTATGACGTCTCGGAAGTTAGCTGCGAGCGCTACTTCGCGCAGATACAGTCAAGTTTACAATAATAAAATTGAAAATTAATTTTAAATATAAATTGAACATATAAAAATAACGAGCTAGAGAGTGTGGCCTTTCCTCTCATATTCATCGTGCCCTGATGATACATCAATTTGTCTACTGCGCAGCGACTCGTGCCTAACTTCGGGGCCGCCACAAAGTGGTTCTTACTATAGTTAATTATATTTATTGTCTTATAATAATATTTTACTGACGAATTACGGATACTAGTAAGGGATCGTTGATTAAAGATATCCGCTGTTACTGATTATTAAAAAAATATAAAAACTTACATCGACTTGTATTCCAGCAACAGGCGTAACCTTCGTTGTTGGCGCATCAAGCGGGGAATATCTATAAAACTCATGTACACCCTTGTACCATTTGACAGAGTAAATGCCATACTCGTTCGGCTGGTACCGACATGCTAATGTCACGTTACGGCCACGTTGCGCCACACGAGGTGTGATCACTAGCTCCGTGGTACGAAGACCTCCAGCACCTGGGGACAAAATATATTTTAGGTTATAAATAGCTATTGCATAATGCATTTGTATTAGTTATACGTTAAGCATAAAAAGTTACAAGTTAACCTAATTTTAGAATTAAATATTAATTTATAATAAATATTATCATCTTATCATGCCGAGTCACTAAGAAAATTATCATATGATTGGATTTAGATAAACCGTAACTTTTGTGTTATTGTAAGTTTATAATTGTTTTCTTAATTTTATGTTATTTATTTAAGTATTGTACTTGTATGTAAGTAAATATTTTTATTGTACATCAGTCCCGAAGTTCAAAATAACTTCCAACAGAGTTGTGAAATGAAAATTAATTTTAAAGGTTTGTCCACGCGCAGGACGGCAGACTGGGCTAATACCCATCAGTCTGCCTACCCCTGTTTAAAAATTTAAAACCTTATTTAACTATTGTTAGTAGAACAATAATAGACGGAAAAGTTTTAAAAGAAACATCAAAATCCTACAGTTTTATGGTCACCTTTATTTTGTAGTAAGTTGTATCAAGTAGCTTAATTTAATTCAATTCAATATTTATTTATCTAAATACATATAAGATATACATATATATATTTTGTATACTAGTAGATATACAGAAATGTAGCACTCCAGTTTTATTATTCCCTCGGTTTATCGTTACCAGTAAGTGGTATTGTACTCTCAAACAATATAGGTATTCTTAAATTCGTTTCGTTTACGATTTGAATACAATCATATTATAAGCGTCTAACTCATATGATCACACTCCACCTGTGTTAAGCTAGAGTGCGGTCCACGAGCGGGGACAATCGCTTTTACAGGTGTATTAGTCGTTACTCTGCGGAAATTCATAACCAAAATTATTTTCCAAACACAACTACTTTGTAACTAATTTCCGCTAATCAATGTTAGTGAGGGTAGGTACACAGTCACAACAGCTGTCAATGTTAGACCCTTCACCGACATGCAAATACCTCTCGACGCGTTTCGCCACTCCACGTGGCATCCTCAGGAGACGTGTGGTCGCTTTCACTTCGCTCCGACGACTGTGTTGAAATTAGTTGCAAAGTAGTGTTTAATTTTTTCTTTTACAGATATGTGCACACCAAGTTGACAGTACAGACTTCTTTCGTTATATCCGACTACTTCTACTAGGTCATTTCAGGGGTGTTACAAATTTTAAACTGATTTTAAAACGAAAGAAGTTGAGAATATTAAAAAGAATACGCCTTCGGTTTCTTAAGTGGCTAAGTGTGGATCTCATAGCCAGAGTAACGGGTTCCAGGGCATTAGTGTTAGATTATCCGTTGAAGCAAACACGCGATTCTAACACGCAACACCTCATTCTTTACAAATGTACCCTGAAACCTTTCAATTTTAGTGTTTTCTTAGTGAATTTTGTTAGGAAGAAGTTAACCCCAATACTCACGAAGGTATTTAGTTTTGTATGTAGTATCTATATATACATACAATGACCTAACCATGAGCTTAGCTGAAATGGGTAACAAACCCACGTCCTCAGTAATGCGCACGGATTCCCCGACTATTAAGACTAGTCCGGTTCTAAATTCCCTTACAAAAGGCCATAACGTTTTTCGACCTTTATGGATTTTAATAATATTTGTTCTTGTTTAACATATCACCGATATGTAATTCTCAACGAATTGATTTTCTAAAAAAAATTGATTATAGAAAAGAAAATATCACTACCTAAAGTTCGAAAAATTTTCATGAATAATTTGTCTTAACTTTAAATAATTCCCAATAAATAATAAATCTGATATTACATCAAAAATAGACTATTCTTTCCTTAATTAAATAAGGTGTCAATCATCAAAATCAATGAATATTTAAGGGTCGAAACAACTTGTTGACTCAAATATCAATAACCCGGCTAAATTATCGTTAAAAAGTAATTTTTACTACGACAAAACTGGATCTTTACTGAGTAGGATCAGTAGAACTTTCCTCTTATACATATATAAGTATTCATATCTATATCTCTTGACATTTTAGTCTAAGAGCATGTTTTCAAATTCAAAAGTCGTTGGAGCTTCACGCGAACATTTCGAAATTCCTTCGTCCTATCTTATTTTTTTTTTCGGTTCAATTTTCATCATAATTTAATAAACTATATATATTTACAACTAATGTACAAGTACCTATAGTCCATAATAATAATAAGGGTATACAAGAATAGGCTTTTCATTTACGTCCATATCTTCAATGGAAGCATCCTTCCGTGTTTAGATCTCATCAACCACTTCCGTAAACTAGCGACCAGTTCTATTGTTACTTACTACTTACTAACAATAAGTTACAGTATCGCTGAAAATTACACAGAATATATGATTCGTGTACAATTGGGCACTTAGCTTGAATATTGAGTATATTAAACAATGTAATTCATTATTGGAAATTTACCTGAAGAAAAATCTACGAGTTCACAATAATCTGAGATGAATCGAAAATTCATTTTGTTAAAGACTGTACTTTTTGTTAGCTGTACTTTTTGAATATATTAAACTTAGTAACTAGTAAAGTTACATCAATTGGAAGACGTTCAACACATTTTGGCCACTTGTGTCAGGGGACAGGCTGACAAGAAATTGTACAACATTAAATACATTACAACGTACATTAAGCATGAAAATATTAGTTTTTGTTTTACAACTTTTGTTTAAAATCATTACAGACAGACTGCGGTCCTATCATGAGCTAAAGGAATAAAAAACATTTACTTTGGCATTTTAGTGGTACGAACTATTGTTAGAAAGGCCTTACTTGGCCTACCTTGGTACTTATATCTTTCTCTCAACAGATTTTCTCTTTCAACAAAACTATTTTCTTTTCTTATCCATAAAAGCTATGCTACAGGGACGACGATGAAAGCAACGCTTCTGAAGCATTTAGTCAGCGTCAGATTAAAATAATAAAAAATTTACGCGACAGTAAACCGCTAAAACCATTAGAGTGGTAGGCAGACTGATGATGGTTATATGTCCAGTCTGTCGTCCTGGGGCAGTACCACCACTTTCGAATGTAACACCCGTGAAGTGACCTTGTCGCGTTTCGGGAATAGTTTGAAAGTAGCCAGGTATAAGAGAGGAGTGTGCACTGTCAATCTAGATGGTACATGCTCGTCTCCTCAAGCCGGCATAGTGGAGGCGACTGCAGCCCGTAGAGATTTCTCTGTGGTAGCAGTTGTTTCCATTCATGGACCGCACTCTAGCTTTACATCAGGCGGAGTGTTGTCACATGTCGAGCTACAATAAAAAAAAAAAAAAAAAAAAAAAATATTTAAGTCTTCTCAAAATGAAAAATCTAAAAAAAATTTTTTTTTTATTTAAGACGCACAACAATACCGAGATAAATATAGTACAATAAAATATAGTTCACGCTATTGTTTTACATAATATTTGACACTACTACTTTTAATCCTATAAAAATAAGTCTCACAAAAAAAAATGGGTCTAAATGTATCAAATATTTCTGAAGTCTAAATCTTGTTTAACAACACTGCACTCTCTAACTCTACAATACTTATGTCCAAGCGCTAAAATATTTCTCGAACAATAATAATATTAGTTTATTTCCGTATTGGATTCTTGTTACGCATTCGCTGTATTGGCGAACACCTGTGACACGTCTGCGCGCAATATTTCTTGCTGTCGCCGTTCCTACAACGCTACGGTTTGATATAGGCGAAGCGTGCAGCGGATTCATGTATGCGTATCATGCATATAATTGTTACAATTATATAGAGGGAGTTAGATGTCCTAATCAAACATTGGAGGACCTCGTACATGATAGGCGTGTGGCGGTGTGAACTTGGAAGACACATAAAATAATATCGATTATGTTGTTAGCTAAAGCACGGGTCGCGCGGGTAAATCCAATATCAGGTTAGCTGCACCACCTTAAGGACTATTTATGCTCGTTCTAAGCTGCTCGGAATTGGTTTACATTCACAATTAGCTCAAAATGAAGAGAGACGTATTTATCGTCTCTTCTCTTCTGACCCTTCCTAAATAGTTAACACACTTCATGGAGAAATGACTTCCAAGTAGACAAGAAGATTGAATAAGAAATAAATAGAATTCATGTTCTCATCTTTCCTTCTAATCTTGTGTGAGTGACATATTTGTAGATAAATGTAAATATATTACAATGGTCAGTCCGCTACACGCTAATCTAAATTGGAACCAATAACCGTCCGTCCGTCCATTCACAGACTTCTTATTAGGATTGGTTGTTATGTCCCCTTCGTCGAATATTTTTGTTTTTTTTTCTTTATTTCCCAAAGTTTAATACTCGTGTTTCATGATTCATTTCCTTTGTCCATAATCAAATATGTTCAGTTGTTATTTTCGTCTTCTTGTTGTTGTTTTTTTATCTTTGTAGGTCGTCATCGGCCATTGATCAGTACCTAATTTTATACACACGTTTATATTTTATACACACGGGTATTTTAATTTCATTTTTTTATGATAGTTCAGTATGCGGATACAACTGCTGCCTATTACAGAGGAAAGTTAACAGGCGGGAGTCGTCTTCATTATGCTGGCTCGAAGAGATGAGTGTACACCGATGACGATGATGAATACGAATAGGTAACTTCACAGATATTACACCTGGCTCCAAGTGATGGTACTACCCCGAGACAGCAGATATTTTTTTTTTATTGTAGCTCGACATGTGACAACACTCCGCCTGATGTAAAGCTAGAGAGCGGTCCATGAATGGAAACAACTGCTACCACAGAGAAATCTCTACGATAAGGTTAATAACCAGGCTTCCATTCATTTCAGACGATAAGCAAGACAATGCTTAATATAAAGCTTTTAATTAAAGGTTGTACTACCGCTTATAACACATTATTTTGATTCAAGCGTATCTCTCGAGATACCTTGGTGGATAGTCGGCCTTATATAGTATTTTAGAGTAGTTCAAAGGTAACGTTAAATCAGAACCACGCATGTACTGCCTGTAGTAATCGGTGATATATGCGCGAAGACGAAGATATATCTTCACAAAACTTATAATTCTAATTACATTTAACACAATTCTGTAACCTACTCAAATGAATATATTAATATTGTAAATATTAATTGTGACTCAAATTACGTCCTTATGTTGAATAACATTAGTTCTATTTTACTTTGCATGCAAATGACATATTTTATAGCCTTGCATACATGAAAGCAAAATTACAGGGTTGTTTTAAGTTGTGGTAACTATTTAGTTTAATTATTCGCATTTTTTCATTGTTAAATTATTCTGCATATTGTTTTATTTTTAAATAAAAATTACTTCAATTACGATTGAATAAGAAAAAGGATCGTAGACCTTCCAAAATTCCAACTGCTGGGTGGATATCATAATTATATTGGTGAGTTTTATGATCACAATTAATAAATCTACTAACAAACTCTATTTTACAATTGAGTTCGTAGCTAACAGCTAATATTTTCTTAGGTAAGAACGTGTTTTACTTGAATAAAAGATGAAAGAAGAAGACCTGCGACGGAAAGACATCATGAGGCTTATTATCGAATTTATTTTAATTATTTTACATTTGAAAAAGCGGCCGTGATCTAGCGGTAAGACGCGTGAACTCACGATCGATGAGACCCGTGTTCGAACCTCGCTAATACTGACCAGTGTAACTTTGTTGTATGTACTTTGGTTGCTCAGTGCCTATTGCACTATTAAAGAGTGGTAGGCAGACTGATGATGGATATTAGTCCAGTCTGCCGTCTTGGGGTAGTACCACCACTTTCGAATGTAACACCCGCGAAGTGGCCTTGTCGCGTTTCGGGAATAGTTTGATAGCAGCCAAGTATAACGAGAGGAGTGTGCACTGTCAATCTGGATGGTAAATACTCGTCTCTTCAAGCCAGCATAGTGGAGGCGACTGCTGCCTGTAGAGATTTTTCTGTAGTAGCAGTTGTTTCCGTTCATGGATCGCACTCTAGCTTTCAGGCGGAGTGTTGTCACATGCCGAGCTACAATAAAAAAAATTGAGAATTAAGAGACTCTCCGTGGTCACGATGACTGCAAAGCTTTTAAAATGTCTGATCAAATTAATGATTGCATAAAATATTTGTTCAGTTGTAAAACGTTACTATAATTTGGCTTGAAAGTATATTTATATCTTAGTTAGATCCAATATTTGATTTTCATCGTATATTCTCGTGTTTGAACAGATTTTGTGAAAAGGCTTTTATCTTTGGTGTACATTTAAGATTATTATTATATTCATGAGTGAAAGTGTTAAAAATGACTCGTGTATATTAATATTCTATATAAAAGAACGATGCCTGTTTCCCATACAAGTTAAAACAAAAACAAAAAAATGCGCCGTGTACCTTCATTAAACTTTCCTCTGTGGACAGAAAAATAATACGAACTATTTTACGCAAGATAATTAGTTGTGTAGCTGTTAGAAGAAATTAATAGAATACCCTTTTCATACTACAGTTTCAGGAGTGACCGATATTCAAATGTAACACTCGTGAAACCGTTGTTGCAGTTCAATCAGTTTGGAAGTAGCCAGGTATATGGAGAGGAGTGTGCACTGTGCATAACGGAGGCTACTCCTGCATGTAGAAATTTATCTGTTATAACAGTTATTTCAGTTCATGGACCGCATTATAGCTTCACATCATATGCTGAACTACAATAAGAAAAATGCAATAAAAAATTACACAAAAACTTAGGTATTTGGTAAAAATCAGCAAAGTCGCTATCATCCCATCTAGACAGAACTTACCTAATAAAGAAGAGGTATTCCTTTATAAGAAATCGTTGAATACTCGTATTTACATAGAGAAAAAAAACCCTTTTTTTAACCGACAAGTGTTCCCATTGGCTTTATTAAATTCCGCGCGTCCCGTTTCAGTGTGGCCAACATACAAATATTAGATTTGTGGTTTGAGATATGAAAACACTGTAATTGGTTTAGGCTGTCGTTGTTCTCATTTTTCAGGGTTTCAGTTTCTCCCCTGTTGTTGACATGTTTATTTAAAAAACTGTAGGTAAAAAAATGTAGGTAGATTCTTATGGTTAACTCGGGGTTTTTACGTTTGCTTATACGTGTACTAAGGTAGTGCATGTCTGATAGGTACTGAGATTAAAGTACATAATATTATATCATTACAGCAGTCGCCTTTGTTCATGGATCGCACTCTAGCATAACACTAGGCGGTGTGCGGTCATATGACGTGCTAAAATAAAATAAAAATCATTGGATAATTTTTAGTGGCCGTGGTCTAGTTACATTCCAAAATGGTGGTTCTACTCCAGAGCGGCAGACCGGGTTAACAACTAATAAGTTAGCCTACCACTCTCAGATTTATAATATATGTATTGTAACATAATACATGATATATATGTAACAGAGTAGGTATGCATTTAGAAAAACTTCTGAAAAAAGTAATTTCATATAAATCTTAATTTTACGTGACCTAATTCAGCGCACGCTTCTGAAACGAGATACACTTTCTATTATCCTCAATTTATGAGGCCATACTAATATTGCTTCACCCATTATCGCCATTGTCAGGTTTGTAGCCTATATTTAATTATTACTATAGTTCGAACCATCGAAATTCGACCATAATTAATTTAGTTGTTTGGCGGCTTATATGGCTTTCTGTCTTCTGTATGTCTCGTCCCCTCGCTATGCTTTTCTTCTGGATTAAACAACGAAAACATGTTATTTAAGTTTACGATGTTTCAACAATAGAGATGTATACTAGAGGTGCAAACCTCATACATTTGACAAGAAAAAAGCGTAGGCCGCTACAAACGATTTGACAATGTTGCCGTCAAGTCAAATACTAACTGACAGAGAACCTAAAAGTGACTGTGGTCATCTTTTCTCTCGCATCACATTGGGAGCGTTGCACATCTAGTTGTATATATCAATGGTTTGAACATAGATTAATATGTATTTGACATTGACAGCTTTAATTTTTTTTAAATACTTTGGTAATAAATGTTCTGTTTTGTTAAATTGAAAATATTTCTGCACTTCTTCTCCATATAAACTTTAAATATATGCCAAGTCTCATACTCCTTCGTGCTCGCGATGTGATTAATAAAAAGCGACAGTTTTTCTTTCACGTATTATTCAAATCAAATTAGTGAAACCACCCATTTATACTATGAAATGATCCTTGCATTAAAAAAATTGCCAAAATGACTTATTTTTATGGACAACTCAAGCTTGACAAGAAATAATTAAAATTGTTATAATAAAAGAAATAAAATTGTTATTAGAAAAAAGACCTAATGGTTCCTAAGACAGTTTCCGTGTGATTTGTTAAATTAGTTACGCCTATTATTATATATTTTTTCTGAATTTATAATTAAGTTTTTTTTGTTATTATAAACACAGGCTATATTGACTCGTCATATGCTTTTCCGAAGCCAAAAGTAGATTTCGACGATGAACAAGTGCATCAAGTCCACGCCTACGTTAATAAAGGATTTTCATTTCATTTCATATCTTTTATGATTCATATGGTTTCAGATTTTCTCCTGTTACAAAAACATTCTGTATATATCAGTCTTAGGTATGCTGTAGAATTTCGCACGTCTCTCCTGAACAGCTCAATGAATAACTATTTCCGAATTTCAGGCAACAAAAATTAGTTACATAACTCTTTTTCTTTAACATTAAATCAGTGTTAAACGTATTGACCTAAATTATATTTATTGCGGTAATAAAATTGAAAACTACTGTTTTGTAATAAATAAATTACAAAATAACTAATAAAATACATTTTGTGATCATAAAATAACAGAGAATGTTTGGATTAATGAAAAAATAAATAAATTTGGAAGTAGCCAGGTATAAAAAGAGTTTTAAATTATTTTACGAAGTTTAGGTTTTTTTAAAAGCGCTATAATTATGTGCTCTGTGTGTGCATGTGTGTGGCCTGAAAATAAATATTTTCCTTCGTTTATGAGTATTAAATATTTAAGGGAAATATAAACGTATATCTGTAACTATTTCTGAGAAAACAGCTAATTTTGGCCTAACAAATATGTGGTATAAAACAAAAGCGAAAACAAAGAAACAACTACTACAAATAAAGAAGATTACCGATTCTATTTATGTGCATTATTATTGGTAACGAATGAATCTTGACACAGAGACAGGGCCGGTATTTCATACACAAATCTCTATTATTATTTTTTAATTATAGTTCGGCTCGAGTACGGTTCATAAACCGGCGTAACGGAGGCAAAACATCTGTGGTAACGGTTGTTTCAGTTCATGAATCGCACTTTTAATATCAGACGGAGTGCTTGCGGCAGGCCTCCGCTGGCCACTTGAAGGAAAAAACAAAAACTGTCAATTTTGACAGGGCAATGAATAACTTTTCTTATTTTCGGCTTGTCAATTTAAATTCTTTTAAAAAAAAATATTATTGTTTTATTTAATTAGCAATTAGAAACAACCCACATGTTTTCATATGCCGTGCTATAATAAATATTTTATTAATCTGGTGAAAATAGCCGTAAAAATTATAATGTAAATAAGCCAGCATTCTTTTCGTCTTTCCAGGGCCCTCTGTGGAAAGATAGACTAGATTTTCGATATGATTAAGATTAAAATGATGATATAATAATTTTATAAAAAAGTAAAGAAAGAAAAATAAAGATAGTAAAAGTAGCCATCCAGTAGTCAGTGTGTTTAAATTGAAGTAGTTAAATGGCGCAATAAGTGCTAGTCTAATTTACTTTAATTTGTTGCAAATCTAATTTCCAGCGACTGCACTTCCATTTCTATTCAGTTGCGAAGTGAATGAGATAAAGAATAATGTTGTAAGTTTAAGTATGAAGTTGAAATATCGAGCCCTAAGTCATAAATATTAAATATGACTCACACAACTATATTGGATTGTATGATAGGAGTGATTTGTGAGTTTCTCAGAAAATGAGAGAAGGATTATGAAAATATTGATAAATAATCTTTTGTAGGAATTTTCGATACTAAAGATAATAAAAACAAAAACTTTGGAGTACAAGTATATACAGAGTGTTTTTTTTTAAAGTGGTGTAAATAGTATGAGGAAATCCGGAATTATAGGAGATACTGGGCCACTAGGATTTTTTTATGATAACAATTTTTGCACGTGGTAAACCCAGAAGGGTGTTTTCCGATCAAATAGGAGACATCCTCATGAAAGCCGGGCTGCCTAGTACCCATAACCAGCGGGCGTGCATGAAGAGAATTGTGGATGTGAAGAAAGCGATGGTATTGTGTCAGGATCGTGGTAAGTGGCGTTCCGTTATCTCTGCCTATCCCTGTGGGAAAAAGGCGTGACAATTGTATTGTATTGTAATTTTTGCATAGTAATTTTTTTTTGTCAAGCTTAAATTGTCCATAAAAATGAGTCATTTTCGTCAATTTTTTTTTAAATGTGGTTCGACTCAGTTTCGTGTAAGAATAAAATATGATCAAATAATGCCCTAATTATTGTTATGTTAATAATCATAACACGGAAGTTTACATTATACTTCCTCATACTAAAATGATCCACTCATCTTTTGAGAACGTATTTATTCAAGAAAATCATCTCTAATTAAACGATTTTGATCTCTATCACAATACATTAAGGAAATTTGTATAACTAAGTATAAGTTTATTAACCGAAACACACTATGTTATACAAACATTTTGTTAAACAAAATTATTTCTTATATTTAAGAGAAATGAGTTCAATTTGCTATATCAATTGTGTGTGGTATCACGGCGTGATTGCTATTTGTTTGATTTTATTCTTGTAAAGCAATCCACATTGAACTATTTGAGTTCTTTGTTGTGATAATGGGTTTACATTTGCCACTTATGTCTAACGCAGGCGGCAATTTTGTTGATATTCTGAGCTGTAGAATTTAATTAATTTCTTCTTTGCTACGATTCCAGCTGCGTTATCGCGATAATTAGTGCGTTAAAAATTACGGCATTACTATTGCTATATTAAAGGATTTGATGGAGTTAACGTTTATCGCGTTAAAGTCTCTTTAACAATTATATTGAATATTGTTTTGTTAACAAACTATTAAATTAATATCAAGTGGGTCCAAAGATGGCCATTCTCCTTTGATAGTAATAATTTATTCTCTTTAAAAAATGTAAGCTTTAACGATGGAAATAAACGAGTATAAATATTTGAAATGCATTCATGAATCACGGATGGGAGTTCAGGAATGTGTTAATAAGAGTTGGAGGAATTCTTACTTGCTATTTCCACTTCAAAGACCCGTAGATAATAAATATTAGACTAGCTTTTTGGGCACGCTTCACTAGAGTGCGGTCCATGAATGGACACTACAGAGAAATCTCTACAGGCAGCAGTCGCCTCTACTATGCCGGCTTGAAGAGATGAACATGTACTATCCAGATTGACAATTCTCTCGTTATACCTGTCTACTTGCAAACTATTCCCGAAACACGTCAAGGTTTAATACCATAAAAAATATTCCCGAAACACGTCAAGGTCACTTAATATACAATGTTTAATAACATAAAAAATATTACCAATTATTAAAGCTTTTAGTACAATAATAACCTCAAATATTGTATCAGAAAAAGTCTAAATACTCAATAACTTGGGTGAAAAAACTAAAACTGATTGGTGATATAGAATGTAGATTTATTTGTCAATAAAATTAACTAAAAATCGTCGACAAACTCGAAAAAAAAAAATTGTGGGCCCATTTCTCTTAGGCTAACCTCCGGCCTTAAAATTTGAATCGACATATACTTCAGTCGCTTAGTGTAAAAGAAAGAAAAGAAAGATATTATTATTACGGAATTAATGAACCAAAAACGAGAACAGTTATTGGAAATTGCTAACAAATAAACAAGGAAGAGAATTGTAAAGAAACTCAAACAAAAAAGATAATTTTTCCGCGGGAAAAGCAATTTTTTTTACTCTTATAGTACCAATTCGCGTTCATCGGAGGAATTGGTCGTAATACGAACGAATATTCAACCACAGCTCATAAATTAAAAAACCGAAGAATTTTTCTTCTTTTTTTTCACGAATTCCCCTCTGTGAGCTAGGAATTATTTTTTCCCATGCCAAGATAAGCAATATTCACTATGACCGTTTTTGAAAAGAAAAAAAGTAATCTATTGCAAATTGATTTATTACTTTTGCGCACGACTCCGCCATTTTCAAGTTAGTTGTGTTTATTCTAGCATTTTTTTTTATTGTAGCTCGGCATATGACAACACTCCGCCTGATGTTAAACTAGAGTGAGGTCCATGAACGGAAACAACTGCTACCACAAATAAATATCTGCTGGCAGCAGTCGCCTCCGCTATGCCGGCCTGAAGGACGCAATTGCACAATCCAGGTTGACAGTGCACACTCCGCTCGTTTATGCTTCATTCTAATCATGTAGGCTTTATCTAGTAGTAGAAGTAGATCGTTAAGACTCGTGTTCAAATTTCGCTGACCGGTACTAATGTAACGGTATATACGTACTTCGGTAGATAGTTTATGATTCAAGCACTAGTTTAGTATAGGTATTTAAAAAAAATATTTATACTCAAAAAAGAAAAAAAGTCAATTAAAAAATTAAAAAAAAAAAGGTTCATTCCAGTCCATGAACGGAAACAACTGCTACTACAGAGAAATCAGTCAGATAGGCAGTCGCCTCCACTATGCCGGCCTGAGGAGACGAGTATGCACCATCTAGAGTGACAGTGCACACACCTCTCGCTTTTTTTAATATTAAATAAATAAAGTATATTTGGGTTCTTTACATAGTCAAATAATTTAACAACTACATTTGGCTTCGGAATGGCTTCGTCGAGAAGATTACAAGGAACTCATGTTGAGTTTTTAAAAACACTTTATGGTTAATAATACAAACAAAAAGAAATAATAACAATAAACATTTATACTAATAATAAAAGAAAATTGAAGAATTAATAAGTAATTTTAGTTCAGTAGATAATAGTTGATCTAAACTATATCTATATCTATCTATACTAATATTATAAAACTGAAGAGTTTGTTTGTTTGTTTGTTTGTACGCGCCAATCTCAGGAACTACTGGTTCGAATTGAAAAAATCTTTTTGTGTTGGATAGATCATTTATCGAGGAAGGCTTTAGGCTATATAACATCACGTTGCGACTAATAGGAGCGAAGAAACAGTCGAAAATGTAGAAAAAACGGGGCATATTGTTCATCTTTGAGGGCTTCCGTTGCGTGCGCTGCGAAAACCGTTCGAGATACCCAAAAAATATGTATGAAAGAATTATTCCTCTTTAAATTATCTAAAAAAATGTCCACGACAGTATATATCTTTTAAGATTAAGTAACAATAACCGTTTTTATGATAATCAAATACCAAATTAATGCATTATTACAAATTATAATTTGTCAGAGTTGTATCAACATAATAATATTAATCTTTATCCAAATAAATGTGTTATGAATTAAGAGTATTTAACTGTGAACACAATTGTCTTTGACATCACCTCATTTCAATAATATTAAATAAAAAGTAAAACATAAAGTTTTTGAGGAAGGGTAGAAAGTTTTGAAAGAAATCAAAAATGCATTTTAACGAGATAAAAAATAAATGATTCGTATAATTAAAGTTAGCATAAGACGCAGCTAAAGAAAACTTGGCAAATTTTAAAATTTTTGAAACGAGCGCAAAAGTGCAAAGTCAGCTCACGACGAGTAAGTTAAACATTGTTTTTTTATACTTTGAGACTTCCGAGATTTTTAAATTGAAACTCTTAAACACGTTTTCCTTAACTTTTCTGATAGATGCGTCTTCCTTTTTTACTTTTACATGACTGATTGACAAATTTAAACTTTTATCGTTAAGGTCAGACACGTATGTGGAAGAAAATAAGTATAGATTTTTTTTGTAGATAAACATCTGCAGGCAGCAGTCGCCTCCTCTATGCCGGCGGATATAATAATAATAATAAAAATACTTTATAGCACAATATAAAAATTGCAAAAGGCGAACTTAATGCCTTGAGGCATTTTCTACCAGTTAAGCTTTGGTGTGGTGGAAAAGTGTATTCGGTGCAGAAACAGAAATATAAGAATAAATAAATGAAAAATAAATAAATCTAAAATTATTGAATAAAGGCAAAACAGCATAAGAATTTAATAATCTAACATGAAATATAGGATAAATATACATACATATACATAAATATATATATAAATAAAATAAAAAATATGTATACATAAATAAAAATATCCAGGTTGACAGTGTACATTCCTGCTACCCCAGGACGACAGACTGGACAAATAACCATTCGGCTTGTAATAAGGATGGCGATAGTGATGGTGATGTTTGCAGCAGGAGTAGCTTTCACTATACCGGCTTGGGGGCCGAATTAGCACTTTTCAGATTGTCTGTTACTACCACATTTCACGGGTGCCACACGGACTGAATCTAAAATTAATGCGTCAATAAATATTTTTTACTGCACACTGACTGACCGCCATTAATTAATTAAAAGAATTTTCAATATTTCATCAAAAGCAATTACTATGATTAAGGAGTTTTCAGTAAAAGTTTTTCAATTAACGGTTTTTTTTATTGACTACTATTTTATGAAGCCTTTTACGTCAGAGAATAATATATTATTTTCATGAACTTAATTAAATATTGTCACTTGATTTAATAATAGTTTTGTTACTTGGAGTTTTGATTCAAAATTTATTGTAATTGAAACAAAATTAGTTCTTGAAAATAGTCGAAATTATATTATTTGACTTTCAGTATTATTCAGTATTTTTTATTATTTCAGTATTATTATATATATATATATATATATATATTTTCTGGATTTATAATTCAGTTTTTTTTATGTTATTATAAACACAGGCTATAATTGACGAGTTTCTTATGGCTGTCTTCTCGTCATATGCCTTTCCGAAGCCAAAAGTAGATTCTGACGATGAACAAGTGCATGCCAAGTCCGTGCCTACGTTAATGAAGGATTTTCATTTCATTTCATTTCATATTAATTAAAATATTTATTTATTTCTACCGACAACCTCACCACTAAGGTTACAAGTGTTAAGAAGTGTTCGTCTCCCAAGTCGTAATCGTGAAAGCAAAAAGATTTCTTCGTGGTAACGGTCATCAGTAACAGTGCTGCTGTTAGAATTGTGTTTCCGGATAAGCTAGCCCATTACATCTTCTCAAGCCGGCATAGTGAGGGTGACAGTGAGAGCAGTAGTAGTAGTAATCTCTGCTCACGGCGTGTAATCATCTGCCAGATTTTTTTTTAATTGTCTGATGATGTTAAGCCAGAGTGCGACTGCTGTCAGAGAAGGGGATCCGGAGACAGCAGTCGTGCCCGCTATGCTGGCTTTGTGAGGTGCCTCTTCACATTGCGCTTGAAGGATCCCATGTTATAGGAAGAGCGTATGCTATGAAAATAATTATAAAGAGGGAAAATAGGTATAGATACTATAATATGCTTTATAAATCTTTACGAACCTCATCTAAAGCATTAATTTATCAATATACCCTACATAGAGATATATTTTGAAGGCATCCTCCCTTAGCCACTAATGATAAAGTAATATCACAGGAATATCACCTTTCAGACGCAGGGAATAAAGGTTAATATCGTATGTTAAAGAATGTTTGCTATTTTATACTGTGAGGTGGCAACGATATATAGGTCGATGGAACATATTAGATTCCTTGCATGTGCTTGAATGTCAAGTAATAACGTTAATTACTGTTACCGTTCAAGTAAAGTGTAGATGTACATTCTGGTTTCCGTTTCTTTGATATGTGAGTAGGTATTACACACTATGCATTGAAAACCATTTTAGATTTAGACTTTTGATGTTATTTTTAAAAAATATTACAACTGTAATGGTAATATTATACTGTAATAGTGGCGGACTACGGCTAAAGCGGGCCCTAGGCAACTTCCACAAATAATTCAAAACCAAAATTAGCCAAATCAGTCCAGCCGTTCTCGAGTTTTAGCGAGACTAACGAACAGAAATAGCGGCCGCAGCTAAGTTCCGAGACGTCATAAAGTTCTGCCGTTCTGACCGATACCATTGTAACTATGTATGTACATTGGTCGGTCAGTACCTATGGATAGTAAAGGCATTCGTTTATAGAGCGGTGGGCAGACTGATGATGGTTATTACCACCAGTCTGCCATAGTGTAACACGGATCAGAATGAAAGTAGTGTTCCTGCCAATCTTGCTTAGTACACCATGCACATTGGTCAGAAATAAAACGACGCAAAACGAGCTAAGCAAAAGTATTTTATGGGTCAAAAGACTGTCACAAGAAACTCGTCAAATTCAGTCTGTAATTTATATTTGAATATAGCAGTACTACTCCAGACTGCTGTATCATCAGTCTCTCACCACTCCTTGAATTTCAATCTTAGTACAGACAAAATAAAGTCTATATTCCCTGCACATTATTAATAAAAGTTAAATTTGAAAACAACTAACAACATTTCTCTATATTCAGAATATATCTGAAGTTGAAAAACTTTCACCTGTAGACGCACCGCAACGCCTCGGGCTCAGTCGTAACTCATAAGAGGAGCGGGAAGCGAGGGCGGATTTATATGTATGAAATCATTTTGCCACTCCTTTTCTCAGTTCGGATTTCTTTTAGACAAATCACTTTTAATAAAGTATCCCATATCATCCACAGGTCATAGACCTCCATTTAAAATTGATTGTAAGACAGACAAACAAACATCCGTACATTCTAAAATATAGTATTAGGCTTAAGATTATCGTTAGAATTTCAAATAGGTATTTTGTGCAATAGTACGAGCGACCGTGGTCTAGCGGTAAGACGCGTGAACTCACGATCGATGAGTCCCGTGTTCGAACCTCGCTAATTCTGACCGATTTTGTTATTTGTACCTTGGTCGCTCAGTGCCTATTAAACAGTGGTAGGCAGACTGATGATAGTTATTTGTCCAGCCTGCCGTCCTGGCCACCACCTCTTTCGAATGTAACACCCGTGAAGTGGCCTTGTCGCGTTTGACTCTTATCTACTCTACTGTTATTCTCTGTGCTTACTAGTCTCCTCAGGCCGGCATAGCGGAGGCGACTGCTTAGAGACTCTAGCTTTACATCAGGCGGAGTGTTATAGAAGTGTGACAATCGCATCCTCTTTCCGCCACAGCTCAAACAATGGCTTTGATTAAAATCATAACTAATTATAAACTTTGGTTATTAACTGTGAGGAGTATGGTGAAGCGGCTTTTGATAGAACTTCTGCAATGTATCTTAAAATTGGTGGTTTTTGTTTACTTCATATTTGAAATTTAAATTAATGTAGATTAATTAATTAACTACGTGATTGTTAAATTATGAGGTATCAGAAAAAATAACACGCACACAACAAACAGCCTGCTGGGCACCAAACTTGTATTCACCTCTTTGCGCACCTAACTACAAAGCCGTTTAGCGCTACACATGATTGCGTCGAAATTCCACCGTTCTATATTTTCATCAGCATGCGATGATGAAAATTAAATAAAACAAAGTGGACAGCAGACCTAAAGCCAAGCACGTGAACTTTTTTTTTTTTATTATTTTGGCACGACATGTGACCTCGACTGGTCTGATGGTAAACGCAGTGGAGGTCCATGAGCATTGACAACTAGAGAACCGCTCGCACGGTGGCTCCAGTCGCCATCACTATGCCGGCCTGAGAAGGTGCTTTTTCACGCTCCGCTTGAAGGATCCAAGGTGAAAGGATTGGGAGAATACATGGGAGGGCAAAGCATTCCACTTGTCAATTGTGCGACACAGAAAGGACGCGCCGAACCGTTTTGTTCGGCGACCAATTCGGTCGACATAGTTAACGACTTGTGTTAATTTTTTCTATACAATTTCCTTAACAATAATAAAAAATATATCATCTATTTGAAATAACCAAGCAAAGCGTGAAAAAGCACCTTCTTGGGCCGGCATAGTGACGGCGAACGATCATGGACCTCCACTGTGCTTACCACCAGGCCAGTTAACATCACATGTTGCGTCCATATAAAGTGTTCGCACAAAACCTAAGGAACTTTATAATTCCTAGCTTATTAAGTTTTAACAAAGATGTACCTATCAGGTACGATTACGCCTCAACTCAATATTGTATGGTATTTCCAAAATAGATTGCTCCTGGGTTATTCTTGAAATAAATTCAATCCTGAAATTTACAGACAACTAGATTTTACATGTTGGTATTTATTTTATTTTATTGTAACTCGGCATGTGACAACACTCCGCCTGATGTAAAGCTAGAGTGCGGTCCATGAACGGAAACAACTGCTACTACAGAAAAATCTCTACAGACAATAGTCGCCTCCACAATGCTGGCTTGAGGTCACTCCTCTCGTTATACCTGGCTACTTTCAAATCGTTCCGGAATCGAGAGAAGGTCACTTCACGGGTGTTACATTCGAAACACTAACCCAGGACGGCAGACTGAGCTAATAACCATCATCAGTCTGCCTATCACTCTTTAATAGTGCCTATAAGCACTGAGCGACCAAAGTACATATAACATTGGTACCAGTCAGAATTTAGCAAGCCTCAAACACGAGTCTCATCGATCGTGAGTTCCCACTTGTTACCACTAGACCACTGCCGCTCTCATTTCATTAATTCTTTTAAAATACTTAAATATTATTTTTATTATAAAATACATATTTTACAATTTACTTTGTTAGTTGTAGAAACTAGCAAACCGGTATCAAAGATAAATAAATTAATACAAAAAACTTGAAGAATATGGCCTCTCTCACCTGCCCAATCAAAGATAGTACAAAGACAGGTCTAGACAGCTTCGTTAGCCACCGCAACTCTAATCTAAGTCAATTAATTGATTCTAGATTCTACACATCCTAGGTTTAGATTTAGAACCTACTGCTCTGAGATTTGTGGTGTTAAGCAATTTACGTAGAAAGCTACGGGTCAATAGATCACAGACGGTGACGAAGATGAATTTCAATTGTTCAATATTAACACAGTCCTCTATTTTAATACACAAATGTTACGTATGGCATAGTTTAATTACATTCAGGAATGTATCTCATGCCTATGAACACTATTAAAGAGTGGTAGGCAGACTGATGATGGTTATTTGTCCAGTCTACCGTCCTGGGGTAGTACCACCACTTTCGAATGTAACACCCGTGAAGTGACCGTGTTGCGTTTCGGAAGCGGTTTTAAAGTAGCCAGGTATAGGGACTGCTGCCCGTAGAGATTTCTGTGTAGTAGCAGTTGTTTCCGTTCATGGACCGCACTCTAGCTTTACATCAGGCGGAGTCTTGTCATATGCCGAGGTACATTTAAACTAGAGTTTAGTCAGGTCAGAATTTAGGGAGATTTGAACATGGGTCTCATCGATCGCGAGGCCTGTTCTCTACCGCTAGACCACTCTCTCTGTGTCTCTGTGCCTCTTTCTCTCTCACTCTCGTCTCTGTTAGACAGGAGATAGGCATAAAAGGGATAAACATATTTTAAAGTTCGTAATTGATTCAGTGCTTAGCCTAATAACAGTTACAAACTTTAGGAGAGAGGTATTACGTATTTTCAGAGCCCTTCTGAAAATTTCACGTCTCCAAAATGAAAACAGATTGTTCTATTTAACGGCTGGCTAATTTTCTTATGTGTTTAATTAATATACGATATCAATATTTTAGTATAGTTCTGGTTTTAATAACTATAACGAGAGGGGTATGCACTGTCAACTTGGACGGTTTGGGGCGGCATAACTGGCCGGTATAGGTTGTCTGCAGGAATTTCTCTATAGCAGTTGAGTGGCCGAGGTCTAGCGGGAGAAGGTCTAAATTCAAGATCAATCCGACCTGTTCAAATCTCGCTGACCGGTACCAATACAACTATGCTATATGTACTTTGTTCGTTTGCCTACAGGTAGGATACAGTTTGAAAAAAATAACTTATTAATTATGGGCCAGAAAGTAAATAAATACCTATTTGTTCGGTAACAATAACTGCTATTACAGATAGACGGCTGCGTATATCTAGGCGGCAGTCATCTCGGTTAAGCTGATTTGATGAGACCAGCGTGCTTCATCCAGATTGACAGTGCACATTCCTCTTGTTATACTAGGTTACTTTCAAGCTATTTCATGTCTAAAAGTACACTTTATTTCCGTTGCGTGTGCATTGTACATTGCACATCCGAATGCATTGAAAATTTACCTCTGAAGGCCAAGTATGTGTTTACATTTACGTTGTCATGGCGTAAAATGAGAACTTAACGTTTTACCAAGTTAAGAGTAGAAACAAAAAGGGAGTTGAATCGCAAAAAAAATCCAATTAAAAGTTATAAATAACTTGTACTTATATACCTACATAGTATTTAATATACATAGGTATATAGCTAGTTGTGTGGTAACTTTTTAGATAGTTTCCTGCAGTTCATTATGAACTTTGCCATCGTAGTGGTAGCGTAGCACTTCGACATTTCGCTTCCTTTTAGCTTGTTTTAGGAGATATTTAATTTACTATCTGCATACACTATATTTAATTTTGCTTTAGTGAAATTGTTCTCTTTTTCGTGCTTGCGAAAGTAAAATATATATACTTATTTAGCTTTTGGCTTTATTTATTTTGAAACACAGAAACCGACAATCTTTTTTACAATTAATTTGTATATTGTTTGCTTGCGCCGTCGGGCTTGTATGAAGAAAATTGTGGATGTACGGGCAGCGAGGAAGTTTGGTCAGGATTGTGACTCGTCGCGTTCCATCTCTGCCTATCCCTGTGAAAAAAAAGCGTGACAATCGATGATGATGATGATGTTAAGTTATAGTGAATGCGGTCCATGATAACATCACCTTTACTATGCCGGCGTGATGAGTCTAGTCCACTTGTGAAACTCTACCATTTCCAAGTTAAATATAAAATAAAAACTAAGTCAATAAAATAAAGTCAATAAAGTCTCCACGTTCTTTTTTTACTATAAAAACAACTTCAAAAGAAAGCAAACTTATTTGTTTATTTTTAATAATTAATTTTCACACTTATTAAGAGAGTAATCAATTTGTAGAAAGTTTTTAGCGTAAAAAAAACCATAAAATTGTCTAAATTTAACGCTTACCATGAGAAGTGGCGGAGGGAGGGAGGGAGGGTGTTACTAGAAGGTATAATTTAACAAAATTAGAACCGCTTACGAGAGATACGTACCTCTTAATTTATTTCCGTTATCGCCCATTAACAATTTTGCTTATGCTAATTACGAAAGAGAGTGCCTTTATCTGATTAAGGCCGTTTATTATTATTAATTATACAAAAGGTAGCGATCTATTTTATCTGCTTACACCTATACCGGTACAGGTTGTGCAGGACAATCCTGCGGGCAATCCCTTTAACCATGTGTTACACTACTAACTCTGAAACTAAGATTTTTTTTAATAATTAGCTTTTTAAAGATCTCAAAACAAATTCATATTGCCTCCAAAAAAGAGGGTAAAAATAATTTAACAATAAATATCTCATGAATGCTTTGTGAAATAAGAACAGCCTATGCCCAAACCGGTAGAGGGAGAGGTAGGAGCTCCGCACCGGTTCTCTGGAAAGCGATATGCCTACGGGCCAAAAACACAGGAAAAAAGCTCAAAATTTTATTTACGGCAGAACAAAATATTTTGAAATTTTTGAGAGATTCGCACATAGGGATTCTTGGATTCGAACCTGCGTTCTCTATACTATACTAGCTATTCCCCGCACCCTTGTACACATACGATAATTATTAGTATTAGTAAAGAGTGGTAAGCAGACTAATGATGGTTATTAGGCCAGTCTGCCGTCTTGGGGTAGTACCACCACTTCTGACACCTAACCTAACCTAACTTTTCAGGATAAGCTTGGAAGTAGAGTGCCATTCGTGTCCTCGAGCTGGCATAGTGGAGGGGACTGTTTCCCGTAGTGATTTCGCTGTAGTTGTTAACATCAGGCGGAGTGTTGTCATAATATTCCGAGCTACAATCAAAAAATTTTTTTTTTATATATAATAAGAAGATGGACTATACAAAGTAAATAGTATAATAGAAGATAGAATATAATATCTCGTGGTACCTAGTTAGATCAATAAGGTTGTCCCTCACACCACTAGAAGCCTTGTCTAAACAGAACAGTTGTATCTAACTAACCACGAAGTTTCATTAGACTGACTGCGCGCAATTAGTTGGTTTTCCACATTTTCTCGTCGGCGGAAATTGCAATTCTGCGACTTGTTGACAATTCTACGCTAATTTAATTGACAAAATTTTAGGTTTGGTACTAACTGCTTTATGTTATTACAACTTACTTTTGTGGTTAATCAAGCCCACAAACCCGGGAGGGGTTATCATATTTTGTGTTTGCTTACATACCTACACACTAAAAATCATAAACATAAAAAAAGAAAACTAAGTTAAGGAAAGGCAGTCACCTCCGCTATGCTGGCATGAGGAAACAAATCTAAGTTATCAGTGTACATTCAAAAGGGGCGTTTTGCCCTGTTTATTTGGCTTTATTGTTATTTACACCAGTAGTCCGGACACAGAGAAATATAGCTATAGAAAATTCAGATCTTCGAGCAACAGTTGCCTCCGCTATGCTTGCTTAAGGAGACACATGTGCACCGTTCAGGTTGACGGTTCACACTCTTCTCGTTACGCCTGGCTATCTTTGGCCACTTATTTTAATTAATAAATAATAGTGATACAACTCCAGGACAGAAGACTAGACTTATAATTATTAGTATCGTATCGTGGACGGCACTCTAGCTGAACATGCAAGGAGAACCGCAGCTCACGATGGTCTCAGTCAACGTCACTATACCGGCATGGCAATTTCACCACTACCACATTACACGTGTCTCTCACATTGTTTACCTTCATAATTTCATACAAAGGTATGAAACCTACTTTGTAATGAGCTACAATTAAAAAATATATATGTATAAGAAACTACAGCGCTCCAGGTTTTATATATTACGAATAAATAGAACATTCGTCTTCATATTTACACCCGTATATATTTTCAAAATTTGTTTTCGTTGAAAGGAGATCCTCGTTTGTGGGCCACTGACGTCTATTTAATTGTAATGTACTTGTTATCTATGTTAAATTGTTTTGTACGTTAAATAAATTAATAAATATTATTATATTACACATAAAAATAATAACCAATTTTATCATAGTAAGTGGGCGTTAGATTAATATAAAAATCTAACCGGAATTATGAATTCATTTAGGGTGTATTTCTCATTATTATGGTTAGTTAGACATTATCATACTAATATTACCACTATAACGTGGAGATTATGTGGAATAAATTGACATATATTGCATTAATAGCTGATGTTACAATTTAGGTATGATGGGTCGATTTTTCCAGACAAAGAACATTGTCCCCTTTCTGTGTTTAAATTAACTGCGAATTTGAATACTTAATATCATATTACATGTTTACTTATTAGGTATATTATGGTAATAAGTGTAAAAATATAAGTACATAGTAGTACCACCACTTTCGAATGTAACACCCGTGAAGTGACTTTGTCGCGTTTCGGGAATAGTTTGAGAGTAGCCAGGTATAAACGAGAGGAGTGTGCACTGTCAATCTAGATGGTACATGCTCGTCTCCTCAAGCCGGCATAGTGGAGGCGACTGCTGCCCTGCACAGGTTTCTCTGTAGTAGCAGTTGTTTCCACTCATGGACCGCACTCTAGCTTTACATCAGGCGGAGTGTTGTCACATGCCGAGCTACAATGAAATAAAAAAAACATAGATACTACAGAGGTAGACAGAACTTTCAGTAACTGCTGAAAACTCGCTTTTAAGAGAGCCGTGTTCAAATCTTGTTAAATTCTGGCCTGTACCAATGTAACTTTGTGTGTACCTTGGCTCTTCTGTTATTACAACCTTTTTACAAGTTGTTCTTTTTTAAAGTGAACGTTTTTTTCATCTTGGTTTAAATTAATTTAGTTAAATATTCAACGTTTATTTGAAGTCTTTAAAATAATATTTTCGATTTTTGTAAACGTTCCGCGTAATTTAGGGTTAACTCCCCCGTACTTTACAGGGTTAAAGTTCTTTGTATAATTAACAGTAAGCTGGTACTTCACTACTAACAATATTAAGGTAACTATTAATTTTAAATAAATTGGTTGCGATAATAAGATTAATTACTAGTGGAATTGTCGAATATGCCGAATAATTTATGTTTTGATTTTTTATAATAATTTAATGTGCATTAATATTTTTTATTTTGTAATGTTAATACTAACACCAAAATACTATTACTAACACGTTTATTCTTGTTAATTCAGGTTTATTCTTTTTTAAATGCCCATAAAGCGAAAAGTATTCTTTTGAGTTAATGAAGTTCTATTATAAACATAATGTGCCAATTCGAAAGTTCTAATTATTTAGGACTCATTTGCAATAAAATTATAATTAGATAAATAGATATATAATCCAGGTATCCTAAACATTTTCTCAATAAATCATTGGGTACATTAATAAATCAAAATCGCTCAAATAAAAACGTAATAAATCCATTAAGAGTACCTATCAAAACGGACATAATTTTAAAATGTACTTATTAAAACTCACCATAAATCATTGAGATGATCAACAGTAACGTGTTCACAATATTCGTGCGACGTATCATCCATCTTTTGGCTGCCATTTTGAATAAAATACACCGATATTCGTATAACACTCGACGTTTATTTTGTTCATAATCTAAAACACTTTTCCTCTTTTCACATTGTTATTTATACTTCAAATAACTCTATAAATAATTTAATATTAATTACTTTCAACAACTCTGTTCAAAGTAGCATAATACCTTTAATAAATCAGTCAACAAATTGTTTTCTATCATATATAACTCGTTGACAAATAATAAAACTAGACGGCCACTTAACTAACTCGACCACATTTATCAACGTCTTAATTACACTCACTCCAGCTTACTTAGTCCTATTTTTAAAATGCACGTTAAACTGTGGATCACGTGAAATAAATCGCGGTACACTTCCCCTCTCATTTCAGATCTAAGAAACAGCATGATATATAAGGGCTCTTACGAAAATAAACCGAAATTGTTCGGCTAATCCGCTGTTTTGAACAATAAATCTCATCTAATTCTCGAACGTAACTTTTTAAAGAAATTTTGCCGGCAGACATTTACTTCCTCACAAGATTTACGACATGAACGTTTCCACTATTCCATACTTAGAAATTCGAAAACACACGTTAGAAAAATGCACTCGTCCATTAATAAAATAATTTATCTAATTTTTCAGTTGAAAACACAATTGATACGAAGTTCATATTTTTTCAGAACATCGAATGTCGGTTAACATTTTCCGTAGATGACGAGGCGACTACGAGCGACGCGTACCGCATCGTCGACAGTCCGGTTAGCACTAACTTACATAAGGGAATTGTCCCTGTGCCAGCTGGATGCGAGTGAGACGGAGAATACGTCCAGGGGTCGGTGTATGTGCCGCACATGACAGAGATGAGAGATAACGGGAAGTTCTTTTTTCAATTTCTGAAAAGAGATTCGCTAAACGTATCGCGCTAAAATTTGTTTGAAGAAGCAATTAAAATGTTCATTAAATCAACAGAGATGTGTCGAAGTGATACGTGGATGTTTAATTCGGCATTAAATTAAACCCTTATATATTTATTTACCTTGATAATATTTTGAGTAGCTTTATACCTCCTTTGAAATTATGAAGGATTTCGTTAATTGCGTATTAATTTTAAGACGGGATTTGTGTGAAACCTTTAGCGAGATGACGTCATAAATGCCTTTCATCTGTTTATCATGTTAAATTTCCACTTAACTGTAATCGACTTTTATTTGATTCTAATTAATAGCTTTATATTTGTTTGAACTGTGAAAGTGGATTTACTTTGCGACTAAAGCGAAACCGTATAGCATTATCCAATGTGAACTAATTCATAAATTACAAATTAACTCTAATCTCAATTATCTATGTATTACAAATTGCTTTTCAGTGAAGTTTCTTGATAAAAATTAAAATACTAGCTGTTGCCCCTAACTTCATATCAGTATAGTTAGTAAATTGTAGATTGACAATAATATAACAACGCTTTTCTTGATGTTAAGCCAGAGTGCGGTTCATGAACAAAAACAACTGCTACCACAGAGAAAGTTCTGCAGACTGCAGTCGCCTTCGCTATGCTGACTTGAGGAGACGAATGAGTACTATCCAATGACAGGACACACTTCTCTCATTATACTCGCCTACTTCCAAGACACGGCTTCAAGGCTTGAAAATGGTGCTTTTAAAATAATTACAAAGTAGAAAATTAAGTTAGAAATTACGTCGTTTTATAGGATGGGTAAATTGGTTCAAGCATCGTTAATATGTTTTATATTAAAACTAGCTAACGGTACCCGGCGCTGCCCGTGTTCATCAAGTTAACAGTTCCCGAAGCATGTAAACTTTTCTCCTCATACCTTTCGCTCTCGTCTTATCCAATAACCCGTAAGAAAGAGCGAGACGGAAGCATTCGCGTTGTGTATAGGGATTTTTTTAAAAGTGCGATTTCATTTTTTTTTTATTATGCCATTCTCTAGAACTTTTGTTCCGGAACAATCGTACTGAATTATTGTGGTCACGTCCAGTTCAGATCAAAATTTAGCAAAATCCTTTCTTAGTGCGCCTCCACACTATAATAAGAAGCTTTTATTAATTATTGCTATTATTAATCAATCTATTATTCAGATAGAGTGGCCATGGTCTAGCGGTAAGACGCGTGAACTCACAATCGATGGTACCCGTGTTCGAACCTCGCTAATTCTGACCGGTATCAATGTAACTTTGTTATATGTACTTTGGTCGCTCAGTGCCTATAGGCACTATTAAAGAGTGGTAGGCAGAGGTTTGCCCAGTCTGCCGTCCTGGGGCAGTACTACCACTTTCGAATGTAATACCTGTGAAGTGACCTTGTCGCGTTTCGGAATCAGTTAGAAAGTAGCTAGGTATAACGAGAGGAGTGTGCACTGTCAATAGCGGAAGCGACTGCACAGGTTTCTCTGTAGTAGCAGTTGTTTCCATTCATGGACCGCACTATAGATTAACATCAGGCGGAGTGTTGTCATATGTCGAGCTACAAAAAAAAAGTCAATCAGTCAAGACTTCTTCTTTTATATTATATACAGATTGAACAGGGTTCTTAATTTATTGAGTGGCGTAAAGGGTCCTTTGTAGTTCATAAATAATCTGATTAAAGGATATTGTGAACTTCAACTGTTTACTGAACTGAGAAAAATACAATTAGGATTGTGTTTCAACTTTTAATAATAACTAAACCTTTTCGAGATCCTTTTCCTCTACATATTATATGCTATATATTATGTCCACCATTTTTAAGGTGAAATCGCACTACAGCGGCACAGCGCGGCAAAGTTGAGTCCAAGGAAGGGAGCGGTATTTTCTTTTCTATAATCATTTGAAAAAAAAATGAAAATCGATAATATTTTGAATATCAATAAAATCTATTAAGGTTTAAGGGTAGAAAAACGTTAAGGTCTTTTGTATGGGAACTTAAAAGTGGATTCTAGCGTTAAGGGTGTGAAATATCTATCATTCCTCACAAATATGCGGGCACCAGATACGGTTCGATTAAAATATTAGTATCAAACTAAGAATCAAATTGAGTATCTCTACCGTCTTTTAGGACGAGAGCGAGACGAAAGCACTCCCCTAACGAGGTGGACAAAATTACTGAAATTGTCTTTTCCAAATCTGTTATTTAATATTGATTTATCGGTACTCCTTTATTATACAAAATTAAACGTAAATATAGGGAATATTCTCGAAGGAATCTTGTATCTATTATACAATATTGTTTTAGGTACAACCGTATCTTATTACTAAAGAGAATGTCGTTAGTTTTAGTACTAATAAAAAAACTAATAATAATAAACAGAAGACTACGAATTCTTGAATTTTAAACTGATTAATGAGCGGCCGTGGTCTAGCGGTAGGACGCATGGACTCCCGAGAGACCCGTGTTCAAAACTCGTTAAATTCTGACTGGTACCAATATAACTATGTTTTTATGAGTAAGCAGACTAATGATGGTTATTAGTCCAGTCTGCCGTCCTGGGGTAGTAATGTAACATGTAACATCCGCCAGGTATAACGAAGAAACTGCACTGTTAATCTGAATATATTACTATTTTTATACATCAAGTATAAAACATTTATCTCCATGTCTCTCGGTCTCGCCTGCAACAAGAGCTAGAGACCAATAAAAGAAGAGAAAGAACTAGACTAAAGTAGGATCTGGAAATGACTAGCTATCATAGTTTCAGATGTATATTGATTATGACTCAGTCTATCAATCAATCAAAACTTCTTCTTTTATATAAACAGATCTTCTGTATAATTTAATAATAATTACTTTAATACTAGTTTAATTAATTTTCAAGACTTACACTATATTTATTAATATGATAACGATAAATATCTCCTACCCCACATCGCTTGGAGTCGACGCGTGCTGGCGATCGAATGCATGGCCTACCGTTGAAACAATCCCCTCGCGGACTAAAAAGTTCGGGCAATCCTTCTTCTGTCGTTCCATTAAATTGTGGAACGACCTTCCCAGTCACGTCTTTCTCCCTTCCTATAATATGGGATCCTTCAAGCGCAGTGTGAAGAGGCATCCCCTGCTCTGACAGCAGTCGCCTCCGTTCATGGATCGCACTCTTGCTTAACATCGGACGGAGTGCGGTCATATGACGTGCTAAAATAAAAAAGTAAAAAAATATACATACAATGCCTGGTCGCAATCTATGGTGCACATCCGTCTCCTCAAGTCTACAAAGCGGATATAAAAAAAATAAAAAAAAAAAAAAAAAAAACCTTCATTGCAATATTTTACAACTGTTATAATAACAAGGCCCCTGAACTAGGCGTAAAACCCGTATCTCAGGGTGCCTCGCTCTTTGTTCACTTAAAAAAAGGCAAAAGTTAAAAATCAAAAGTAAAAATATATAAATTAAAAATAATAATAAATAAATAAATAATAATGATGATAATAAATAAATAAAATATATAATAAATAAATAATAATAATAATAATAAAAAAAATGTACATAATAATAATATTAATAGAAATAATAATTAGAACCATTGATGAGATAAATAAATAATATATAATATAATATAGTACAAGTAAATTCAAGCTAAGGTAAGGAAATTTGGGGGGGGGGGGGGGTTATGACTGTTGCCTGCAAAAATTTCTGCAGTTTTTTTTAGCACGCTTTCAATTGTTTCCCATTGTGGACCGCACATAATATCAGGCGGAGTATTATTATCATATGCCAAGTTACAGCGTTTACATAGCTCGAGATTTCGAATGGAAACCGTATCTTCCGTTATACGTTAGGTTTTTTTGGCTACTGAGCTACCTCTAATGTGAAAGCGTCTAATTTTTAATATTATGTCTGCCCATCGCCAGTTATTTAATTTCCTTGTAAACGTTAACCAGTAAGTATAGGTATTAAATATAACCCTTCTATAGAGGCTTAAGAAATGCCAATGTTCCTAATTCCTTAGTTTCAAGAGAAAATCTCTTAAAGTTTATTTGGAACACCTGCTCACTTGAAATTTTAATTAAAGTAATAATAATTTTATATATAATAGGTATTTTTTTAAATACTATTAATCATTGTTAAGTTTTTAATCTCTTGTATTTTAATGGATTAAAATTGTCATAAATAACTTGAAAGAATTTAAAGAATAATGTTTATTATAAAATATTAGTCCATTTTATCTATCATACAAATCTTTAAGTGGTAGGCAGATTGATGATGGTTATTACTTATTAGCTCAGTCTGCCGTCCTGGGGTAGTATCACCACTTTCGAATGTAACACTCGTAAAGTGACCTTGTCGCGTTGTCGAGTTTGAAAGTAGCCAGGTATAACGAGAGGAGTGTACTGTCAATCTAAAGTGCATACTGCATACTCGTCTCCTCTAGCCGGTATAGTGGTAGCAAGTAGCTTTGCATCAGGCGGAGTGTTGTCATATGCCGAGCTCCAATAAAGAAAATTAAAAAAACTCGTAATTGAGCGAGTGATTGGAATCTTCGCGTTCCTGCACACCTCCGGCTGTGAGTGTCTTGCCATAATAATATTATTCCGGCATGTGACCGCAATCTGCCTGTTGTTAAGCTAAAGTGCGGTACATGAACGAAGACAACTGCTACCACAGACAGCGGGCGTATTCACTATGCTTGTTTGAAGAGAAAAATGCGAGGTGTACATTTCTGTTAAGGACTTAAAATCAAAAAGTACACTCGACTCCATAATACTTAGAAGATGATAAAAGAAAATATTCTACAAAAGGACAGTCGCGTTCATAACTCAATAAGACATTTTCAAAGACCAACCATCAATCAGGTCGAGAGAGGGAATTCAAATAAATGTCTATTATAGAACTTCTGAAGAAATCTCAACTTCTAGAAACTTGTGGGCATTTCTTTCACGTAAATAATTAATTTACGCAGTTCCTTCCTTCCTATACTAAATTCAGGGAAACTAAATGTGCAAAGTAAACATTTTTTTATTATTACCGTATCTGTATCTATATGATACGTGAATGGAAACAACTGCCACTACAGCTACATTAATACAGGCAGCAGTCGCCTCCGCTATCCCTGCTTGAGGAGACGAATGTATTCCCATCCATTGACATGACTAGTTATACCAGAAAACTTCTAAACTAACCGCGAAATGCTACAAGGACTTCAGGTGTTACATTCGAAAGTGGTAGTACTACCCAGGACGGCAGACTACTAATAACCACCTTCAGTCTGCCTACCACTCTTTAATAATACCTATTTTATATAATAGGCATTGTACGATCTTGCGATATTTTTTATTGAGGGTAGGTACTTTGTTCGCTGTCGATGTAAGTAGCCCGCGGCGAGCCGCGGTGTTCAGTCTCGTCGTGTCCTTGGTCGATCAACGTGCGACCAGCAGCCGTGCTGCTGGAGCTCCTCGTAATCATCATCAAGAATAGTCCATAGTAGTGCATAGTGAGAATAGCCGTGCTAATTTAGTGACTGACTTTCGTTGTCTATTGTGGCCGTGCCACACGCAGTCGTACTGTTGGTGTAAGACTTCGAAGCAGCCCATCATCGTGCCAGGAATCGTATTCCTCAGGACATTCAACAGCGACGTTCGCTAAAACGTAATTAACTGTATGTGTACGCGAGTAACTACCACCAGCTAACTCTACCAGGACCGAGGAACCAAGGCTGTACCATAAGCTCAAGGTGGTGTGAAAGCAGGTCAGTGAACTTTGTATTTGTCCTCGTAAAAGTATCGCAAGATCTTGATTTCTAGTGCACATACATTCTGAGCTATCGATTCATAGGGTTAGGTAAATATAGCTGAGTACCTACGAGGCTATTTGCCCCCCACAGGCATTAAACAATCAAAGTACAAAATTATAATAATAACATAGTAACATTGGTACTGGTCTGAATTAAGTGAGATTTGAACACGGATCTCATCGATCGTGAGTTCCCGCTCTAAACCGTAGCTAAAACTTGCATTATGGAGACAAACAATCATACTTTGACATTTTTAATATTAAGTAGTATCTTATACACGTGTAACAATTGAACATTATTGCTATTTTAGGTAACCAATTGTTTTGATTAAATATTGGTAGACCATCTGTAAGATTTGAACCGAATTCATCTCCGTTTATTTACTCAAATCATATCTTACCATCTGCTTTAACTGTTTATTTTATTAGATAAATGTTGAATTATGTATCCTAATAATAGAAAAATAATAAGAAATGTTTACGATAATTAAAATACATAGAGCCTGATAAAAAATAAATGGACTTTTAGAGCGACTCTACAGGCAGCAGTCGCCTCCGCTATGCCGGCCTAAGAAGACGAGTATGCACCATCTAGAGTGACAGTGCACACTCCTCTCGTTATACCCGATCCCAAAACGCTACATGGTCACTTCACGGGTAGTGGTAGTACTGCCCCGGGACGGTAAACTGGACTAAAATTATCATTAGTCTGTCTACCATTCTTTAATAGTACCTATAAGCATTGCGCGACTAAAGGACGTAATGTAACATAGTTATCGGTCGAAATTTAGCGAGGTTCGAACGCGGGTCTCGTCAATTGTGAATTTACGTTCTATCGCTAAATCACAGTCGCTCTAAATACAATTATTTTCGAACCAAAATGAGTTCCTCTTTAAAAATTCTTAAGTATGGATAAAGCCCCGATCGCTAAATTCGTGAACATAGCCTAAGAGAAGAACAAAGCAAGTATTTATTGGCGGAAGTAATCGTCTTAAAAGAAGCTCCTGTTAAACACTGATTCCGATTTGATTTAAAAGTTTCAACTATAAAAGACCTTTTCTTAATAATTTGATATTCAAATTGCGCACTAAAGGCTCATGAGTTAACGTTTGTAATTCTTTGAAGATG
Organism: Tinea pellionella; assembly: GCA_948150575.1. Classification (NCBI taxonomy): domain Eukaryota; kingdom Metazoa; phylum Arthropoda; class Insecta; order Lepidoptera; family Tineidae; genus Tinea; species Tinea pellionella. The sequence goes on from OX411253.1 coordinate 967,984, forward strand.
AATTTAAGAAATGTAGAGGAAAGACAAAGGAAGAGACGAATTTATAATTAACTGCAATCAACGCTGACGTATTGAATTTCAGGCATTTGTACAGTTGTATACGAAAGTCGTTTTGAAATTTATTAATTAAATATTTCACTATTTAGTTATTTTTTATAAGCATGTATATGTTTTTTTTAATGTAAAATATATCTGCTATTGGCTTTAGTATATTACAAAAAGTTGTATTATAAAATAAATTGTTTTAATGCGATTTAATAAAATATTTGTTTTTTTTTTTTTTATTCCAATTCTAATAGTGAGATATAACTTTTAACTGAATTTTTGCGCTTGTAACACGACGCGATGTCATTTTTAAAAATATGTATAAGCTTTTGCTAAAACTTTTGCAGACGAGTATACCGGCGCGTGTTCACAAACAGATGTTAACATATGCTGTTTGTTTTCTTACTTTAAGAGATATGTTTATTTGTTTTTTTTCTCTTGTAGGGCAAAGAATTCCTTCCCCCCTCGTTCCCTTATTTATGTCACGATAAATTAACTGTCTATTTTATCTCACAGAATTGTTCTTATTATGTACTGCATAGAGATGAGTTTTGATTGCTCCGATCTACTTTGAACCGTTGCCTGCTGTACTTTTTGAACTCCATATAATTCGTAATTGATGGCGTTTCTCTATATTTTGGGGATAGAAAATGAAATGTGATTTTGTTTATTATAAATTACAATTTTACTAATAACTTTAAGTTTATTAGAACGATAATATAATTAATTGATATCTAATAAACGATATGTCATCGTTTTTCATACAAGGTTTTAAATTAATGCCTATACTTTTTTTTATTGTAGCTCGGAATATGACAACACTCCGCCTGATCTAAAACTAGAGTGCGGTATAACGAGAGAAGTGCGCATGTACATTACTCTCCTTGAACCGGCATAGCGTAGGGGACTGCGGCCTGGAGATATTTCTATGTTTTTTTTTATTTATTTATGCTTAATAGGCAAGCGTTTGACCTGGTGATAAGCAGTGATGTGGTCTAAGGTGGAGCACGCCTGCCTATGAGGTACCTGTTCACCTTCGATTTGAAGAGACCCATGTTGTACGTGTCGGGAAACACAGACACCGGGAGGGAGTTCCACAGTTTCGCAGTACGCACAAGGAGAGTGTTGTCAAAACGTCTTGTTCGCACTTTAGGAACTTGAACCATAAATGGATGGTACCTCTCCGGATGCCTAGACGTCCGATAGAAGAAAGGGGACGGTAGAACCAGGTTGTGTAGCTCTTGCGCACACTCCCCGTAATGTATCCGGTACAAAACCGACAAACAGGCGACATTCCGTCGGTGTTCAAGGCTTTGTAGCCGAGACTCGACTAAAGTGTCATCCCCTATTAGCTTCCTGGCGCGCTTCTCAATCGACACCAATGTGTGATTGCAGTTGTTTCAGGCGGAGCGTGATCTCCTGCTGAAGTACTGAAAAAAATGTAGTAGCGATCGAAATGAGATAAGAAGTGGTGTTAATTATTAATTACTATGTTTTAGTCTATCCAATTTATGCGTTGACAAATACGTATCATTATTCACTTAAAAGACTAGCATGTTGTGACATAATTATTTTTAACTCAAATTAAAGCCGAGAACTTCCCCCTGTTTTTAAACGTTTCCTGAAAGATTATTTTAAGAACAAAGTCAAATCGCGTATTGTAAGGGTATTACGTTTTTTTTTTCAAGGAAAATTGTGTAATTAGATTTTTTTTATTTTTTGTTTATAACTAGCTGTTGCCCGCGACTTCGTATGCGTTTAATTAATTCACACACACACACACGCATGCACGCAGGCACTCCACGCACATATCAATCTTTTGCATACATAATTTTAATATAATATAAATTTGAACAAAACTGAAATAAATTAATCAATACCAAAGCTTTAATTATATTTATAAGAATATACTAACGGTATGTTTTTCTATATTTTTTTTTTTTTTTTTTTTTTTTTTATTGTAGCTCGGCATGTGACAACATTCCGCCTGATGTTAAGCTAGAGTGCGGTCCATGAATGGAAACAACTGCTACTACAGAGAAACTTGTGCGGGCAGCAGTCGCCTCCACTATGCCGGCTTGAGGAGACGAGCATGTACCATCTATTGACAGTGCACACTCCTCTCACTATACCTGGCTACTTTCAAACTATTCCCGAAACGCGACAAAGTCACTTCACGGGTGTTACATTCGAAAGTGGTGGTACTTCCCCAGGACGGCAGACTGGGCTAATAACCATCATCAGTCTGCCTACCACTCTTTAAAACTCTATTTACTTTATTACCACTCTATTTACATATAAATTGGTATTTAGTAAAAAAATATATAAAATATTGTAGCTTGGCATATGACAACACTCGGCCTTATGTTCAGCTAGAGTGCGGTCCACGAACGGAAACAATCATTATCACAGCAAAAAAATCCAGCAGTCACCTCCACTATGCCGGTTTAAGGAGACACACTCCTCTCGTTATATCTAGCTACTTCCAAACTGATCTCAAATCGCAACAAGATTACTTCACGGGTGTTACAGTTGAAAATCTGAAAAAAAAATCATTTAACTTTAAAGTGTTGCTTTATATCTTTGCAGGTTTATATTCTAAAGTTTTGCTTATACTTGTCTCTCGGGAATATAGTCGTGATGGATGTGGGCACAATAATATAACTTAGTTTTAACTTTGATATTCTGCTGGATATCATTCCATAGTTCAATTAACTTATAGGCCTCAGTTAGATTTCTTACCTAAACAAAATAGTTATTTAAAAAAATAGATTTGTATTGAAATTGTTTTCGAACCCGGATTTAAATTTATTTACGCGTTAAAATATAAAGTTAATGTTTATTTTTAAATACTTGGGTATTGGGGTGTGTCCCTTCTCCCCTCGAGATTCTAAGAATATTTCTGTGTTTTTGTACGTGATTGAAAAATATTTATAGATTTAACAGAAAATATTATTTTTACATAAAAATACTTATTATTAGGAAACAAAACAATGTTTTACAATATAGTTTTCGTAGTTTATTGTAGACGTGTAAAAGGCGTGACAATTGTATTGTATTGCATTGTATTGTTGTATTTACACAAATTAAATGTTTTATGTTGGTAATTATATTTTAAGCGGCACGTGTGAACTCACAACATGTTTTAAAGCCGATACCAATGTAACTATGTTATATTTACTTTGGTCGCTATCTACGTCGGTGCCTATAGTAAATGGATTAATTGAAGAGCAATATTTTTATTGAATTGAAGGTTGGAAGTCTAATGATGGTTATTAGCCCAGCATGTTTCAATGATTCCCACCACTAGTCGCCCTTAAAAATATAAAATATAAAATGATACTAATAAATTATTGTAAAGAAGTATTAATAGTATCCCACCGCTGCAGTCGCCCTCAAAATATATTAATTAATTGATTAACCACTTTTCGAGATAATTAAAAAAAAACTAGATTAATACTATAAAAGTTTTTACATATCCAGAAGTATTAAAGAAAAATAGTTTTACCTTTCGTAATTTTACATTCCAATCTGTTTTTCTTTTTTATATTCTAACATAAACTAGCGAACTATTTAAAAGTATTGACACGAACGCCAATAAAAAACCAATAACAATGATTTTGTTTATGAGATGAAACTTAAACAATATCCAAAAATATACACACAAGGCGCAAAAAACAGTCTAAACCAGTTAAAGTAGCATTTCGTTAGAGGAAGTAAATCGCTAATAAAACATGAAGAATACTTTTTTATGACTCTTTGATTTGTGTACAACTGGCCCTAAACAACTGTTTGCATGTGAAAGTAAATTAATTCCTTAATACGTAACTTGTAAGAGTGATTTTAGCTTGTAAAGTGTTTCGTTAAATAAATTGTAAACTTAGAAATTTATTATTAGTATCAATCGGGTTAGCGTATTTAACAATGGCTACCGGTCGTATGTTTGTACACTCGTCGTCAGAACGAATAGTGGTAGTCGGACTGATGATGGTTATTAGCTCAGTCTTCTGTCCTGGGGTAGTACCACCGTTTTCAAATGCAACACCCGTGAAGTGACTTTGTCGCGTTTTGGGATCAGTTTGAAAGTAGCCGGGTAAAACGAGAGGAGTGTGCACTGTGAATCTGGATGGTGCACTTCTTCTTGGCTTATTTTTTTTTATTTTAGCTCGGCATGTGACAACACTCCGCCTGATGTAGAGTGCGGTGCATGAGTGGGAACAACTGCTGCTACTGAGAAATCTCTACGGGCAGCAGTCGGCCATAGGCCGGCATAGCCTCAACCTCGACCCGACTCGATTGTTGCCTAAAGATAGTCGAAATTAAAGTTTTTCTAGCTTATACGAAGTAAATAAAATTATATTATAATAATTAAAATAAAGGGTGAGTCGCCGATGAACAACTCTGCTCTATATAGATGGGTATTTCAGTTTGTTCACAAGTTTCTTTTTGTTTTCAAATATTTATTATTTGTATTTACGATTTGCACAAATATTCAATTCTGATACTATGAAATTCTCTTAAATTCCACTCGAGTAATCTATGTAAAAATACGTCGATGTTAGTATATTTCAATATGTTATTTTAAAAAATGTCGGTCTAGTTTGAATTTGATTTCTATCTCAAATTATATTGACATTTTTTTTTATTGTAGCTTGGCATATGACAACACTCCACCTGATATAAAGCTAGAGTGCGGCCCATGACCATTCATGGACAACTGTTACTACAGAGAAACCTGTGCGGGCAGCATTCGCCTCCAATATGTCAGCTCGAGGAGACGAGCATGTACCATCTAGATTGACAGTGCACACTCCTCTCGTTATACCTGGCTACTTTCAAACTATTCCCGAAACGCGACAAAGTCACTTTACGGGTGTTACATTCGAAAGTGGTGGTACTACACCAGGACGGCAGACTGGACTAATAACCATGCCTACCATTCTTTAATAGTGCCTATAGGCACTGAGCGACCAAAGTACATATAACAAAGTCAGAATTAGCGAGGTTCGAACACGGGTCTCATCGATCGTGAGTTCACGCGTCTTACCGCTAGACCACGGCCGCTCTATGTTTTAATTTGATCATTGTTTACATACAAGAAACGATTAAAATATTTTACTACAATATTAAATCAACTCGATATACGAGTACTGTAGCGCGTGATTCGATCGCCATTGGGTCGCCATTGCTCCCCGCATTGAAATTTTGAGTCAACAATACTCATTGGTTTTTTGTCTTTCCAAGGATTAGACTAATAAAAAGAAGTTATTTTAAAATTTCTCGTCTTTGTTACAAATTCTCATTTGAGTCGATCTTGACTCCTTTCGCACGATTATGCATTCTCGAGGTCGGCGATCGACTCGCGCGCCCTCTGTCTAATGCTAAAAATCGTCCCATCGGTACGGGAACCGTATAAAGTAAAATATTTTACGCATATATACAATTTTTATTAAATTCAAATGTTATTGCAGTTTCTTTTTTTACATTCAGTTAACTTCACCATAGGATGTGCTTCAACAACTTTTTTATTAATACACTGGTTTAAAATACGAAAAGTAATATTAGTAATAATAATTCTTCAGTTAGATTATTACTGCAACCGCAGTCGCTTCCGTTATGCTTGCTTGAAAAGTCTAATGTGCAACGCCAGTGTGTGTTTGATTTTTATTAAATAACTTTTTTTTAATACTTATGTGTCTGAGTGTACAATCAATAATAGATCTAACAGATGTTAACATATGCCCTTTTGTTTTCTTTATTTAAGGGATGCTGTATGTTTGTTACTTTTCCAAACGAGCGTGGAATACTGGCGCCTTTAACCTTATCACTCAGACGTGTTTACATAGAAAAAAATCACTTCACGACTTAAACCTCAATAAAATGCACGATAATAATGGATAATATACTATGATAAAACATAAAAAGATAAAATAAAAAGAGAAAAAGGGCACTATAGGAATCTATAGTGCACTATCTATCCCATACATTTACAAAAAAAAAATGTTTTAAAACAGTTAAATTTTAGTTTTGTTCATTAATAATTTTATCAAGGACTAATAACCATCATCAGTCTGCCTACCACTCTTTAATAGTGCCTATTTTTTTTACTGTGGCTCGGCATGTGACAACACTCCGCCTGATGTAAAGCTAGAGTGCGGTCCATGAATGGAAACAACTGCTACTACAGAGAAACCTGTGCGGGTTGCAGTCGCCTCCACTATGCCGGCTTGAGGAGACGAGCATGTTCCATCCAGATTGACAGTGCACACTCCTCTCGTTATACCTGGCTACTTTCAAACTATTCCCGAAACGCGACAAGGTCACTTCACGGGTGTTACATTCGAAAGTGGTGGTACTACCCCAGGACGGCAGACTGGACAAATAACCATCATCAGTCTGCCTACCACTCTTTAATAGTGACTATAGGCACTGAGTAACCAAAGTACATATAACAGAGTTACATTGGTACCAGTCAGAATTTAGCGAGGTTCGAACACGGGTCTCATCGATCGTCAGTTCACGCGTCTTATCGCTAGACCACGGTCGCTCTATAATTTTAGTATACTCGCAGGCATTATATAAAAAATTATCTGTGCAAAATAATAAAACTTATTTTTTTATATACCCTTAAAATATGTTTACAATTTTTGCATTAGGAGTTTTCAGTACATTCTAAAAAAGAGGCACTTACATTCATTTGACAAAAAAAAAAGCGTAAATTTTTCTTCTACAACACAGGGACAACTTTTCACATAACTCAAAAGTACTCGATTCTCTCGAAGACCAAGTTTATTATTCGGTTTTGCTATTTCGTAACGTTTATTTTTGTTTTTCAATGTAAACTGTATACCAAATGATACACATTTTAAAGTAAATAATAATAATAGTCTTTATTTGTCTATTTAAAGTTACACACAGGTTAATATAGTTAAACTTACACACACACACTGTTAACTGTTTTTGTTACTTTGTAAAAAGATTGAGAAACTTGAGATGAGCGGGGCCCCAGTAATACAGGTTACCCACCTAGCACAGGGGCTCCGGAAACCATATACAAGGTGTCCCAAAACTCAACGATAAGCGGGCACCAGAGGGTGGTCCTGCTCATGACTACTCGAGAAAAAAATATAAGAAAAAATAATCTCCTCTTTTTAAAAAAATACAACAAAAAATTAAAATCTTTTGAAAATTGACAACCCTTATGATATTTTTAACTACCATGACCACAATTTTCCAAATATTTATAAATTTTTTTTTGTATCGGCAACCTAAGTAGCACTGCTATCCACCACAATCCTTAAAAATCCCAGATTACCTGTAGTTTTTACACAAAAATCAATCAAAACTACTTTTTACTTTAAAATTTCAAAAGATTTTTACTTACAGCCCATTTTAACACATCGTTGTGTAAAAAAAAAGTATGGACACTACTATGGCAAGTTTTTTTAAAAATTGACGCAAGTATCCAGGATTCTAAAATGGTATAATACTCTAGGAAAACTAGCCACAAAAAAAACCATGCGTATAGTACTAAACAAGAACCAACTTTCACAAATCGTTGTTTGTTGATAGTAAACACTTTTACCTACCAAAAATTGTTTTTTTTTTCTTGTTAAATAATATTGAATGCAACAAAACAAATGGTACAACAAATGAGATTTATTTTTTACCGGATACATTTCGGGGAGTGTGCGCAAGAGCTACACAACCTGGTTCTACCGTCCCCTTTCTTCTATCGGGCGTACCCGGTGAGGTACCATCCATTTATGGTTCAAGTCCCTAAAGTGCGTACTAGGCGTTTCAACAACATGTTCCTCGGGCGTACTGCGAAACTGTGGAACTCCCTCCCGGTGTCTGTGTTTCCCGACACGTACAACATAGGTCTCTTCAAATCGAAGGTGAACAGGTACCTATTAGGCAGGCGTGCTCCACCTTATACCGCATCACTGCTTAACACCAGGCAGGGTGTTGTCAAACGCTTGCCTATTAAGCATTAAAAAATCAATTTATAATTTTATTAATATTACAGCAAATATTCGAATTATTCGCTACCGGCAATAAGATCAGGAACAACATCGTCTTAAAAAAGATCGTTTTATTTGTCGTGCATATCTTCTACCATTGATATGTTCCGCAGCCTGAGTAGTTTTTTGGCGAAGCTCGTCCAATGTTGCAATTGATTTTGAGTAGACCCTGTCTTTGAGACAACCCCAATAGAAGAAGTCCAGAGATAGGATATGACCAAGTCGCCCAATCCAACGCCCTGGAAACTCTTGATTTAAGTATTCTCGCACAGGACGAGCATAGTGAGCAGGGCAACCATCATTTTGAAACCACATGTTTTGAAAATCTATTATGGGCACGTCTTCCAATAATTCTGGCAACTCATTTTGTGAAAAGTTTAAATAACTATTGCCATCTAAGTTTCCTTCTAACTCAAAGGGCCCTATTGTTATTCAACAACGAATATCTACTATTTAACTTCTAAATTTTATTGCCTACGCACGTTTTCATGCAAATTCCAAGAAGTTGCAACAAAAAACCAATTTTTGGTAGGTAAAAACGTTTACTATCAACAAACAATGATTTATGAAAGTTGGTTCTTGTTTAGAAATAGTACGCATGTTTTTTTTTTGTGGCCAGTTTTCCTAGAGTATTATACCATTTTAGAATCTTGGTTAGTTGCGTCAATTTTTAAAAATAATAATAATAATATTCTTTATTGAGACAGTAAAAATATTATTTAAAAATAGACTCTTTGGCATCCGTGCTAGGTAAAGGAAACCTGTGTTACGGATGCCATTACATTAGAGTGATCCCAGCTGTACAATTATTACTACTAAATAAAACAATATATATAAAATAAAATATTAAATATAATAAATAGTTATATGATACAAAGATAATATTTAATATAATAAATATAGATACATAACATGTTTCAAAATTAAATAGAATACATAATTATATACAATATACATACTAGCTAACATGCACCATCAGTTCTTCTGTTGTCTCATAACTGTAAGTCAGTAAAAGTTTAATCACATCCTTTCTGCACCTATACTTTGTAAGTGGAAGAATAGTTATAATGCTGCTAATTTTATTATATAGATCAGGGCCCAGATAGCAGAGCTGCCTATGCGCAAATATAGATTTGAAGAAGACTGTGTTCATTATTAAATCTTTACGCCTTTTTTTGTAATGATTTGAGCTAATCTGGTGAACTTTTGTGTGCTGATACAATATGCATTTAAGGACGTATATTTGCCGAACAGTGAGCACACTTGTGTCAGTATATATGCGCGACGTGGGATAACGGAGGGGCTTTTTTAACAGGGTCTTCAGAACTGCTCTTTGGGTTCGCTCCACTTGAAGAAGATATGACTTAAAAGTTCCACCCCAGACAACAACACAGTAGGACAGCAATGACTGACACAACGCATAGTAAGTCGTCCTTAACAGACGCGGGTCTGCAATTTCTCTGATCCTTCTGAAGATGACAATTAGTTTTCGTACCCTAGAGGACAGGCTAGTGATATGGTGGTGCCAGTTCAACCGATCATCCACATGTACTCCTAGGTATTTGACCACTGATACTCTCTCTAACCGCTCACAAGAACAGGTGCCAGAAGCACCACAACGATGCGCCGATAAACTCAAATTAGCATCATTGGGGCGATCCCTATTTGACTTGGTAAATGTCATATATTTGCTTTTCGTCACATTTAGTGTCAACCTATTCGCTTGGAACCACAACATTACAGTTTTCAGGCCTTGTTCTGCGATACGATAAGCGTCATACCACGTATTTCCATAGAAGAGAAGAGCTGTGTCGTCGGCAAAGGCTGTAATTTTGCCTTGATTTAGTTTCAGCTCGCATAAATCATTCACGTAAATCAAAAACAGACTCGGTCCGATTATACTTCCCTGAGGAATTCCTGTGGAGATGCGTGCCTCATCACTGACAATCTCACCTATTTTCACTCGCTGCTTTCTATCAGTTAAATAGGAGGTAAACAGGTTTAAAGTTTTATCTCTTATTCCGATATGTTCTAGTTTGTAAAGTAGGATTGGGATAGATACCGCATCAAAAGCTTTCGCTACATCCAGGAATACACCTATACACTTTTTGCCATTATCTAGATTTCGCACAAGATAATTAGTTACTGAAGCAACAGCGTCATCTGTACCTTTGCCAGATATAAAACCATATTGATTGTTGGAAAGTAAGTTAAATTTTTTGAGATATCCAATGAGGCGCTTGTTCATCAGTCGTTCAAGTATCTTAGACAATGACGTCAATATAGAAATTGGGCGATAGTTGCCAACTGTGTCTCTATCCCCACCCTTATGAAGCGGTATTATCAGAGCAGTTTTGAATGAGTCTGGAAAAACACCTGTCGAGAAGCTCAAATTACAGAGGTGAGTGATAGGTGGGACAAGTACATGTTTTGCTAATTTTAGAATCTTTGTTGGAATATTATCAACACCACAAGCCTTATCGCTCTTTAGGTTTAAGATAGTCGACTGGACTTCAGCATAATCTGTATCAGCAAGACCCATGGATTTATGAAAACTGTTTATCTTAGGAAATGTCGACTTATCAGTGTCGTCTGTGAACAACTTGGCTAAAGACGGTCCAACGTTCACAAAAAAGTTATTCACTTTATTAATTGAATCCATTTCATTGCCCGGGGTGTTTGAAATAAGTGACTGGCTTGCATTGAAATCGCTTCGTAGACCGGTACTGGTAAGTTCTTTAATAATTTTCCAAGTCTTCTTCGAGTCACGACCTGCTTTCTTTAATTCATTTCTCTCATACTCATTTTTAACTTTTTTTATGATTTTGCAGCAGAAGTTCCTATATCTCTGGTAAGTAATTTTTAATGTATTATTGTTTGGATCCTTAACACTATTTTTATGCAATCTATCTCTATTACGTAAACATCTCAGGAGACCTGAAGACATCCAAGGTTTAATTTTATATTTACGATTAGAGACCTTTTTTGATGCTGTGTGTGTATTAATTGCTGTTGTTAACTTGCTTACTAGTTCATTAGTTGCGTCATTAACATCATTCATGTGCATAATTTTGTCAAAATCCATTTCCTCTAGTTCTATAAGTAATTTCTCGTAGTCAATAGTTGTAAGGTAGTGAGGCTTGCTGTAATTAGATTTTGCTTTTTCAAGGCAAAAAAACACAGGGAAGTGATCCGTTAGAGTAGCTCGTAACAGTATAGTTGTCGACGGTAGACTGCTCTTTAGCATGACGTGGTCCAGACATGATTCACCTCGAGTTGGAAAGGAGTGTGTCGGTTGGATTCCGTGCATAGCCAGCATATTTAAATACTCATGGCACTGAGAACTGCTACCCATATCTCTAATGTTAAGATTAATATCACCTGTGACAATGATATTAGAATAGTTCACCAACCTACACAATAAAGCATTAAGAGAGGAGATAAAATTACCACAATCCACAGTTGAGGGTGAGCGATAAATAGCTACTACAGCAGCTTCACTACCAATCGTAAGTAACAGACAGTTAGCGTCATTGAATTCGGGCTCAGAAACGCTAATATCTTTGATGCCTCTCTTTGTATAAATGACGACACCATCATTTTGCTTATTATTGCTTATTGTGTAATAAGAATTATAAGACGAGAGACGGGGTATGTGTGGCGAGTTCTTGAGCCAACATTCGGTAAGTACTAAAATGTCAATATCAATATTAAGACGCACCAATAAAGTCTCAATTTGTGAAATGTTGCAATTTATACTCCTTATGTTTTGACAGATAAGTGTGAGTTCATTCCCAGTATTAGCAATATAATTAGCACAATCTTCCGCTTCACATTGGTATGTATTTGAAATTTTTAATAAATCTAAATCATTAATAATATTTAAAACCTTATTATCCATTTTTGAAAAATAAATTAATGAAAACGACACCTGAAATAATGAGCAAAATTAGCAATATTCTAGTTAGGTTACTTGACAGACACTGAGTGATGTTACGGCAAAGTATATTAACTATTGCAAAATAATATATTTGTATATAACTGAACTGAAAGAGCAACATGTATATTTTAATTGTTGTTATTTGTATAGATTTGTGTATTAGTATTATTAAATTTAGGTTAAGGTTATTTAAAATATAAATAAAAGTAGTATAATTATGTATTTCATAAGAATATTTAATATTATTATTAATAGTTTGGTATATTTTAGTAGGTATATTTATTAGGTAATTATAATAAGAGTAGTATATAAGTATGTAATAAATATTAAAAGATAAGTATAGTCATTTTCCGATTCCTTCCAAGTCCATAACAGAGTTGACACGCAGGGCGGCAGCATTATCTTTCTTTTTCAGGTATACAATTCCATGTGAGGTCCAGCAGTACGAATACGAGTGCAACTTTGCAAATTCTCTTGCCTGGTAATATAATTTCTTAGTTTTAAGAGTAAGATTCTCCGAGACAAACACAGGCTGCGGGGGACCTTCCAAGTTAAGATGTTTTGTTGATAATTTATCCTTATGTGATCTATTTAGTTGTTTAACTGCGGCGATAACTTTTTCTTTCATTAATGCAGTAGTGAAATCCACTATGATGGGTTTATTTGTGGGAGATTTTGTGTTATATCTGTAGACATCTTTAATATCAGACTGGTTAATAGGCACATTGAGAGACCTGCCTGCATTAATTACTGTCTCAGACAGCTGCACTTTAGTTTCTTGCTTACTTACAGGAACATTGCGAATCTCCAAACTAGTAGATTTTGAAGTACGATCCATGTTGTCCAATTTAGCTTCAAGTTGTTGGATGTAGGCTAAGTTAACTTTCGACTCCTGCTCCATTTTTTCTACCTTTGCTTTCAGACCCTCGTACATTGATGATATGAACTCAATTGATTGTAGAATATCACAATTTTGTTGCTTTATATCCTGGAAATTCTTCATGAGAATGTCGAGTTTTTTATCTTGTTGGACGGACCATGACTCAAACATGCTCTGTAATTCGCAGGTCATAGAATCCATTCCTTTGTTCTCATCACCAGCTTTATGGATGCGCTTACGTTTCAATCTGTCAAATGCGTTTACTTTTAATTCTCCAATATCTCTCAAATTTGGCTCAGAATCGGAATGTGAAACGACAGATTTTGACGGAGAACGTAACATTTTAAAATTGTAGAAAAAGTCTTCAAACGTTTCAGTTTTTGTCCATGAACAGTAGATACAATTTTATTGAAGGTAGGTACGGGCGGAGCAGCTGATATTGAGCGCTAATCGGTTAGACCGTTCTCGCGCACAACATAACAGGCTTACAGCTACTATTTCTATCTCTTTCACTCACGCGGAAAAATATTATACAACTAGGAACACAACTACTCGGCTCGGCTGAACGAACGCAACTTGCCATAGTAGTGTCCATACTTTTTTTTACATAACGATGTGTTAAAATGGACTGTAAGTAAAAATCTTTTGAAATTTTAATGTGAAAAGTAGTTTTGATTGATTTTTGTGTAAAAACTACAGGTAATCTGGGATTTTTAAGAGTTGTGATGGATAGCAGTGCTACTTAGGTTGCCGATACAAAAAAAAAATTATAAATATTTGGAAAATTGTGGTCATGGTAGTTAAAAATATCATAAGAGTTGTAAATTTTCGAAAGATTTTAATTTTTTGTTGTATTTTTTTAAAAATAGGAGATTATTTTTTCTTATATTTTTTTCTCGAGTAGTCATGAGCAGGACCACCCTCTGGTGCCCGCTTATCGTTGAGTTTTGGGACACCTTGTATATATATATTTTTTAAATAATAAAGAAATTTTTAATTTTTTTTTTTTTAACTTATATTAGTGTTAGTAATGCTAACAAGGAACACGGATATGCTGACTCCTGAACTAGTTGTACACTGCATTTCAGGAGTCAGGTTTCACTAATTTTTTTTTATTGGCTCGACATGTGACAACACTCCGTCTGATGTAAAGCTAGAGTGCGGTCCATGAATGGAAACAACTGCTACCACAGAGAAATCTCTACGGGCTGCAGTCGCCTCCACTACGCCGGCTTGAGGAGACGAACATGTACCATCTATATTGACAGTGCACACTCCTCTCTTATACCTGGCTACTTTCAAACGCGACAAGGTCGCTTTACGGGTGTTACATTCGAAAGTGGTGGTACTGCCCCAGGACGACAGACTGGACAAATAACCATCATCAGTCTGCCTACCACTCTTTTTGGGGGCAAAAGTACAATTACAAATATACAAGAAGCATATACAATATGAATAAATTTGCTACAAATTTAAATACCTAATTATAATTACATAAAATTTATTGAACCACCAATAATACATTTTCAACATCCGTATAATTTTGGGATGCCAGCCATTTTGTTAGTGTTGTTTTGACTTGGCATTTGCTATCATGATAGATGTTAATAAATAACTAAAACAACTCGATAGTGACTTCCAAACTAAGTAGAAGCTACAAGACAAAAACTTTAACCCGGATTCGAATTCGGTACTAACAATGAAATCAATATAAAGCGTTATATTTTGATTATCAAATTAAATAAAAAATAATGTATTTAAATTTATAGCAAATTCAATTGAATTATATTATAGTTAGTATTGTAGATGCGAGCCGCCACTTGTCAAATGCCAAAATTTGTTCTCAAACTTTTCCATAAGGTCGATTGTTGTATTATAAGTTTTTGTTTTTTTTTTCAACCATGTTTGATAAATATTAATCTGTTATTTTACAGATAGAGGGGGTTCAATATCTACAATATAATTTGGTGATTTATTGTTATACCTTCTGGTTTAAAAGTTATGACGTTTTTAAAGAATTATCATTTTTTTCTCCGTTTTATCACAAAACAATGTTTTAAAAATGTGTTTACAATTATTTTCACTGGTCTTTTTATTTAAGTGGGTTGAGAAAACACAGGGCTTTCTAATTAAAATGTTATTTGTAACCAATTAATAACCATGATTAAATAAAATATTAAAATCTAAACAAGATTTAATTTATCAAATTTTAATCAAAATATTTAAACGAAGCTGGTGTAAAAAAATTGTATGTAAGATTACGGGACCATTATTTTAAAAATATCTACAATTCACACGGACTCTAAAAAGACACCACTACTTACGGGACACCCTGTATATGTTATATACTTTATGTAAATACGTATATAAAAGAGTGTTAGACAAACCGATAATAGTTACGTTTAAGTTAACACTCATAACCTGACCTAGTTGCGTTTTGGTATTAAGTAGCCGGATATTACTAGAAGAGATTGTCCTGTCAACCTGGACGCTTCGTAGACACGATGCACACTCGTCTCATCAAGCCGGCTTAGTGGAGGTGGCTCCTTTCTGTAAACGTTTATCTATAGCTGCAGATGTCTACTCAAACACAATGTTAATTAAATTACAAATACAATTGTGACGCCTTTTTCCCACAGGGATATACAGAGACAACGGAACGCCACTTACCACGATCCTGACACACTGATTTAATTTAATTAATTTATATTTCCTTCCACACTGATAAAGTGTTCGTTTTTAAAAGATATTTAAGTCATTTCTGAGTTGGACAATAAAATACGACGATTTCAAAATAGCGTTTCACTTGGAGCCAAGTTAAATGGTATGGTAATGTTGAATTCGAGTGTAAATTTTATCTATTGTCTTACAGTATTTGCTATTTACTATATGTTAATGCATTTTATTTAAATGGAAAACTACAAACTTAAACGACAGAACTGATTAATTTCATTACATGAATCTTCTTGATTCTAGATTGACAGTGCACACTCTTCTCGGTATACCTGGCTACTTCCGAAACGCGACAATGTCACTTACATTCAAAAGTGGTAGTACTACTCCAGGACGGCAGACTGGGCTAATAGCCACCATCAGTCTGCCTACCACTCTTTTTTACAATAAAATGCAAAAAGGCTGAATATGAAACAAAAAAAGAACTTAATCTAATTGTGAGTCGTCTGAAAGACTGCAAGCGAAGTAATACCCTCTTCATTTCAATGTCCATTTAAAAGATTTATAGTTTGCAACAGTATTTGTAAGAGCTTTTCGATGACAGGACGTGAAATACAGGATAAAATACAAGGATAGAGATGTGTGAAATACGTACACCTTTTTGTAGACATTTCCTTTACGTGTTTAGGGTTTTCCGTCGATAAGAAGTTTATATATCTTTTGAAGTTCTGCTGACGTCTTATTACGTTTACAGTTAAGCCATATTTTATGCGTGGCGTAGTTGTAATGTAACTGCTTTGACGTGGGACAAAAAACCAAAAGAATCCGTGAAACCATCCACACGCGCGTTGCACGGTTTTTGCTGTCGTTCACGGCAAGAGTACAGAGCGCGCTTAATGTATAATTTGTTATGATAGACTCTAAATTTACATCTGTGTAAATACATTATAAATCAGATTCATTAGAACAGTCCGGCTGATGTAAAGCTAGAATGCGGTTCGAGAACAAATCTCTATGGGCAGCAGTCGCCTCCGCAATGCCGGTCTAAGGAGACGAGTATGCACCATGTAGAGTGACAGTACACGCTCCTCTTGCTATACCTGGCTACTTTGAACAAAATGTATTATATGTTGTTCTGTAAAACGCTTTAATAAACCAACCACAAACTGGCACAACAATGTTTCAAATGTCTTTTAGCGCTCACAAATACTTGATAATCTTCAGGCAAAGGGGTAAGCAAGTTCAAAGTTCCCTGAAGCCGCTAATTGGCTCTCTAAGAAGTTGTTCCACTCATTTTGCATAACTAAGTTTATGCAACGCTACTTGAGTTAACGCTAAAGTCTATATGTTGAGAGAATCTTTATCGTAACAAAATCCAAACTCAATTTCATAAATATAACCTTACAAATTTCAGTTACATTCATTACAGTCTCTCATACCTAAAGTTCAGAGCGGCTTTTCATTTTAGTCGGGTTATATTTAAAATTGAAACGGATTTGGGAAAGTTTGCGAGTGTATATTATAAAGTATAACTTAATATTGTAACACAAGCATTCAATATTAATGAAGGGAAGACCTTTAAAGGATTTTGATTAAGAACTTGAGGGAGAACATACCGTTTTAGTTCTTTATTTTCTATGAAGTAACTTGATTATAAATGAATAAATATATAATTGTATCGGACAATTGACAAGTGGAATGCTTTGCCCTCCCATGTGTTCTCCCAGTCCTTGTATCCTTCAAGCGGAGCACCTTCTCAGGCCGGCATAGTAATGGCGACTGGAGTCATCGAGTAAGCGGTTCCATCAGGCCAGTCGAGGTCACATGTCGTGTCAAAATAAAAAAATATTAATAAAAATAAATAAATAAATTATGCAGTTTGTAGCTGTGCATTTTAGTATATTCCTAAAGAGTGGTAGGCAGACTGATGATGGTTATTTGTCCAGTCTGTCGTCCTGGGGTAGTACCACCACTTTCGAATGTAACACCCGTGAAGTGACCTTGTCGCATTTCGGGAATAGTTTAAAAGTAGACAGGTATAACGAGAGGAGTGTGCACTGTCAATCTAGATGGTATAGAATTTTGATGAAAAATTATGAAATTTTGGCTAGCCAAAGTTATAGTAATCGTCAAACCAATGTCACTAATACCAAATGTATAAAAAGAAGCCATACATGTTTCAACGATAACAGTATGAATTTACACGATATTGCAACGCGTGTGGAGTAAATGTAAACATTTAACGGTTACGTCTCCGTAAAATGTAACAGTCAAAGTATCTTTAACGTGCCTTTTGGTGCAAATGGACCTAAAAATACGAGTAGGTTTCTCTCGTTAGGTTGTTTTCGTAAAATCTAATATACGATATAAATGTTCAATGCAAACTGAAGTATTGGAGGATGTACTTGTAGGCACAACGCTAGGAAGCTTTGCCAACGTTACTGAAAGTACAACCTCCCCTGTAAACATTGAACATGGAGAGGATGAACATTGATTAAAAAGATGTAGATGTGACATTTGTCAGACCCAATGCAATTTTTTATATGCAGCGAGTAAATAATTATAGCATAAAATTTATTTGTAAAACACGTAGGTACTTACAAATTAAAGTAATTTAAATTGATTAATTAAAATAAGAAATATAATGCTTTCAATTAACAAATCAATTAAATGAATGTAATTGTAACAAATTGACAGTGCGCTGAACCCAAATTAGGTTACCCTGGATATTAGGACAAGAACATCACAAACATATAAAAGCCAGACACTGAATATTTCCGTAGAGGCCGTGAACTCACGATTGATGCAACCCGTGTTCAAATCTCGCTAAATTCTTATTGGTATTTTTTATTGTAGCTTGGCAGATGGCAACACTCCGCCTGATGATAAGCTAGAGTGTGTAGAGAGAAAGAACAACTGCTACTACAGAGAAATCTCTACAGGCAGCAGTCGCTTCCGTTATGCAGGCCTGAGGATAGGCATAGGCATCATAGGGAAGCGTGCTCCACCTTAGACCGTATCACTGCTTAACATCAGACAGGGTGCGGTCAAATGTTTGCCCATTAAGCATAAAAAAAAGATACGAGTATGCACCGTTTGCTCCCGAAACGCGATAAGGTCACTTCCTTTTTTGTCACTATATATTTTTGTAGTTCGTATTAAAACTCATTGCGAGTGTTCCTTCTGTTAGTTGGACATTAGGTGATCTATGACAATCGTTTGAACCAACAATATATTTTACCCGTGTGGCTTGTATCTTGTACTGGGCACTTGTCGGCCAACAAGCCCGTGTACTTGATATTTACGATATGCTCCTGATCTTTGTACAGGGCTTAATATGTTATAGAGATCGGTATTCATTCTTTTGTAGTATTTCAGAGTGGTCATTGAATTACGTTGAAGGGTTGTTACGTATTATTCTCTTTGATATCCACAGATTAATTATTTGTATTCTTTTACAGATTTTTATTGCTTATATTAAACCTGAATGATGTGCGAATCCTGAAGCCGGTATAACGAAGGCGACTGCTACCTGTAGACATTGTGGTGGTGGTTGGCTTAACTTTAGGAGGAGTTTTTTTTTATTGTAGCTCGACATGTGACAACACTCCGCCTGATGTAGAGTGCGGTCTATGAATGGAAACAATTGCTACTACAGAGAAACCTGTGCGGGTAGCAGTCGCCTCCACTATGCCGGCTTGAGGAGACGAGCATGTACCATCTTAGATTGACAGTGCACACTCCTCTCGTTATACCCGGCTACTTTCAAACTATTACCGAAACGCGACAAGGTCACTTCACGGGTTTTACATTCGAAAGTGGTGGTACTACCCCAGAACGGCAGACTGGACAAATAACCATCATTAGTCTGCCTACCACTCTTTAATAGTGCCTATAGGCACTGAGCGACCAAAGTACATATAACAAAGTTACATAGGTACCGGTCAGAATTAGCGAGATTCAAACACGGGTCTCATCGATCGTGAATTCACGCGTCTTACTGCTAGACCACGGAACGTGTCGAGGTACTATAAAAATGTTATTAAAGTTATGAACCCAGAACCGTTTGTTATCTCATATTATGGGTAAAATACAAACATTCGCATCTTCAAACTTTGTTTAACTTTCCTATTGTTGTGTCAATGTAACAATGACAGATAGGACCGAGTGTTCTGTCAAAGTGTCACACATTCTTTACGCTATTGTCATTTAATGTTATGTATACTATACCTACATTGTTAAGTTAGAAATAGGCAGACTGATGATGGTTATTT
Source organism: Tinea pellionella (assembly GCA_948150575.1). Lineage (NCBI taxonomy): Eukaryota > Metazoa > Arthropoda > Insecta > Lepidoptera > Tineidae > Tinea > Tinea pellionella. Next base: position 987,820 of record OX411253.1, read on the forward strand.
GTCCAGTCTGCCGTCCTGGAGTAGTACCACAACTTTCGAATGTAACACCCGTGAAGTGACCTTGTCGCGTTTCGGGAATAGTTTGAAAGTAGCCAAGTATAACGAGAGGCGTGTGCACTGTCAATCTAAGATGGTACATGCTCGTTTCCTCAAGCCGGCACAGTGGAGGCGACTGCTACCAGCACAGATTTCTCTGTAGTAGCAGTTGTTGTCATTCATGTCAATTCACGCCCGATAATGACACACAAATCGCGCTAAATACCATGTAGGCATATTATATACAAGTACTGTATGCATAATTATAGACATATGTAGCGGCCCTAGATTAAACCTATTATTAATATAGTTAGATTGTCTGTTGGTGGGCATGGGAATGGGATGTGTGACACCGGAAGTAGTGTTGACTTATACGTCAATGCCGTGGTGGCGTGTTGGTTCGGGTCGCCCCCCTCCCTAAATTATGGTTGACGGGAGTGATGGCTGTACAGGGCGTGATACTCGTGACCGGGTGCTGCGGTGGGGGCGGTCTACTCCCGTGTGGCATGCTTCTCTCCTTACTGCTCGTCTGCAGGGTTTTTCTTTTTCAATTTTTTTTTTTTTTTTCTATTAAATGTATATGTGTTGGTACCTTTGTGGTTGAATCGTGGGTTGCAATGATATTAATGTATAATTTTCTTCATTTTGGAGCCCCATATTGTGGTTTAGTTATGTTTGTTAAATTAGTTACAACTATTATTATTATATATATATATATATATATTTTTTTTCTGGATTTATAATTCAGTTTTTTTTTATGTTATTATAAACACAGGCTATAATTGACGAGTTTCTTATGGCTGTCTTCTCGTCATATGCCTTTCCGAAGCCAAAAGTAGATTCTGACGATGAACAAGTGCATGCCAAGTCCATGCCTACGTTAATAAAGGATTTTCATTTCATTTCATTTCATTTCATTTCACCTAGACGCGTTGGTGACCTCAGCCTTGCATTGCAATGAAAAGTATTTTTCAACTTGTTAAGTTGTTAAGCTGTCTTGTGAGGTCGTTGGTGGTGATAGGCGGTAAAAGAATATTAATAATTATTATTTTACACACTTTGTACAATGTATCATTAAGTAGATCGCTTACATATACTAAATTAAATATCACATACATCTTAAATTTCATGAATTCTAATAAGTCAAATAAAAAATCTATACAATTATCGCTCTTAATAGCATTAAAATAAAGTTCATTCTCATTTGTAAAGGTTTTAGTAGAATGGTATTTCCAAAATGGTAATCTTTCAAAATGCAGAGTCAACGAACAAAAGATGGACAGCAAGGAATAATGTTCAGCTAAAAATATTTTTCACCAAGAATCGCTTTTCAATTTGTAGCTAAATGAACCGTGAAAGATAATTTATTATGTAACGTTTTTTAGAAATGTTTCAATTCAATATCTTGACGAAGAGATATTAGTGGGTTTCATTCAGATGTCTGATGATGGTTCTGGTCTGGTTATAAGCCCTGGGGACTACCACCACTAACCACCACATCCTAGTCTAACACCCGTGAGTCATGCCGAGCTAAAAAGTGATTTAGTAGCGTTTCGATGTCTGTAGTCAGGTATAACTAGATGAGTGTTCACTGTCAACCTTCGTTTCGTTTCCTGAAGCCGGCATAGTGGGAGCGTTTTTATTATTATTATTTTCTTTATTGATGTAACGACACCTGTTTTAAAACGGATTACAATATTATAACTAGAAGAGTGTGCACTGTTAACGTGGACAGTGCAATTCGTCAATTGAAGCCGGCATAGCGGAGGCGATTGTTTGTGGTTTTTTTTTCTAATTTATCTTTATTGATGTAATAAAACGGACTGTGCTATAATTATAAACGTACACAACAAAGTTTAAAGAAGAATATTAAAATCTCATTTCAGAGATTACCGCGAAAACCCGACAGTGTTCATAAAGGCATAATAGACGAATAATTAGCTAAAATTTTATCCTCATTATGCGACCTTTTAGCAACTTTTGGCTTAGGTATTGTTCCGATTTCAGCGACAAAGAGGACGATCAAAATTTGTCGGTTTTCTCAAAAGGATTTTTGTTGAAATGCACACCGTCCAAGTTCCTCTCGTTACAGCATCCAAGCGAGCCAAGTCGTTTTCGCAAGTATTACACTGGAATCAATGAATATCAGGAGGAATCATAATATAAAAATCAATTGCTGTTCGTTAGTCTCGCTAAAACTCGAGAACGCCTGGACTGATTTGGCTAATTTTGGTTTTGAATTATTTGTGGAAGTCCAGGGAAGGTTTAAAAGGTGAGTAAATATGAAAAAAATGCTTGGTATATAGTAAAAACCACAATTCCGCTTTCCCTTAGAAATTATTCCTTTGGTTTTGAATGTCAAACATTTGATGTTCGTCCCCGCGTCGTTTAGAAATCAATTAAATTTAAAAGTCGTTCAGAAATCAAATGCTGAGGCGGTACGAAGTTTGCCGGGTCAGCTAGTAATTTATAAATAACAAAGAGACTTTCTGAATTATCGGCGCAGTATTCAGAAGTGTGCCTTTTGTAAAATCATGTTATCTAAATGTAAATCCAGGTTAGGTAGAGGTAACTCGGCGCCATAGCTCTCACCATATTCTGAGAATAAAAATAAAATATTTTAGCAACGAATTCTCTATAGAATTACCTACCCTATTATAACGTCGTTATCTTTACTATTAAAAACGTATAGGGACGCCTCGATGTAACAATTATTTATTGTACAAGTATTAAAAAAGCAATAGTAAGGTAGACAGTTTTTTTGTGTTTTTTTTTTTAAATTATGTTTTCTCATTCTGGGAAGGCAAAGGGAATAAAACTTATACAGCCACGTCTTCAGAAATATTTTTTAATTAAAAAATAGTCAGATTAACCAAAATAATATATTTCGACCGTGATCTATAGATGAAGCCCGTTTTGTTTTGTAATTCTGACCGCTACCAATATATTTTTTTTATTTTAAATATCGATATAAAAAAAAAATGTTTTGCTTTTTTTGTAATTACTTGAAAATAAAATTCTTATACTGATCTTATATCTATATATTGATTTTATATCTATATATTGATTTACATGGTAGGTTGAAACTTGGATAATGAAGGGCCGAACTTTACATAATTACTCGTATATTTTTTATGAACCCTTTGATGTCGCACGAAGAAAAATTCCCTTTATATTAAACAAAGTCGGGTAAAAAGAAATATATGAGTAACTGACCTTCATTTTGCTGAGAGGTCTACACGAGATAGAAACAAAAAATTATATTATATATGTAGGTAGGGATCTTGTATTTTCTTCGCTAAGTGTCTGTGATAGAAATTTTTAAAAAATCTATTATATTTTAGGGTGGTTTTATTTTACGGCGACGACGACCGTTAAACGTTTACATTTACTCCACACGCGTTGTAATATCGTGTAAATTCATATTGTTATCGTTAAAAATGTGGCTGATCTCGAAAAATAATAGAAAAACATATTTGACTTCTTTTCATACATTTCACGTTAGCAACATTGGTTTGACGATTACTTTAACTTTAACCAAGCCAAGATTCGCTGGATTAGCCTACCTATTTGTTTTAAATATAATATGCATTAATGTATCGCAGCCCTAACTAAACAAAGTACGCGCATAAAACATAGTGTAGCGTAAAAATAAAAAACAATTTTAGTTTATAAAACATAGTGAACTCTATTGTTTCAGTCTACAATTGAAATTATACGATGTACATAGTATTGGTGCTTATATATTTATCTACAATTGATTGTGTAATTAGAGGTATTTTTTTCGATTATTATATATTTTAATATAGTTAATTATAGTATTTATAGTATTATACATATAGTAAAGTGCATGCCAGTGTCGGAAGGGGGCGCCCTAAGATTGGTATTGGTATGTAGAGAGAGGAGTCGCTGGCGCTGCATAGTTCCTGCCTACCCTGCTGGGAACAGAGGATTAAATGAAGGCGTGGATTTAATTTCGTAATATTTTGACTGGTACTAATGCTAAAAAGTTATTGCAATGTATATTTTATTATAAACAATTTTAAGATTTTCATGTAAAATCAAGCCGAAATATCAACCGTCACGACACCAGCCGTAAATAAATTATTGAATTCACATTGCTTATTTTTGATATTTTAATGTTTTGTGTTTTTAAAAAAATAATATGATGAGTATGCACTATGATGAGAATAAACCTGTTTAGTGTACATTCGTCTTCTCAGGCCATCATAGCGGAGGCGACCTCTACCTGTACCTATATAATTTAGGTTTAATGTTAAAAGAACAAACATTTTTTAATTTCAGATCTCAATTACAATAAAAACATACCACCGTACATAACTAAAACATTAGAAAGAAGAAAAAATTATGAAATACCAAAAAAAAATCAATTTATTCCAATGAAAAATTTAACTTACAGTGAGTTGGTTGGGAAAATTAATAAACTGACTAAATTTATAAGCATCAACGCAAAGAGAAATGGTTACGCTGTTGATTATCACGTGCGAGTTAGTAATTGATAATTTGGTGGTTTATTCTTGAAATTTATTAACGTCCTTGGAAAAGAAGCAAAGTCTAATAATATCCTGTCACCAACACGTGTTCGTAGTTCTTCAAAAGTGATATAATGTCAGACTGTACCGCTAACTCGTTTACGATGCAAGCACTTCTATGAAAATTAGCGTTTGGAGTTGCAAGGTCTCCGATCGACTCAGACTAGAAACAAATACTTCATAACAGAAGTAGGCGTTACAGAAGACCTCTTAAAGAAATTATTAAAACTTTAATTAATGAGGAAATAAAAATAAAATATTTTCAAATGGCAGAGTGAGTTGAACGGGTCACAGTTCAAAATATTAGCAGAAGTTAAAGAATTGTTTCCACAACATGTACCCCGGTCGTTCAATGTTGGCACGGAGCCGGTACAGCGAAAATCGCCATTTAAAATGAAACTTCTTAGAAAATATGGCACAACGAATTGTGGAGCTTTTGTTGAAAAATTCTCTCCCCTTACCCGCTTCATTTAATGACTTTAATTATACTAGAAATATTGTTTAATTATTTAAAAGTGTATTTTGATTTAGGTAAAGAGAACATTTTATATACTTATTACTTCTTTTCTTTTCTTACTGAATGACGTAAGAATGTGCAAAATTCTATGCTCTTAGTACGAGGAGTTACGTCTTTTTTAAAGTAGTACAATGTTAAGATGGAGTGCAGTCAATGATTGCTGATCAGCACTCTGTTGTGTCGTCTTGAGGAGACGAACGTGCATTACGGAGTTCTTGCGTAGTTTATCCGTAGTATTGACATAAACTCTAAGATCAAGATGACAATCTGTTCAATGAATAAAAGTATCAATATAAGCACTAATATTCGACATAAAGTCTTAAAGACGTATACATAAATCATCGCAACAATATATTAGGAAAGTTTCGCTTGCGTCTAGGAACGTTGGAAGTTCGATGAGATTTCTGGTCGTCGCATTGGGCACAGCTGTTGCTTGTTGCTCCAATTCTGCCAATAACTCCTCCATAAGGGTAATAAAGGAGAGGTATTGTAATTTGTTCGCTATATATTATACCTCGCTGCCGACGATACTAACGTGCCAAATTCCTTTAATCTTACCTTAATTTCTCTGCTGCAGATTGTTTAAGTTTATATTGCTGCGTTGGATTTGGAGTAGGTATTAAAATGTTGCTGTACTGTAAGTAGTTTCGTTACAGTCGAAGGCTGAAATCCTTAATACTAAAGATTTATTAAAACTTTATCCAGACTGTAGAATGCAGTTACCCATAGCGTTAGGTTATTTCTATAATTAAGCGGCCGTGGTCTAGCGATAAGACGCGTGAACTCACGATCGGTGAGACTCCAACACGGGGAACCTCGCTAAATTCTGACCGGTACCAATGTAACTTTGTTATATGAACTTTAATTGTTCAGTATCCATAGGCACTATTAAAGAGAGGTAGGCAGATTTATTAGTCCAGTCTGCCGTCTTGGGGTAGTACCACCACTTTCGAATGCACTCGTATCACCCATGAAGTGACCTTGTCGCGTTTCGGGAATAGTTTGAAAGTAGCCAGGTATAACGAGAGGAGTGTGCACTGTCAATCTGGATGGTACATGCTCGTCTCTTCAAGCCGGCATAGTGGAGGCGACTGCTGCCTGTAGAGATTTCTCTGTAGTAGCAGTTGTATTCATTCATGGACCGCACTCTAGCTTTATATCAGGCGGAGTGTTGTCACATGCCGAGCTACAATAAAAAAAACATGAGAGAATTAATTTAATTCTAAGCCTAACATTGTTTTGGAGGTCTTATATTATAAGAAAGACTCCTTATTCTTTTCATCACAACTAAATTAATCTCCCACGTGACTTTGACAAATTATTCCCCGTGTTTTGTTAAGTAAGTCAAGAGTGGTGTTGCTCCCCTGTTCGTCTCATTCTTTTGTCATGTCCAGTTTGTTCATTGGCTTTGTGGCTGTTTTTCCTTTTGTCGTGTTTTTAACGATGATATCGCGGTTTTTATTTTTCGCGAAATGTTTTTTGTTTTTTTACGACTCTCGCTTGCTTTTTTTTCCTTTTACTGCTTTGTTTAATTGGAGTTTTTTTCTGCTGTTGATTAATAATCAGAATTTGCTTCGTTTTCTAAGAAGCAGTTTCTATTTGTATAATGTAGATTAAGTCGTTATTGAATGTCGAAGCGTGATCCTTAGATCCATAGAAAATCGTAATAATTGCAAACATACATTTGTGAAAAGTAACATTAATATTTATGAGTCTAATACTTTAGTTGTGACACAAAAGGAATAAATATGTCAAAGAAAATGTAAGGAGGCCCCTTTCTGACGATCTATCAAAGTGAAAACTGAGTGAAAGTCAAACGTAAGGTTGATACGAAGAATGCTTTGTCCCCTTGATAAATATCAGATTTGACATTGACAAATGGATAGCAGACTCTATGACTGTCTGAAATATCGCGGGAATAGCCACTGATGCAAATATATTTTCATGGATGAAATATTTGTTCCGATTATGATATTTATGTTTGCTAAGTAAATGACATATATTAAGCAAATTCTGGAGGTCTACTGCGTTCTTGCATAGCTACGTATTACGTTTGATCGGACGCGATGACGGCAAATGAAACAATGATCATATTAAGTTACAATTTAATAATATCGCGATACTAAAAAGTGTTTTAATGAAGTTTTTTTAGCACGTCATATGATCGCACTCCGCCTGATGTTAAGCCAGAGCAGGGGATCTGCAGACAGCAGTCGCGCCCGCCATGCCGGCTTGATGAGATGCCTCTTCACACTGCGCTTGAAGGATCCCATGTTATAGGAAGGAGAAAAGTATCACCATTTTCTAATGTAATAACACTAAAGTGGCCTAGTTACGTTTC